>OW240917.1:200116006-200148656 GCA_933207985.1 Pelobates cultripes | reverse complement strand
ACACATGCAAACACACACACTGCTTTTCTTACATACACACAGAACACAATGCATCTCTTACACTCAATGCACACACATACAGACACACACCTTGCATCCCTTATGCATACAAACACAGATTCACACAATGCATCCCTTACACACAACCAGAAACACACAATACATCCCTTATACACAAGTACACACTGCTTCCACTACACACAAACACACTGCATCACCTGCACAAACTGGTATCCCTATACACTACATACCATAAGCACACATATTAGATCCTCTACAATAACACATAACACATCCCCTACACACTCCACTCCCTGTGAGCGAACTCATGGGTGGGTGGAACTTATGAGTGGCCCTTATGGGCATACTCACCATCAGGCCCTGGGGCCCAGACCTTGAGCTGTGTAAGGGGCTCCAAAAATGGAGCTGCTTCCAATTCTCCCAGAACATTGAATTTTGTGACCACAGTTGCAAACAGCCTCCAGAGATCCTGTTCTACACCAGACCAGTGGAGCCAAACTGCAGCCCATCATCATCCTCATCTGCTTGTAAGTATGCAATCTAGTATATTATTAGTGACACTAATCTATAATTTACCTCACATTAAAGGGACACTATAGCTTAATGAAGTGGTTCTGGTGTCTATAGCTGGTCCCTGCAGGCTTTTTAATGTAAACACACACTGTGTGCAGCACTGGCGTTAGTTCATATGGCAGATCATATGGTTACTGATTAGCATAACATCAATATCCGTTATAAAAACAGGAAAAGGTGGGCATGGATGGTGAACTGATTTGGTGGTGCAATGGGCCACTTGACTGGTTTTGCCCCCCAGGCCTAAGGCTGCCAGCCCTCCCCTGTTCGGGAGATATAATCAGAGGTCTGCTACTTTTGCGCAGTAGTTTCGCTTGGCGACTCTGCGCTTATGGGGTGGGGGTGTGTGAAGGGGGATGGGGTAGGATGCGGGGGGAGGAGGGGGGAGGACATGGGTACTGTCAATTAGAGCTATATCCAAGGCCTACAGAGCCGGCAACATAATAACAGAGGCAATATATATAAACGTTATCAACATTAGAGGAAAGCGACAGTTATTAAAGATGTATCGTGCATAAGATAATGCACAGGTAAGTTCAATCCCCAAGTTCAGGGTGGAAGTTCTACTGCCGCTGGTGCTCCTCCTCTGGGCACAAATGGGGTGACGTTGGCTATGTTCCAGGCTGGGTGGCCTGCCATCGGTGTCTTTGCTGCTGTCAGTCCGAGGGCTAGCAGGAAAGTTGGCACCTCTTCAGGGTGTGATATGATTTGCGTCTTCCCCACTTTGTCGGCGAGTGGTCGGCGGGGGCCCCATTTGTAGGTGATGGCTTTCTCTTGGAGGAGCTGGGTAATAGGCTTAAGAGATCTCCGCCAGGACAGGGTATGTCTGGAGAAGTCCCGAAAAAATGCTAGCTGTGCTCCTTCAAAGGACACTGTGGGAGTGCCTCTAATTACACCCCGATCAGAGTCATGCACCAGTTTGAGCTGTACATCCATGGGTACCTCTTGGGCTGTGTTAGTTGCCTTGCTGAGCTTGAAGCAGGAGTCCACCAACAGCTGTTTGGACTGTTGCGAGCTTGTGGCTTGTCATGCTCTCTTCCACTGTGTGGATGAGTGTAGTGAGGGAGTACACTACCTCTCATATTGGCGCCAGGTCTGCCGTGAACATGGCTTGGATCTCTGCCACCAAGGCGTTGATGTCTGCCCTTGTGGCTGGGGCCGAGTCTTCTGATACTGTGGTCACTCCTGTTCGTCGCCTTGGTGGAGGGGAGAGGTCAGCTGCGCTGCTGTCATCCTCCGAGGATTCGGCGTGTAAGTCATTGCGGGCGCCATCTTGGTTGGAGCAGGCTGCGTGGCTGTGCACATGTAAGCGCCTATATCCTGGGAACCCGACCCCGGGTCTGGGTGCAGCTTTTTATTCTTTTTCCCCATGTTGTTGGGGACAAGGCAGCAACCAGCTTGTGTCCGGATCGTAGGTATTTCAATCTGTTTTTGGTCTTTTCTCGGGCCGTCTTGCAGAGCAGCTCCGAGACACGTCCGGCTCATTTGGGCATTGGCTCCGCACCTCATCATTTTCTCATTTATGTATCTAAAAAAATGTTTTGTCCCCTTTTTTTACTGACTTGGCAATTGTCTCTTCTGTGTGTGATTTGGAAGCTCTTATAACTTGCTTAGCGTCTTTCTGCCTAATCTTATAGATCTGTCTATCTTCCTCGCTCTGGTTTTTTTTATAATTACTAAATGCTAACTTTTTTTTGGCCACATTTGCAGAGTGCCACAGTGGTTTGTTGACTTTTTTGCTTTTACTGACAAGTCTAATGCAATTTTCTGTTGCCTTCAGCAGTACAACTTTTAAATAATCCCATTTCTCTTGGACTCCGTTTAAATTGCTCCAGTCTGATAATGACTCATTTGCACATATTCTAATTTTAGAAAAGTATGTTATGTTAAAGTCTAAAATTTTTGTTTTTGTGTGGTGTGACCCAGTCACTGTTCTTATATTAAACCACACTGACTGATGATCACTGGATCCTAAACTTTCACCTACAGTAATATCTGATACCAAATTTCCATTTGTTAACACTAAATCTAGTATGGCCTTTTTATGAGTTGGCTTCTCAACGACTTGTTTTAGAGATAATCCCAATAAAGAGTTTAGAATATGTGTGCTCCTGGCACAAGTAGCTATTTTAGTTTTCTAGTTTACATCAGGAAGATCAAAGTCACCCATGATGATAATTTCCTCCTTCATTGTCATTTTAGCTATTTCCTCAACTAGTGGATTATCTAACTCTTCAATTTCTCCTGGGGGCCTATAAATCACACCTACACGAGTTACTGTGTGATTACCAAATTCTAACATAACCTAAACGGACTCTATGTTCACCTCGCCTACTTTTATTAGGCTAGATTTTATGCTATCCTTCACATACAGGGCCACACCTCCCCTTTCTTGCCTTCCCTGTCTTTTCTATATAATGAGTACCCCGGTATTGCTATGTCATTTTTCTCATTATACCATGTCTCAGCAACAGTGACTAAATCTACATTATCAGTTGCCATTATTGCCACAAGCAGCACATGTTCTGACAAAGAGTGTGGCAGAGGGTGGCATTAGGCTGCCTGATGTCAAAGAATACTACAGGGCGGCTGTGCTTTCAGCAGTAGTCATTTTCCAGGCGATAGAGAACAGGCCTCAAGGGACGGATTTTGAATCACACTGGGCAGGTACACAAAATCTCTGGGCCACTTATTGGATCCAGAAAAACACACACAGAGCTTAGCACACACTGCCCTCCCAACGACAATCCTTACCCTGCGACTGTGGGACCAATGTGGGCCCTTGATGTGCATGGTCGGGCCGATCTCACTAGCCACCCCGCTAAAATGCTTACCCAGTAAAGATCCCAGTACTCTCAGGGATGCACTCACCTTGATCAGCTGTGCGATAAAGCCACAATTTCACCGTTCCCTGACCTACAAGCTAAATTCCAGCTCACACAGAGAGCAATTTTCTCATACCTTCAATTGAAATCTTTCATTACTACAAATGCTCCATCAAAGCAGAAACAGACTAATTATCTACCTTTGAAAAACTCTGCCTCTTGAGATCCCCCACCCCAAGGAAAATACTGTCCATCACATATAATCTATTAATTCCAATCGCCCTGGAAAGGAAAAAAATACTTTGTAGAAAATTGGAGCACAGAACTAGGGTGCCACCTCACAGACCAACAGTGGAAAATAGCATTCGTAGCACATAAACGAAACACATCCTGCTCAAAACACTTCGAGCTGCTTAGGAAACTCCAATACCAATGGTACTATGTGCCCGCAAGATTAGCACGCATTAGCACGACCAATAAATACTGGGGATGCACCACAGACACGGGCACAATGTTGCATGTGTGTTGGTTGTGTCCAGCTATTCAACCCTACTGGGCAATGGTAAAAAAGGTACTTAGCCACCTCCTCCACACTGAGCCACTCATGACACCGGAATTTTGCCTTCTGTTTATTGGTCTCAACTAGTTGACACCTGTGGAGGAAAACTCACATTTCACCTCCTCAAAGCAGCAAACATCCTGATAGCGAGAGCTTTCGAAAACAAATAGAGCACCAGATAGACAAGCCCTCTTGGCTCAGGTCACCACTAATTGGGACAATAAACTCATGGCCCAAAAATATATCAAACCAAACGAACACAATGCCACAGCCAAAGACATTTGGGAAAGATATGTAACACAGATAGAACCATGTACCATTGATGCTGCTGGCCAGCAATCAACCCCCTAGAACGACACAGCACTGGGGAATTCAGACAGACAGTCCTCTGCTAGTGAATGTAATCAACCCTCTACGAGACTTGCGGCACTGTCGAACCCTCCATCCTGCCCCCCCCCCAACACTCCCTTCTCTAACGCCTCATCACAAATGACACATTTTCAATCATCACAAAAGGGAAGCCTTGATCGAGACCCCCTTGGTAGGGGCACGGACAGGGTTCATTATCTAGAGAAAAGGGGAAAGAACCTAGGCACCCTGCCAAAATGCCCATGCAGTCCCCGCCAGACAAGACCCACCTCACAGGCCATGCTTAGAAGTGAGCTTTTAAACATAGCTATTGTCCACCCTGACCTTACCGAATATCTACATAATACTAACCAAGGCCCACCAACTAGGGTAGCCCCGTTAACAAGTTGACCGAACTACACACACCAACATTCATTATGTATATGATTGTGCCCCATTTGGGGTTCACACTCAGAGGATCATATGGCCCTTGACACCATCAAGCTTAAGAGGGCGAGAGAAACCATAATGTTAAAGGTTCCTACAGTACTATATTACACACAAGCTATGGACCAAGGTATCATGCAATGATCTCATCAGGCTGTAATGTAATGTTTGAAAATGATGCAGTGTGCTACGCCACACATCTGATGCTTGATGTACCCACTGTAATACTGCTGTGTGGAAACTATGTAATGTGTGACATTCTACTATCCCCCCCCACTTCCTCCTCTGTGTCCCCACACCCTATGTTTTTCCTACCTTTCCTATGTTGAAAAAACAATATATATTGTCAAATTGAAAAAACTAAAACTGTTATATGCTTTGGTGTTACAGATACTTCACAGTGATTTGTCCTGAGCTCACCACTCTTTTTTTCTCCTTCACTTGAACCTGTCCAATAAACTGTATATTATCAAAGCATAGACATAATTAGATGGACAGCATTGCTTATGCATTCATTCAGGTCAAGATGGACATCCCACGAGAGCTGAACCTTTCGAGAGGTGAGCCTTTTATAGTCAGATCCATTCACAGAATTTTACTATCTGTAACATCTGTAATGTCTAGTGCAGTCTACTTGCAATATCCTATTGTGTTCTCTAGATGGCAGTATTATAATTTAATATCATGTTGATTAAATAAATCTCACGTTATTTCCAGAAATAAATCTTTTCTGTTGAGGATGAATAGATCATGTTAGCGTTGCTATAAATATAAAAAAAAAATAATAAAATAAAAAGGAGAAATGCAAACAGACAAAGCTTCATAAAATCCTTGTGAGTTCCTTATCAATCCCTCGAAAAAGATTTTTCTATTTTTAGTGACTACAGAAACAATGCTCATAAGCAATGTATTATATTTCAGAAGCATTTTATGATGTAAAATATCTCAAATAGCATGAATTATTGACAAACATATTCATTATGTTTTTGTTTGTTTTTAAGTTCCCTTTACTTACAATACAAACTGGACTAAATTAGATGTTTGTATTTTTTTGTATTTTACTGTTTAGCACTATAGAAAATATTCAATTGTTTTAGAATTACAACTTATCTGATGGTCAGCCAGCCATAGATAATTGCTGAGCATTGTGGGTCTTGTAGTTTTTCAACCTACTGGCTGCCTCAGATTCACAGACTTGGTACAGAAAACTGTACCGGGGATCTAGGCAGTGGTTCCAAGTGAGACCACTGCTAACCATTTATTACACTCTTTCCTCATTGGGAAGTACAGAGCAGGTTTCATCAATCCCTAGTGGTCTAACAGATGGAGCAGGACAGGAGATATTTGATGTCTGCAGAACAGGCTTGTCTTTGCTGCTCCCCATACACTCTGCTCTGTTGAAACCAACTACTTGCATTAAAGGAGAGCAAGGGAGGAATGTTTAATCAGTGGACAATTTACTGCTTTACCAGAAATATCACCCACATAATGTGGTCAGATTGCTTACAGGGTTCCTCAGATTCTAACTGTAAATTTTCCCACCGTTATTGTGCCAATGTTGACAATAATGTAGTGTTGCAAGTATATCAGCTTCTCACCATATGCATGCAAGAATCAGCCAATGTATACAAAATAGCTGAGGCACTCATATCGTCAGCTACAAGGTTGGAGTTAGCTAATGAGGCCTCTGTATGAAGCACAGGAAATGAATTGGCTATAAAACGTGAATTCTAGTTTCTCATAGAACTTGCACATTTTCCACAGTTAGGGCACCGTAGAAACTTAATTGAAATGACAATGTTATGGTGTCTTGAGGATTCTGCCACTTTATTATCTTTACTGTTAAACCATTCATGAACAGTTAGCTCTCCAGCACCATTCCTCGCTATCCTGTCCACATACACTTTAAAAACTCAGCTAGAGGAAGCCATGGACTGCTGCCGAGCAGCTGATACTCTAAGCCAATCAATACCGCCACATTCTTAAAAATTATTTGAGAAACTTAATTTCAATAAAGCAGTTATGGAGACCAGAGTGTTGCTTTAAATTGTTCTTCAATTCCTGCTCACAACAAACTGTTGACTAATGATTATTAATGATTAAAGATTCTTTCTGGCATTACAGCTCTGCATTACCAAGCTCAGATTACCCTGCAAATCGGGGTTAAAAAACGGAAAAAAAACTCCCCCTAGGCTAGCCACGTTCCCACAATGGGAAAATGAGCAAAGAAGAATAAAATGCATACCGGCTCAGGATCCCGAGATACAAGCGACTTTATGCGCGGAGTCCAACCGCGTGCAGTGCCCAAGATGGTGGAGACACAAATGGAGGACTCATCATCATCCGAGGAAGAACCGTTAATGGATACCCTAGATACCCTAGATTCCTACAAAGGGCGGCCTACATCAAGACTCCTCGGACGACAACACTCCCGCCACAAAAGGCGACATAAAAACATTACTGAGGGATATCCGCTCCATGTTTCCGGCCGACCTGTTCATTGTGCGGGAAAATATATAGGAGTTTGTTGGTGAACTGGTGGACTGTGGTTGGTATTAGTTAATACCAAGTTGAAAAAAAAAGCAGGTTTAAATTTTTTTTTTACTTTTACCCTTTTTTAAAAAAAAAATATTTATTTTACCCTTTTTAAAAAAAAAATATTTTGTAACTTTTTTTCCCCTTTTTATACATTTATATATATATGTAATTTATTTTATAACCTGTTTAAATTTTTTTTTTTACACATTCCACCAGCGATCACATGGCCCCCGGGGGCCTCATTCGCTGGGGGAGGGCTGCCTGGGCTGTCAGGCAGCTCTCCCGAAGAGGATCGCGGCGGAGGTAAGTAAATATTACCTCACCTGGGCTTAAGCCGTTACGGTGTTCTATGCCGCCGCAACGGCTTTAAAGCCCTTTAAAGCCGCGGCGGCATAGAACGCTGTAACGGCGTTAAGGGGTTAAGTAGGAGTTAAAACAACAGGAGCTGAAACTACAAGGGAGTTTAAACCAAGAGGGTTAATATTGTTTTTGCTCACTTGTGTTTTTTGTAACTGGAGATGAGTGCTAGCAAGATTGTGAGTTTAACTCAGTGCACATCATGCCACATGTATGCATGCTTGGATGATTCTATGCCACTGTGTTGGGTGTGAGCGAGTGGCATTTGTGGAAGCTCAGATTAGAGATCTGGAGAGGCAAATTGTAACACTGAGGGAGATTGACAATCTTGAGAGGATTCTGCTGCTCACTGAGCAGAGTTTAGTCGGGACAGGTAGTGGAGAGGGAGGAGATAAGACAGATGGGGAACAGGCACGTAGCTGGGTGACAGTGGGGCGAGGAAGCAGGGGGGGAGGGAAGAGAAAAGGTTTAGCTAGTCCTGATCTCATGCAGCCTAACACATTTGCCCGTTTGAGTGAAGATGTTGGGAGCATCAGCTCAGGAGTAGCTGTACTGCAGGAAGCTGTTCCTGCTAACAGCCGTGGAAACAGCCCCTCTAGTACAGGTGGGGTTGAGAGGGTAAGGAAGGCTAGACAGGTTGTGGTGGTAGGGGACTCTATTATTAAGAGAGTAGATAGGGTAATCTGCCACTCTGATCGACTCAACCGGACAGTTTGCTGTCTCCCGGGTGCTCGGGTCCGGCATGTTGCCGATAGAGTGGAGGGATTATTGGGAGGGGCTGGAGATGACCCAGCTGTCATGGTCCATATTGGTACCAATGACAAAGTCAGAGGAAAATGGTCCTAAAGAATGAGTTCAGGGAACTAGGAAGTAAGATAAAGAAAAGGACTTCCAAGGTAATTTTTTCAGAAATATTACCTGTGCCGCTCGCTACAGCAGAAAGGCAGCGGGAGATTAGAGAGGTCAATGCGTGGCTAAAGTCTTGGTGCAGGAAAGAGGGTTTGGGGTTTTTAGAGCACTGGGCCAATTTTGTGCTTGGGTACAACCTGTATAGTCATGATTGCACCTAAACGGAAGAGGGTCTGCTGTGCTGGGGGATAGGATGGCTAGAAGGTTGGAGGAGATTTTAAACTAGTGGTAGGGAGGGAGGGTCAAAGCAATCTAGAAAATGGAGATAGGATGGAAAGGAGATTGGTTTTAGCTCAGAACAAAGGGGTGAAGATGGGGGGAGGGGAAAGCTCAGAACAGAGGAGGTATGTAATATTGATAATTCACAAAAGGTACAAAAGACACATGATAATATTAAATGTATGCTTACTAATGCAAGGAGCCTATATAACAAAATGGGGGACCTAGAGGCAATAGCATACACTAAACAATATGATATTGTTGTAGAATTATAGAATTCTTGAAATTATCTAAGCTAATACTTTGGCAGGAAGAAATGTGCGTCAGCAGAACAATGAGTTTCTGTTGAATGAAATATTGTGGCAACTGAGCCACATGTTGGTCTTAATAAAGTACGTGTCAGCTGAATAATAAAATGTGTATTTACTAAAAGAACCTTGAAACTAACAATACCAACTACTCAAAATGGCTGCCACTCCCGTGTCAAGTATGACACCACCTCTTGATGGGAGGGCATCTAACTAACCACTTAACACCTGAACCAATTAATAATGTTTATTTGTTGTTATCTTGAATTCTTCAGTGATGTAAAAATGCCTTTATAAGGGTCTGCGCTCCCATTTTCTGTTAGAAGCCATTAAACTTTTCCGAAGTTCTTTCATTAACCTGAACCCTGTGTCTCAGTGTGAATTTACTTCTGCGTGCACGCAACTTTATTATCTTTAATTTGGACAGGAACAGATAGTCATTCAAACTTATTGGTTTGCAGAAAATAATCTACTAAAATACAGGGAGTGCAGAATTATTAGGCAAGTTGTATTTTTGAGGATTAATTTTATTATTGAACAACAACCATGTTCTCAATGAACCCAAAAAACTCATTAATATCAAAACTGAATATTTTTGGAAGTAGTTTTTAGTTTGTTTTTAGTTTTAGCTATGTTAGGGGGATATCTGTGTGTGCAGGTGACTATTACTGTGCATAATTATTAGGCAACTTAACAAAAACAAATATATACCCATTTCAATTATTTATTATTACCAGTGAAACCAATATAACATCTCAACATTCACAAATATACATTTCTGACATTCAAAAACAAAACAAAAACAAATCAGTGACCAATATAGCCACCTTTCTTTGCAAGGACACTCAAAAGCCTGCCATCCATGGATTCTGTCAGTGTTTTGATCTGTTCACCATCAACATTGCGTGCAGCAGCAACCACAGCCTCCCAGACACTGTTCAGAGAGGTGTACTGTTTTCCCTCCTTGTAAATCTCACATTTGATGATGGACCACAGGTTCTCAATGGGGTTCAGATCAGGTGAACTAGGAGGCCATGTCATTAGATTTTCTTCTTTTATACCCTTTCTTGCCAGCCACGCTGTGGAGTACTTGGACGCGTGTGATGGAGCATTGTCCTACATGAAAATCATGTTTTTCTTGAAGGATGCAGACTTCTTCCTGTACCACTGCTTGAAGAAGGTGTCTTCCAGGAACTGGCAGTAGGACTGGGAGTTGAGCTTGACTCCATCCTCAACCCGAAAAGGCCCCACAAGCTCATCTTTGAAGATACCAGCCCAAACCAGTACTCCACCTCCACCTTGCTGGCGTCTGAGTCGGACTGGAGCTCTCTGCCCTTTACCAATCCAGCCCCGGGCCCATCCATCTGGCCCATCAAGACTCACTCTCATTTCATCAGTCCATAAAACCTTAGAAAAATCAGTCTTGAGATATTTCTTGGCCCAGTCTTGACGTTTCAGCTTGTGTGTCTTGTTCAGTGGTGGTCGTCTTTCAGCCTTTCTTACCTTGGCCATGTCTCTGAGTATTGCACACCTTGTGCTTTTGGGCACTCCAGTGATGTTGCAGCTCTGAAATATGGCCAAACTGGTGGCAAGTGGCATCGTGGCAGCTGCACGCTTGACTTTTCTCAGTTCATGGGCAGTTATTTTGCGCCTTGGTTTTTCCACACGCTTCTTGCGACCCTGTTGACTATTTTGAATGAAACGCTTGATTGTTCGATGATCACGCTTCAGAAGCTTTGCAATTTTAAGAGTGCTGCATCCCTCTGCAAGATATCTCACTATTTTTGACTTTTCTGAGCCTGTCAAGTCCTTCTTTTGACCCATTTTGCCAAAGGAAAGGAAGTTGCCTAATAATTATGCACACCTGATATAGGGTGTTGATGTCATTAGACCACACCCCTTCTCATTACAGAGATGCACATCACCTAATATGCTTAATTGGTAGTAGGCTTTCGAGCCTATACAGCTTGGAGTAAGACAACATGCATAAAGAGGATGATGTGGTCAAAATACTAATTTGCCTAATAATTCTGCACTCCCTGTATAATAGGCATAACAGAAACATGGTGGGATGAGACACATGACTGGGCAGTTAATTTAAATGGGTACACGTTATTTAGGAAGGATAGGAAAAACAAGAAGGGTGGTGGGGTATGTTTATATGTCATCCATGAGTTGAAGTCAAATCTTAGGCATGTGGAGTGTGACGAGGAAAATGTGGAGGCTTTATGGGTAGATATCTGCTTGGGGCAAACAAAGGGAAATCAATTATTGGTTGGGATATGTTATAAACCACCTAATGTAAATATTATTGAGGAAGAACAGCTGTTAGAGCAAATTGAGAAAGCTGCAAATCGAGGTAACACGTTAATTATTGGAGATTTTAATTATCCAGACAGAAATTGGGAAAGAGGGACTAGTACTTCAGCAAGGGGCATCAGGTTTTTGAATGTGTTAAATGACACCTTTATGTCACAACTGGTACAAGCACCAACTAGACAGGATGCTTGTCTGGATCTTGTCATAACAAACAATGTTGATCTTTTAACCAACATTCAAGTAGGGGAGCATTTGGGAAATAGTGATCACAATATGGTAAATTTTGAAATAAACCTTAAAAAAGCAAGTGGGGTATACCAAAACATATAATTTAAAAAAGCCAATTTCAATAAGATTAGGGCAGCTCTACAACATATCGACTGGCATAAACTCCTTAGTGATAAAAACACTGAGGATAAATGGAAACTATTCAAACATATATTAGAAAGGTACATTTCTCAGTATGTACCATTGGGTAATAAATATAAAAGAAACAAATTAAAACCAATGTGGCTTAGTAGAGAAGTAAAACAAGAGATTAAAAATAAGAAAAGGGCATTTAAAGCATTTACATCAGACAAATCAAAGGCATCCTATTTAAGATATAAGGAAGCCAATAACGCTTACAAAAAGGCAATTAAAGTGGCTAAACTAGAAAATTAGAAATTAATAGCTAAAGAATGCAAAACCAACCCCCCAAATTTTTTCAAGTACATCAATTCTAAATAAACAAAAAGTTAGGTACACTTGAAATAGAGTTGGGTTTATTAGCTAATGAAGACCAGGAAAAAGCAGAAATTTTAAATAACTATTTTTCTTCAGTATATATTAATGAGGATCCTATGGCAAGAGATATGCAAATGATTGCTGCAAAAAACTTGCAAATAACTTGTGATTGGATAACTCGAGACAAGGTGCTACAGCTATTAAGGAAAATTAATGTAAATAAAGCTCCGGGGCCTGACGGTATTCACCCACAGGTACTTAAGGAGCTAAGTGGGGAAATAAGTGAACCTCTGTATTTAATTTTTCAAGATTCTTTTGTTTCAGGTGTTGTACTGGAGGATTGGAGGAAGGCAGATGTTATTCCTATATTTAAAAAGGGTTCAAAATCCTTGCCTGGAAATTATAGACCTGTGAGCTTAACTTCCGTAACTGGAAAAATATTTGAAGGGCTATTAAGGGATAATATTCAGGAATTAATTGAGAAGAACTTTGTTATTAGCAATAATCAGCATGGTTTTATGAAACATAGGTCATGTCAAACTAGCCTAATTGCATTCTACGAAGAAGTAAGTAGAAGTATAGATCAGGGTGTTGCAGTGGATGTGATCTACTTGGAATTGTTTGATACGGTTCCTCACAATAGGTTAGTTTTCAAACTAAAAGAAATTGGTCTAGATGAATATTCTTGTTCTTGGGTAGAACATTGGCTTAAGGATAGAGTACAACGAGTTGTAATTAATGGTAAAATTTCAAGCTGGACAAAAGTGGTAAGTGGTGTCCCTCAGGGTTCTGTTTTGGGACCACTTCTATTTAACATATTTATAAATGATCTTGAAATAGGCATTGAAAGCCATGTATCAGTGTTTGCAGATGACATAAAACTTTGTAAAGTAATAAAATGTGAGCAGGATATTGCTTTGCTGCAGAGAGATTTGGATAGATTGGGGGACTGGGCACTAAAATGGCAGATGAAATTTAACATAGAGAAATGCAAAGTTATGCACTTCGGGGTTAAGAATGCACAAGCAACTTACACACTAAATGGTAGTGAATTAGGGATAACCACACACGAGAAGGATTTGGGAATTGTTATAGACAACAAATTAGGCAGCAATATGCAATGGCAATCTGCAGTTGCTAAGGCTAGTACGATTTTGTCATGTATAAATAGGGGCATAAATTCTCAGGATGAAAATATAATTTTGCCTCTTTATAAATCGCTGGTAAGACCACACCTTGAATATGCTGTGCAATTTTGGGCGCCTGTTCTAAAGAAGGATATCATGGCACTGGAGAGGGTCCAGAGACGAGCTACAAAATTGATCAAAGGAATGGAGCATTTTAGTTATGAAGAAAGGTTAAAAAAATTAAATCTGTTTAGTTTGGAAAAACGGCGCCTGAGAGGGGATATGATAACTTTATACAAATATATTCGGGGCCAGTACAAACCTTTATCTGGAAATCTATTCATAAACAGGGCTATACATAGGACACGAGGTCACACATTTAGGCTGGAAGAAAGGAGATTTCATCTAAGGCAAAGAAAAGGTTTTTTTACGGTAAGAACAATAAGGATATGGAATTCTCTGCCTGAAGAGGTAGTTTTGTCAGAGTCCATACAGATGTTTAAACTGAAATTGGATAAATACTTACAAAAACAGCTGCTTGATCCAAGGAGACATCTGACTGCTATTTTGGGGTTAAGAAGGAATTTTTTCCTAGTTTGTGGCAAAATAGGAAGCGCTTCAGACCAGGTTTTTTGCCTTCTTTTGGATCAACAGCAACAACATTTGTGAGGAAGGCTGAACTTGATGGACGCAAGTCTCTTTTCAGCTATGTAACTATGTAACTATGTATACTTACGATTACAGGCAAAGTCAAGAAGATGGAGTCCGACTCCTTTCTCCTCAGAACGGAACAGACCTCACTGGTGCTGGAGCAGGTGCAAATCAAGCAGTCACATGCCAGCATGACACAGAGGCTCGCAGAGGCAGATGATCGGAGCCACAGAAAAAAATATTAAAATAAGAGGCATCAGCATCAGAGTAGACAATACTGAACTGCCGCACTTCCTACGATGCCTGATACAGCACCTGCTCCCCCAGAAGCAGGCTAAAGCCATCCTCGTGGATAATGTATACAGGATCCGTACATAAAGCCAACCAACACAGCGGGCATCCAGCGATGTCATAATACAATTCGTCACGCACCTGGACAGGGCAGCAGTCATGGCAGCTGGGAGAAACTCACCCTCACTGAAATTTGAACAACATACCCAGGCCCACGATGCTTTGGAGACAAGCCATGCGACCAGTCACAGGAGTGCTACGGGCCAAGCGAGACTGTCGTTGTCGGTGAGTAGCATCACTGATGCATTATCTGCTAGTTATCTGTTGTGCCTCATAGCACACATTTTATTACATGGATCACTGTTAATTAGACATTTTTGCTCCCACCCCTACATACCTGACATTACCGCCATACCCATCTAGCGACCTAACCCGAAACCATAACACCGACCCACACATCCTCACCGTCCCTGGTAGAGACCACACACACCGGCAACAATACGAACACAGGGGACGGATACAACCCCCCAAACCCGCAACCGTGACCAGGCACACATACAGACATGATAGCCAGCCCCAGATCTAATGAGCTGCCCATCTCCTCTTGCTGAGTAGCACCACCAAGACCTCCCGACTAGCCCGCACGAATCTGACTAACACCTGGGACAGTCCCAGACCTGTCCCAGCAAGAAGCACTCCCCAGCCCCATGCACATGAGACCAGAAAATATGGCCTATGTTGCATCCTAACCCCCTACCCCGGTAACAACTACCACTGCACCTGGACAATGATTTTAATGGTTACCGTTATGTGTTCCTGTACCCTCAGACATCAGCTTAATGTAATAGCCAGTAAGATAACACAGACCATCGGCCTGTCTAGATGTTTTTCCTATTGCTTCTACAGATATATTTTGGCTAAGGTGTGACGAAAGCAATCTCGCCACATTGCATTGGAGAAGCCTGGTTGCTCGCCTGCTACCTTTGGACTATGGCCCCATGTTAAAAGACATCTTTTTCACTGCAGAAAAGACTTATTCGTGCTTTTCTGCCCGGTGTTCGGTAGATTCTCGGATTTACTGAATGAACTCATATAACCCAGATAGGTATGCCATGGAGCCTATTCATGTAATAAAAGACTTTGGCTCCATGGCAATTGAACTGTATGTGTTTGTGGTCTGAGCCCCATTCAGTATTAATGTGCGCTCAGACCTAAGCTATTTGGCATATGTTGCATGTCTGTATTTTATGTCATAAATGTAACCTTGTGTATTTTATTGTATTTTACTGTCTTTTTGCTGCCATGTGTTCAATGGAGTTTTTTACTTCTGTCTTTGGAGATAATTGGATTACTTCTAATTATCTCCAGGATAGAAGACTCTGTGGAACTGGTTTTGGGCAGAAAAGCCATGCTTCCTGTGGTCACAAAGGACTATGATCTATCTTTTGAATCACTGGACCAATTTGTATGATTTTGACGTATGTTTGTATTTGGAGTATGCTGATTCTGAAAATGTATGTGAATGTGATGCATACTTTTCATGTTATGAATAATGTGGGAAAATTGTATTTATCTGCTTGTGCTAAATTACATTACCCATTGTGTAAGTTAATTGTATCACAGGCAGAGGGGAGGATTTTGTGTGGGAGTGACTGAGTGTATTGTATGTGTTTATTGGTTGTGTTCCAAAACCCTGTGGGTGGTACTAATGTGTAAGAATGTGTACATAAGCACAATAAACCCACAGCTCTGTCTGTTCACTGCTTGACCCTCAACATGGAGCTTTGTCTCGTTCTTGGGGGGATTTATTGTATGCTGTTCCAGTTTGACTGCTAGGAGTGTAAACCTATTCGTATGGTTTTTCCTATTCGGCTGTTTACAGCATTCGTATGGTTTCCTGTTCGGCGGATTGGTGTTCTGCAGTAGCTGTGCCTGCATCTCTGGAAGGGGACGATCGCCTAAACGGTTTTAACCCCTTGTGTGCTGAAACGGTCCGTTACATAAGGATAGGCATGATGGTTCACTCAGTGTCTTAAAACTTGTTTCATTACATACCCTGACGCCGGGAATGGAACCCAGCGGCTACTAAACGACATAATTACTATAGTTGAGCATGTTATCTTACCTTTTTTTTCTCTTTTTTCTCTGACTACAATAATGTCAGCTAAAGCAGTTTGTCTTACTTATTCCTCAAGCCTTCAAGATATGGGACATTGCTTATATTATCCTGTTCATCACTTAAAAATTTGCATATACTCAGCATGCTCTCTTCCAAGCATGTCCTAATTGTGCACAAATAAACATTTTATTTTCTCTTAATTTTTGACATGCAGCAGTTTAAAGACATGATGGGCTATAGATAAAAGCTTGTCCTCCCAGGTAATCTCTCTCCTGATGCCCCCAGCTGTTTGTAACGTGCCTCCTGTATCTAACCGCTTAGTTTAATCTACCGTATTATACTTATTATTTAAAGGAGCCCAATGTTGACATTCTGCGTTACTCATTACTATTTTATGCCTAGCGGGACATTTCAGATGCAACTAAATGGTTAAAGCTTGTTTAAATATAAATATAGATAATGTGCATGTTCCTCATATGTCACTTCAAGTTCTAAACATATTGTACTGAAGCTTGTCCATGACGCTGTGACTTATAGAAAGCTTGTTTGTAATTTTCATAAATGCACAACCAAAATAAAGAATAAAAAAAAAAAAAAAAAAGATTCTTTCTAATGATCTTTTAGATACTTGTATTTATTTGAATAAAAGCAATTGTGAAAAAAATGACATAGAGAAGTCTATCAAACAGGTACAGGATTATTTGTTCCAGGATTCCTCCAAATCACCATACAGTGATACCCACCCTACATGTGTTCTAAATTGTTCTAAGTGCATCTGTGTATAATGTTTGTATATAATGTGTGTATGTGAACTTGCGCATCATGTATGTAGGAAATTGTTGGTTTGTGGGTTGGTGAATTTGACTGCATTGCTGCATAAAAATGCATTTGTCTTCCGGAGAACTGCAAAATGTTGGAATTTAGTTTTTTCAGTCATTTAGTCAGAAAAAGAATACAAAATTGTCATACACCAAATGACCAAATGTCCAATGTCTGACCAATGTCTTTTGGCCATCTCATGCGATGATGCAGCCAATGACCGTGCAGGAACATGCCATGCAGTGCTATTCAATAGTGATTAAGTGTTTGATCAGTCAATTAAAGTTAAGTTCCTGCAAAATTAGTCAGTTGAAGTGAAAAACATTGATTAATTCATTACAGTGGCATCTGTCAAGGGGTGTATTAGGCTGGAAGTGAACAATCAGTTCTTGAATTTTATGTGTTGGAAGCAGGAAAAATAGGCAAGAGAAAAGGTGTGACTCTGACAAGGGCAAAATAGCCAAATGGCTAGACGGCTGGGTCAGAGCATCTGCTAAGGTCTTGTGGGGTATGCAGTGGTTAGTACCTAGCAAAAGTAATGCAAAGAAGGATAATTGATGAACCAGTGTCAGGGTCATGGGTGTAACGGGCCACCTGGCACCCCGGGGGGTGATCAGCTATATCACTACAAGGGATTGCTATGCTCTGCATGCTACCTTGGATAATCACTTCTAAGCTCTTTTAAGAGCTTGTTCCTGTTTTCCTCTCTTGGAGGAGAGGTTCACCCTCTGGAGCCTGGAGCCTTGTCGTAGGTCCAGGGTGGGTAGGAGACGGCGAGACCCCAACCAAGCTACGGAAGCTCGTGGGTCTGCGATGGTTTTGGTGTCTGGCGTAGCGCTTATAGCCCTCTGGAAGCGTTAGAAGCATTCAGTAATGGAAATACCCAGTCAGGGTGCCAGGCTGTCCGTTACAATGGGTGCCCAGGGCACATTAATGAATGTGGGGAGTGAAGGCTAATTCGTCTAGTACAATTACACAGAAGAGCTACTTTAGCTCAAAATGCTGAAAAACTTAATGCTCGTCATGATAGGAAGGTGTCAGAACACAGTGCATCGTAGTTTGCTGTGTATGTGGTTTCTTAGCTGCAAACTGGTCAGAGTGCTCATGATGACCCCTGTCCACTGCCAAAGTGCCTTTAGTGGGTACCTGAACATCAAAACTGGACCATAGAGCAATCAAAGAAGTTTGCCTGATCTTATGAATCAAATTTCCTTTTACATCTGGTGAATAGACTGGTGCATGTGCGTTGTTTACCTCAAAGAGATGGAGAAGAAATGATAACACTATGGGATTAAGGCAGGCCGGCGGAGGCAGTGTTCTGCTTTGGGCAATGTTCTGCTGGGAAATCCTGGGTACTGGCATTTATGTGGATGTTAATTTGGCTTATACCACATACCTAGAGATTGTTGCAGACCACGTACACCCCTTCATGGCAAAGGTATTCTCATGAGGAGTTGGGGGCTAGGAGATCTATTGGGGGATAGCGGCTGTAGTGGGGGGATAGCGGCTGTAGTGGGAGGGTTAGGGACTGTAAATGGGGGGTTAGGAAATGTAGTGGGGGGGATAGCGGCTGTAGTGGGCTGAATGGATGCAATTGGGGATAGGGGCTGCAATTGGGTGAGAGAGGCTGTAGTGGGGGTAGCGACTGTAGAATGGGAATAGAGGCTGTAGTGGGGTGATATAGACTGAATTTAGGATGAATGGGGCTGAAGTTGGGATGAATGGGGCTGTAGGGTGGGGGGATATGGGCTGCATATAGGGGGTAGGGACTGTAGTGTAGGATAGGGGCTACAGTGAGGAGTAAGGGACTGTGGTAGAAGGGTTAAGGACTGTAGTATGGGTGTTAGGGGCTGTAGTGGGCTACATTTGGAGAGTATGGACTGTAGGGGCTGCCATAGGGGGAGTATGGGCTGCTGTTTGGTTAAAAGGTCTGTAGAAGAGGGCTTAGGGCTGTAGGGCATAGGGACTGCAATTAGAGGGTTAGGGGCTGCAATTGGTGACTGCAGTAAAATGGAAGGAGCTTTAATAGAGGTGTTAGGGGCTGAAGTAAAGGGCTTTAGTTGGGGGTGTCAGGGGCTGTAGTAGGGGAGGTTAGGGTCTGTAGTAAGGGACTTTAGTAAGGGGTTAAGGGCAGGAGTAAGGGACATTAGTAGAGGAGGTTAGGGGCTGTAGTAAGGGGCTTTAGTAGGGGTTAGGGGCTTTAATCAGGGTTTAGGGATGTAGTAAGTGAGGTTATGGGCTGTAGTTGGGATTAGGGGTGTAGTAAGGAGTAAGGGGATTTAGTAGGGGTGTTAGGGGCTGTAGTGGGGGTTTTGGGGTATAGTAAGGAGTAAGGGGCATTAGAAGGTGTGTTGGGGGCTGTAGTGGGGGTTAGGGGTGGAGTAAGAGGCATTAGAAGGGGTGCTAGGGGCTGTAGTGGGGGAGTTAGGAGTGTAGT
This sequence comes from Pelobates cultripes, assembly GCA_933207985.1. Lineage (NCBI taxonomy): Eukaryota > Metazoa > Chordata > Amphibia > Anura > Pelobatidae > Pelobates > Pelobates cultripes. Next base: position 200,129,063 of record OW240917.1, on the reverse strand, counting down.
AAGCAGTAGGGGGCATTAGAAGGGGGTGTTAGGGGGCTGTAGTGGGGGTTACGGGTGTAGGAAGGGGCATTAGAAGGGGTGTTAGGGGCTATAGTGAGGGTTAGAGATGTAGGAAGGAGTAAGGGTCTTTAGAAAGGGGTATAAGGGGCATTAGAAGGGTGCTAGGGGCTGTAGTGGGGGCGTTAGGGTGTAGTAAGCAGTAAGGGGCATTAGAAGGGGGTGTTAGGGGCTGTAGTGGGGGTTAGGAGTGTAGTAAGGGGCATTAGAATGGGTGTTAGGGGCTATAGTGAAGGTTAGGGGTGTAAGAAGGAGTATGGGTCTTTAGAAGGGGGTGTAAGGGGCATTAGAAGGGGGTGTTAGGGGCTGTAGTGGGGGTTTAGGGGTGTAGTAAGGGGCATTAGAATGGGTGCTAGGGGCTGTAGTGGGGGGTTAGGGGTGTAGTAAGCAGTAAGGGGCATTAGAAGGGGGTGTTGGGGCTGTAGTGGGGGTTAGGGTTGTAGGAAGGAGTAAGGGGATTTAGAAGGGGGTATTAGGGGCATTAGGGTGTTAGGGGCTCTAGTGGATGGTAAGGGGTGTATTAGGGCATAAGGGCTGCACATAGGGGGACTGAAGAAAAAACAATAGTGTATTCCCCCCTCCCTGAGGCTTACCTTGAGTCAGGGAGGGGGGAATCCTGTTCCCTGTTGGTCCGGTGGGAGATGGGTAATTCCTATTAAACTTGTTTACTGGTATCTTCAATTCATAAACAAATGTTTTTGAGTTTCTCTCTTTTTATGTGATAGGACTGACACTCAGGATGGGATAAAAATGTCAGGTGTTTGTAGGCACCGAATTGTAAGGCGCCCTTTGCTCCAACTTCTACAAAGAAAAGAAAAGGCAAATAAAGTGAATTTAATACATGTATTAACTTGACATTGCAGACATAAAACATGTTGTATAAATGGTTAGTGTTAAGGAACACCTGTACAGAGTGGTATCTCCGTTGTAGCTCTCTTCCAGATCCTGTAAGGCAAGTAGTGATCATAGCTTTCGCATACCAAAACATCAGTCGAGACATAATAACAGCGTACCCCCACATATTACAGTTGTGCTCAAAAGTTTGCATACCCTTAGAGAATTGATAATATATGTACTATTTTTAAAGAAAAAATGAGTGAGCAGGCAAAACACATCTCTTTTATTTCTTATGGGATTCATATTCAACTGTTATAACTGAATGACACAATCATAAAACAAAACATGGCAACAAAGAACAAAATGACACCAATACTGTGCATTGTCCCCTTTAGCATCAATGACAGCATGCAGACTTTTGTAATAGTTCTCTATGAGGCCCATAATTCTTGCAGGTGGTATAGCTGCCCATTTGTCCTGGGCTCCAGGTCATGCAAAGTCTTTGGTCGTCTTGCATAAACCGCACGTTTGGGATCTCCCCAGAGTGGCTCGGTGATATTAAGGTCAGGAGACTGTAATGGCCACTCCAGAACCTTCACCTTTTTCTGCTGTAACCACTGGCGTGTCAACTTGGCCTTGTGCTTAGGGTCATTGTCATGCTGGAGAAGAGCGTTCTGTGTGGGAGTGCATATTGCCTTTGGAGGTGCGGGAATTGCATGAATGCTTGCAGCAGTTTACATAGTAGCATTAATAGATTAAACCTTAATCCCTGTGTGTCCTCCCCTGAGCAAGGTGAGGTGTTCATCATGTTGAGGAATGCTAAGTGTGTCAACTAGGTGACAGTGCGTCCTGTGCATTGTGCAAAAATTTGGTGGTGAGTCTAGGAGGCAGACATAGGGGTTGGGGAGAGAGAACAAGTTATTAAGGTGATGGAGGGGTAGTGGCAGTGCAAGAGATGCGCCCTGTAAAGGGGGATCGACCGATTATCGGTTTTACCGATATTATCGGCCGATATTTGGTATTTTCGGCAATATCGGTATTGGCCAATAGAGATATCGATATTGCCGATAATACATACCAAACACACACACACTCTGCCTTATATACACACACTACACAAACACACACACACTCTGCATTCATTATATACACACACTACACAAACACACTGCATTCACTATACACACACTACACACACTGCATTCACTTTACGCACACTGCATTCACAATACGCACACTGCATTCACTTTACGCACACTACACACTACATCCACTATACACACACTACACAAACACACACACCCTGCATTCACTATATATACACACTAAACACTCACCGCATTCACTATACACACTACACAAACAAACACTGCATTCATTATATACACACTACACAAATACACAATGCATCCACTATACAAACACACACAGCTCCCCTGTCTAAACACACTGCATCCACTCCATGTGGCATGTATATTTTGTGCACTTACCTTTAGAAATAGTTTGTATTTTTTCAAAATGGTAAATGTACAGAATATCGGCAAGTTATCGGCTATCGGCCTGAAGGTTCACAGATTATCGGTATCGGCTCTAAAAAAATCAATATTGGTCAATCCCTACCTGTAACATTTATTTTTTGTCCCTTGCCATGAACAGTTTGGTGTAAAACGTCGGTCTAACAACCTTTCTCTTATCGTGTTCCCCTCTGCAGTGAGAGTCAGCAGCCTCGAGCTTAATCTATGTGCGATCCAGGTTGTGGTAGTTGCGCAGTGCTTTTAACATAGGCATCCCAGATATTTTTAACCTCTGCTATTTTTCCGCTCGGTCTAATTTGGGAGCATGCCATGTGTTCATATGCCAGGTTAGTGGAGACAGAATCCAACAGCTCCCGTTTTGTTGGAGCTGTGGCTGACTTCCATACTCTGGCCACCAACATATCAGCCGCAATGAGCACATGGTATACCAAGAGTGAGTTGAGTTTTTGGAATTCGTCCAGAGTCAGAAACAATAATCCCAGTTTGGGTTTAAGTGTGATTTCCCTCTACAGAATGTTAGAGAGCATTTGCACGACCATCTGCCAAAAGGGTATCAGGGGACATGTCCAACATTTATGGTGCATGGTGCCTTTGCTAGCTTTACACCTCCAGCATATGTTTGGGGAGTTAGGGTAGATTCGAGCCAGTCTGTCAGGCACCATATACCACCTGTAGAAGAGTTTACGCATTTGTTCCAGATGAGAGGCACAAGCTGTTCTACCCCAGTGTGCTTTAAAAGCTTTTTCCCATTGTATATCAGTAAACTTGTGGCCAATGTCTGCTTGTAATGCTAGTCGGTATGAATCTGTCTGGGCCGTGTATCCGGCATTCAGCATGTGGTAACTCATTGAGGCTGTTTTTTTGAGTGTGACTGGCGACATGCAGGCCTGTTCAAAAGCGGTACATGTAATATGTTGAGGCCCCTGTTTGATATGTTGTGTCAATGTGGATTTGAGCTGGCGGTATAAGAAGAGAGTTCTGTGTGGGAGTGCATATTCCCTTTGGAGGTCCGGGAATTGCATGAACGCCCCTTTAGAGAACAGGTGTTGTATGTGCATGCAGCCACAGGATATCCATACAGGGTGGTCAAATGTGGGATTGGTGATATGTATACTTTGCAGTGGCATTACCATAGACCATGGTTCGCCCTGGCACAGTGTGTCCCTATACTTGTCCCACACTGAAAACAGTGTGGAGGTGGTTGGCAAGAGGTTCGGCAATGTCGGTCTCTGTGTTTTCGACAACCAAATTAGGTACGGGAGTTTCGTTTTTTTTGTGCCCAATAGGCCTCACTATCTATCCACTGTGGGGGTTGGTCTGTATTGTGTGATGATATTATAGTGGACAGTGCAGACTTATAGTAGAGTTTTATGTTGGGAAAGCCCAGTCCGCTCTCTTCTACAGATCTATGTAAAACTTTTGATGCCACTCGTATCTTCCATTTAGCCCATATGAATTGGGTGAACAGTTTCTGCATTTGGTCTAAATATGGTTTGGACAATCGAATTTGGGGTTTCCAAAAGTGATAACGAAGTTTCGGTAGTAGGGTAATTTTTACAGAGGCAATTCTGCCCACCCATGAGAGAAATTTGCCTTCCCAATTTTGCAGTATATCCACTATTTCCCTTCGCAACGGTTCATAATTATGTTTAAAGAGGTCTTGTTGGTTTTCCGTAAATTTTAGTCCCAGAAAGGAAACATAGTTTGCTCTCCAGTCTAATGTGTGTTTGTGCCTATATCTATGCTCAAAGCTTGTGTTTTAGTGACGTTGAGCTTGTAGTAGGAGTTTTGGCCATAGGTTGTAATTTCTTTCAGTAAGTTCGGGAGAAATACTTGGGGTTGTGTGAGCGTGCATTTTCAGTTAGGCACTCGCACGAAGACCGGTAAACCTTAGACTGCTTCCCGTTCCAATTGCCGACCACCTACACAAATGACGTTCGGGAGATATGAACTACTGAACAGGGGGAGCATTTGTATCATAAAATAAAGAGATTCCCTTGTATGGTGTTCACACAAGAACCCCACAAACGGATACCCTGGAACTGTTTTGGGCTAGAGCCTTGTGTCTGGCCAGTCAAAACTTTACCACGATGGCATTCCCATTCTGCTGAACCGATTTGAGTGATTCTTGGATATGTTGGACACTCAGATCGGGGCTATTGGGGAATGTATCATGGGATTCTGTGGTAGGGTTGAGGTACTTTTGGGGTATAGGATATTTTGTTGGATTTTCTGTACCTGGGAGATAATTAAATTAGAGGAGTTTTCTCAGGATATTATCTCCCAGGCATAGAGGATCCTGTAATTTAAACCCCTGCATATTTGTGTGTAAAACCCCTTGCATGGGACTGGGCATAAAAGCTGTGTATGTGCCAATAAACTTCAGTTGTACTCCCTAAACTTTGTGCCGTCCGGTTTCTGGGGAGGAAGTGGGATATTCCTTGGCTGTTTTATTGTTCCTGATTATATTTTGGTGGATCCAGCGGAGAAGACCACATGAGCCAGAAGGATGTCCTTGTGTAACTTTTGCTGGGAGATTGCCTTGTTAAAGGTGTTAAGCAGATGTGGTGCTTAAAGAGATTTTAATTTTTTGTTATAGGAGCTGTCAAAACCATCAGGTCCGGCTGATTAATCAGATGGCAGATTATATCACTTTAACGATTTCTTCCTCCGTGAGGTGCAGCTGCTACTCGGAGGTTAAGATAGGCAATCTGATGTTCTCCAAGTATTTATGTATGGTATTTGCTATAGAGCTGTTATGTTATAGAGCTCTGTATAGTATGATGCAAAAGCATCACTGATAGCTTTCGGGATCATTATTTTTCCCCCTGTTCGGGACATAAGAAACGCTATTTTGGAATGGGCCTATTTTTCTTTTAATCTATGGGCCAGTAATTTGCTCGCTCTATTGCCCTGGGAATAGTTTGTTGCTTTTAGTTTTTGCAACATGTATCCAGTTTTCTCTAGGGCGTATTGGTGTAGCTGTTTGGTGATAGTGTGGATTTTATTTTTTAAGTCGGGTGAAGTGTGCAATTGGTTCTGGGCATTTAGGTCATATAGTTCTGTACTCCATTTGTTAATTCAGGTTTGTGTTGTTTTACGTAAGTATAATGAGGCCTGCGTATAATCTGCCTTGTGTGCCACCCAAACCGTGTTTGCGGACGTGTCTTGCGTGTGGTTTTCCTGGAAGTAAAGATGTAGTTGCGCATGAAGAGAGCAGGCCTGGACTGGCCATTGGGCATACCGGGCAAATGCCTGGTGGGCCACGATGGTTGTGGGCTGAGGCCGGCAGGGGAGATCACAGGATCTCCCCTGCCAGCCCTTGCAAGGCCAGCGCTATCCGAGCGCTGGCCCTGCTGTGTACCTTCATGGGCCTGTGGGGAGATCAAAGATCTCCCTCACTGGCCCACAGGCACTGATATGCGGCCGGCGGCTGGGAAGGGAGGGAGAGAGGAGGACCCGGGGAGCTCTAGCCAGCAGCTCCGCCAGGTTCCTCTCGCGGGAGTCTGAGCGTTGCCGCGGTTACCATGGCAACACTCAGATCTCGCGAAATGCCAGGTAAAAAGTGAAGTGTATAAAAAGATAATTGGCACAAGTAAAAAGTGACCAAATAATCTTTAATATATAAAAATACACAATATAAAATATCCACAAACGCGTTTCGCCAATACGGCTTTTTCAATATGGAATAAGGACTTAATACCTGGCAGGGAAGGTTTAAATAACAATATAAGTCATTGAAATTGGCGCCAAAATTAGGGACAGGCAATCAAAATTTTAGTTGTAAACAATCAGGTTTAAACATATAAAAACAAATTTTTCTTAGTATATATATATATATATATATTTTTTTTTTTTTATATATATATATATATATATATATAACATAATAGTCTATATAAACTTTGATTATAAAACATTAAAAACGAGGGGTTAATTTGTGTAGGTATTAATATCTAATACGGTCACATGACCGGCATGGAAACCGCAAGGTATACTGGGATATGTAGTATAGTATAATTGTTGATTAACGTCGGCACGCACTAGGCATCCGCCGACGCCAAAACCAGTAGGCGGAGTGTGGGCATCAGCACGCATATAGTTGCAGCCGGTAATGGGAAGAGGAGGCGTCGGCACGCACGAAGCTGCGCCCGTCGTCATGGAGAGTAGGCATATATATCTATAGGACGGCGGAACACACGAAGCTGGGGCCGTCGTCATGGAGAATGGGCATGGGTATTAGAAAAAAAATATAGACCGTCGGCGCGCTTAAAGCTGCAGCCGACTTCAGAATATGGGAGTATGCCCTACACACAGAAAAGTGTCTCCGGGCACGGTGCCATATTTAGGGATGAAAAAGAGACCCTATATAACTGATAGGGGAGGGTTGATAATAAGAACAATGTTAAAAATATTACAAATAAGGATAGCTAAAAGAGGTAGTAGTGTGAACAGTGTATATTAAAAAAAAGGGTATAGCTAAAAACACATAACCCATCATATAATAATGACAATCAATAAAAGATAAGTAATAGGAACTGGTAACATAATAATAGTAGGTATAAAAAATAAACAGTATAAGAACAGGAATACTATTATTAAAAGATAAAATAAAATGGTAATATATATTTACAAGAAGTTAAACAAATCAAAATCAGCATTTAGACCATGGGGTATAAGAGTCTGGAGTTTATACACCCATTCCATTTCAGTTTTACCTAAAATATTTTTATACACACTATGCCCCCTATACAAACACACTCTCTACAGCCCCTAGCCACACATATTACACCACAAACGCGAATTAAATTGACCTATTTACACAATACCATACCACAATCAGCTCACTCTACACACATGCAATCCCACAAGCAGGCTCCAAACACATGCACCTGGCCCTTTTGTCCTCTGGTATCCCACTTATGAAGACACCAGAGACAAGTTAAAAGCAAACACAGCGCAAGCATGTTATTAAATTTGCTTGCGCTGTGCAGAACAAATATAGGGCCTTTTTCCCTTTGCTTGAGCTCTTCGGCTGGGCTCTGCGCATTGAACTAACATGCTCACTTTGAGAGGTGGTGTGCTTGTCATTATTCATGATAAAACACACCCTCTTTGGCCCGCCCCCTTCTCAGGGGGGCCGCTGTGATTGAAAAATGCCCGGGCCAAATTTTCTTCCCAGTCCGGCCCTGGAAGAGAGTTTGTGAATTGTGTGTCATGTAGCAAGGAGGCGTTACGTTTTTAAAGTCATAGTGGTCCTTGAGCGTTAGTATGACAGGAACGTGATCCGACCATGTGATTTGGCCTCTAAGTTAACAATTTGTTTCACTGTAGACCCATGGATGCAAAATCTGTCTATGCGGGAATAGGTGTTATGCACCGCTGAAAAGTGTGTGTATGCCTTATCAGTAGTGTGGGTAATCCTCCATGCATCATAGAGGTGATGTGTGCTAAGGAGTTTTTGCAGTTGTTTACACTGCCTTTTGATGGTTTTATGTCTGGCGCTATGGTGGAACAGCGTGGATTCAGCTTTGGGATCCAATACATGATTAAAATCACTACCTATAATTGTTATACCCACTTGTACAGATGTCAGTTGTAGCGGATGGCACTGGGCTGTCCTGAGAATTACAGAAGTTTTGACTTCATTCGTGTAAATGGCAAAGTTATATGTGTTAAATGTATTGTATTGGTATGATTGTTCGGTAGAATCATTCCAACAACTAAGGGAATGAAACTACCGAACAGTCAGACCTCCCCGGTGTGAAGTGTGCCTTCAATTACCCGTTGCAACATTGTTGCGAACGGGTAATTGACAAGCTGAGTAGCAGTCCTTTATTCTCGGGGGTGGCCGCCATTCGGGAAACGAACACGTGGCTGCGGCCATTTTAAAACTCCCGAACAGCTGTGTTTTGCCGTTGAGTGTCTGGAACTCAAATCGGACACTCGACTAGGCGAACACCGCTGAGACCTCCACAAGCCCGGTCCATTCGGTCCCAAACTACCGGGAATGAAACTACCTAACATTCAGACGAATCCAATACATTTTACACATAGAACTTAGCTATTTTACACGAATGCATTCCCTTACTGCATAGACATTTAGCAAATAGACGAATACAGGTTACACATAATACAAGTCCCGGGGCAGCTCTTGGCCATCCGCTACACTGCTCCCCCTTGCCCACAAGCCGGCATACACAGTCTGATCTAACACGGATCGGCTTGGGGATTTCCGGGGAGGCTCATGGATCATTTCTCCAGGTCGGTTTGTCTTGACAACCCGTCAGCATTTCCATTCTGTTTACCCGGGCGGTACTGGATATTAAAGTCAAAGGGCTGCAGCGCCAAGCTCCAGCGCAGCAGCCTGGCATTGTCCCCAGCCACCCGGTTCAGCCATACCAACGGGTTGTGATCCGTGAGCAATGAAAAGGGCTGTCCATACAGATACGGCTGCAGTTTCTTTAGGGCCCACACCACAACTTGGCCAGTATAATTTATTTTACTTTACTGTAATTCCGTATTTCCTCATTGGGCACAGTACGATATGCCTCTGCTGCCCTCCCAGTTAACCTTCCTGCCAAAATAGGTACCCTGTCCTCTGCACTGATTCTATGCAGTGCACACAGCCTCTCAAAATCTTGCAGGAAAGCGTCTATATCTTCCTCTGCCTCCACATACGTTTTAAAAGCTTGGTATGGTATTTTAGGCTTACCTTCTTGTGGCATATTTACTGCAGAGCTGCGTTCTGGGGCTGCTGTTGTCTGTTTCCTTAAGATGAATTCCTGGACCTCTGTCATAGTCTTTGAAATAATTTCTGCTGGAGGGTGTTCCCCATAAAAAGACAGCCTAAATTGTAGCTGCCTCTGGAACTCCATCTGTTCCTGTGTTTCTCCCGAATCCCCCTGTTCGGGAACTGAATCGCCATCCATTCGGTACTCTGCCATAAGTTTAGTAATGAGTACCGCTTTCTTCTTGTTGCTGGCTTGGATACCCCTTGCCTCCAGGAGGTCCTTTAGCGTGGAGCGTTTTAGCGTAGCAAAATCAATCTCCATCCGTACTCCATTTATGCTTGTTCCTCTGTGAGTCTGGATCCCAGCGCTGCCAACAAATGTGGCGGAGATACAATATTCCTCAGGTTATCTCTGCTTAAGATCCCAGAGAGGCTCAGAAACAAGTAAATTATAAATCCACAGGCAAAGTTTCCAGCAGGCAAAATAATCCAATAGTATCCCCACAGCAATCCCAATGACTGGACGACACACAGCATCAGGAGCAGAACTGACAACCTTTATTCCACAGTGCCTTATATAGCATGCCCCCATGCAAGTGAGGGATTCCTGTCCTGGTAACCTCCCACACATCTCCTCCCCTCAGCCGGCATCATAATCCCCTTATCCAGTACAGCAATTCCCCCCGTTTCTGGATGTACCCCTAAACCTAGGGGTACCCCTTTAAATTATACATCCCCTGGTAGCCCTGATCTGGGTGAACAACGTATCCAAAAATCACCCAGATCAGACCAGGGGTTCGGGAATTTCCTGGAGGGAATAAAATGACTTATAGAGGCTTGGGAGCGTTCGCCTGAATCCCCTCGTTTGGTTGATTATGCCTACCGAACGAGGGGCCGGGCTCATGGAGGTCTCAGCGATGTTCGCCTAGTCGAGTGTCCGTTTTGAGTTTCAGACTGTTTCGCTGTTCGGGAGGTTAAGATGGCCGCTGCCACGTGTTCGTTTCTCGAATGGCGGCCACCCCTGAGAACAAAGGATTGCTACACAGCTTGTCAATTACCCATTCGCAACAATGTTGCAAAAGGTAATTGAAGGCACACTTCACACAGGGGAGGTCTGACTGTTCGGTAGTTTCATTTGAACAAACTAAGGGAATGAAACTACCTAACATTCAGACGAATCCAATACATTTTACACATAGAACTTAGCTATTTTACACGAATGCATTCCCTTACTGCATAGACATTTAGAAAATAGACTACAGGTTACACATAATACAAGTCCCAGGGCAGCTCATGGCCATTCGCTACAGCCCTGGTGCAAATATGTTTTCTGGACCTTCATCTAGTGCAAGTGTGGCCAAAATGTAGATCTCCATCTGTCAGAGAACTTCAACAATGCTATACCAGATTAGGATCTACCTTTTTATCATTGCAGGGTTTATCGTGAGTTAACATGTCCTATGGAGAAGCACTCTGTCCTGTAAAGCCTCACCAAAAAAAAGGAGTGGTGTGTTTAGTACTATTTTTATCAGTTTAATACCTTCCGCGTCTCCTATCAGTGGACGTGTACACGGCATTGATTTTTGTAACAGGGAGATGGAAGAAGAGGCTTGGTCGGTCCTCTTACTGCAAATTTGGGGCACTGCGCCGTCAAGCTAATGTGACACCAGATAGGAGTGGTGTGTTTAGTACTATTTTTATCAGTTTAATACCTTCCGCGTCTCCTATCAGTGGTCGTGTACACGGCAGTAATTTCTGTAACAGGCAGATGGAAGAAGATGCTTGGTTGGTCCTCCAAACTGTAGACTGTGTTGCTGTACGGGTGGCAGGTGGAGCCATTTATAAAGTACACACTGCTTTATAAAGCCATTTATAAAGTACACACTGGCAGCTTGAACCCTAGTTGGTGGCGGATAAGTCACGCAAGTCAACAGGCATTCAGAGCTAAAATACAGCAGCGTGTGGACCATTTTTAGCCCAAGGCAGCTCATCTCATCAGGCCTTTTTACATAGGGTCACTTGGCAGATATGGATTGACACCTGTCCTAGGGATCCCTGATACACACTGACACAGAGCAGAATAGGGACTGTTCCTCCTGTACATCGTGGGTCAGGCTCTTGGCAGATATGGATTGACACCTGTCCTAAGGTTCCCTGATACACACTGACACAGAGCAGAATAGGGACTGTTCCTCCTACATAGGGTCACTTGGCAGATATGGATTGACACCTGTCCTCAGATAGCACTTCAACAATGCTATACCAGATTAGGATCTACCTTTTTATCATTGCAGGGTTATATTTGTGAGCAGTGTTTGAGCATTTGAATGTAAGCATGTTTTTGTATTAAGTACATGTGTGCATTAGTGATGTCGCGAACCCGAAATTTTCTTTGTTCGCCGAACTTAACGCTAACTTCCTAGTGTTCAAAGGGAATCGGCGAATTCTGTCAAACCTTCACAGAGCCCCTAAATGGGCAGGCGAATTTTAAAACACACAGGGACTCTTTCTGGCCACAATAGTGATGGAAAAGTTGTTTCATGGGGACTAACACCTGGACTGTGGCATGCCGGAGGGGGATCCATGGCAAAACTCCCATGGAAAATTACACAGTTGATACAGAGTCTGGTTTTAATCCATAAAGGGCAGAAATCACCTAACATTCCTAAATCACAATCAATATGGATTGACACCTGACATATGACATATTGACACCTGACATATGGATTGACACCTGTCCTCAGAGCCCCTGATGCACACGGACACAGAGCAGAATAGAGACTGGTCCCCCTACATAGGGTCACTTGGCAGATATGATTGACACCTGTCCTAAGGATCCCTGATACACACTGACACAGAGCAGAATAGGGACTGTTCCCCCTACATCGGGTCACTTGGCAGATATGGATTGACACCTGTCCTAAGGTTCCCTGATACACACTGACACAGATCAGAATAGGGACTGGTCCCCCTACATCGGGTCACTTGGCAGATATGGATTGACACCTTGTTACAAACTGCTATTTGTAACAGGCCCTTTAAATGGCAAATTGCCTAAGCCTCCCTGGGTTGTGGAGTAGCCTATTTGCCAGCCTCCTCCCTTTCGCATACCCTGGGAGATTGTGAAAATGTATGCACCCTTTTATTTGGTGTGTATGGCCCTTTAAGACTGTCGGTGGGCATATTGGGGCTTATGGACTCTTTATGTGACTGGTGCTGGCCCTTTAAACACCTTTTGGGACATCAGAAGATTGGGACACGCCCCCTTTAAGGCGTCGCGTCCTTGACTTCGTTAGGACCACGCCCCCAAGCATCAGTGTCCCTGTGTCCCCAGACCTGGAAAGTAAACCTTTGTGCTCGCCTTGCTATTTCCCACTTGGTTCAGTAAATGGAAATTGGTTTCAGCTGCAGAGACTAAGTCCCATTCGAGTGTATGTTTTCGTACGCCTAATCTTAAGCATCATTTGAGGAGCCATACAAGAGAGAAACCTTATTTGTGGTGTGTTTAGTATTGTTCTGATCAGTTTAATACCTTCCGCGTCTCCTATCAGTGGACGTGTATATGGCAGCTATTTTAGGAACCGTACACCTGGGACCCGAGCAAGGTCACCTCGTTCAACAGGCTTGCAGCGTATCCTCCAGGAAGAAGAGCCTGAACCCTTACCGGCTGCACGTGTCTTACCTGTACATGGAAAGCTGCTGTGGTTCCTTGATGAGCCAGCTGCCCGTGAGTTAACATGTCCTGTGGAGAAGCACTCTGTCCTGTAAAGCCTCACCAAAAAAAAGGAGTGGTGTGTTTAGTATTGTTCTGATCAGTTTAATACCTTCCGCGTCTCCTATCAGTGGACGTGTACACGGCATTGATTTTTGTAACAGGGAGATGGAAGAAGAGGGG
>OW240917.1:200016877-200115906 GCA_933207985.1 Pelobates cultripes | reverse complement strand
GAGGTGTGCTGCTAGTGGCTGGAATAATATACCTTGTGACTGTGAGGTACAGGGTCAAAGTTTACTCAATGATGACGAATAGAGGGCGGGTCGAACCGCGCATATGTTCGCCCGCCGTGGCGAACGCGAACATGCTATGTTCGCCAGGAACCGTTCGCCAGCGAACCGTTCGGTACATCACTAGTGTGCATGTATGGGTGTATTTGTATGTACTGTTGCCATTGGAATGTAGTGGTGTACTTGTTTGTAATGTTTGCGTCTGAATGCATGGGTGTTTGTATGTAGTGTCGGACTTGAAATGCAGGTGTGCTTTTTGAGTGTTGGTGTTTGAATGAAGGCGTGTTTGTAGATAAGTTTTAGTGTTTTAATGCCGGGGTGTGTTAGTATGTAATGTTTGCAGTACGTGTGTAGTGGATGCAGTGTGTGTGTGTGTGTGTAGTGGATGCAGCGTGTGTATTGTGTTTATAAAATATACATATACACAATGTGTGTTTGAATGTAAGCATGTTTTTTGTATGGAGTATGTGTGAAGTGTATACACATATACACACACATACAGAGACACACACAGATACACAAATACACAACCTGACACAGCAATACACACAATGACACCTAGTTTCCCACACATAGATACACAGACACTCATGTACACAGATACACACTGACACACAATACACACAGACACACAAATACACACACACTGACACAAAAGGACACACAAACACATGAAGAGACAGGAGGTGAGGGTGACAGTGTGTGGGAGAGGTGAGGGTGACAGTGTGGGAGGGAGTGTGTGTGCTGGTAACCGTATGGGGGGCAGTGTGAGGGCAAAGTGAGAAAGGGTTACATTGGGCGGGCAGGGGAGGGATGGGAGAAAAGAGGTTACAAGTAACTAGGGGCAGAAAGAGGGGGAGGAAAGGCAGGGAGAAAAGGTTACAGTGGGAGGGCGGGGAGTGGAATGGGTTGGGGGTGTGTGGGGAGGGGCGGGGTAGGAAGGGTTACAGTGTGGGGAGGAGGGCGGGAGTGAAGAGGGGTTGCAGTGCTGGGGAGGGGGCAGGGGTGAGATGTTAGTGTGGGGAGGCAGGGGTGAAGATGTTACATTGTGGGGGAGGGGGCAGGAAAGTGAAGGGTTACATGAGGGAGGTAGGGAGTGAAGGGGTTACATTAGGGGAGGCAGGGAGCTGAAGAGGGGTTACATTGGGGGGAGGGCAGGGAGTGAAGGGGTTACATGGGGGAGGGCAGGGAGTGAAGGGGTTACATGGGGGGGCAGGGGGTGAAGGGATTACATGGGGGAGAGGGGGATGTCTGGGGGCTGTGTCCTACCTGAATTCCCTGGTGGTCCAGTGTCTCCCTGGTGGTCCAGTGGGGTAACTCTCCCGTCTGACCTCCGCCAGGTGCAGAGCTGCAGACCGTGTAATAAAAGTCTCGCAAGCTCCCAGAGTGTTGCCATGGTAACGCTCTGGGAGCTCGCGATACTTCTATTACATGGTCTGCAGCTCTGCACCCAGCGGAGCTGCAGACCGGAGCTGCTGGGCAGACTGATTGGAGGGAGCCCGGCGGCATACAGGGCAAGCTGCCGGGCTCCCTCCTGGTGTCAGTCTGCTTGCCCGAGTCCCCGGCCCTGAATGTGTGGGTCAGCGCGACCCACTGGGAATCGCCCTGTGACCCACCAGTGGGTCACGACCCACACTTTGGGAACCGCTGGAATAGGGTATTCATTTTTCAATATTGGTATATAGTCATTAGTAATGCAAGCAGTGAAGGGGTTACAGTGTGGGGAGGGCAGGGAGTGAAGGGGTTACATGGGGGAGGGCAGGGAGTGAAGGGGTTACATTGGGGAGGACAGGGAGTGAAGGGGGTACAGTGTGGGGAGGGGGCAGGGAGTGAAGGGGTTACATGGGGGAAGGGCAGGGAGTGAAGGGGTTACAGTGTGGGTAGGGCAGGGAGTGAAGGGGTTACATGGGGGAGGGCAGGGAGTGAAGAACTCTGCTTGTTGGAGTTTGAGTTCCCTGAAGTTCAGTGACATAATCCATGGGGCCCCAGTGAGAAAACTGATCCGTGGGCCCCCTCCACGCGTTTACTCTGTGCGGGCTGGGGCCGCAACACATGGCGGCGGGCACCTGTTCACAGGGCTGCGACCCCTGCGACTGCGGTATATACGCCAGTGCATGCAGATACACATACACTTAAAACTGCTATGTTTCATTGAGGGTTAATCCAGCCTAGAGGAGCTTCCGCGATTCTCACTGTGAAAATCACAGTGAGAAGACGCTGAACGTCCATAGTAAAGCATTTAGTAATGCTTTCCTATGGGCGGTTTGAATGCACACGCGGCTCTTGCCACGCATGCGCATTCGGAGCTGAGAGGCGGATCGGGCGGAGAGATGCCCAGCGCCAAGGGAGTCCGGCGCTGGAGAAAGGTAAGTGCTTAAGACACACACCCACTCTCACGAACAGACGCATGCACATTAGTTAACAGAAACACAAATTTACTGACACACACACTCAGTGACAGACATACATACACACTCACTGACAGACAGACACACTCACTCACAAAACACTCCCTCACTAAAAGACGCACACAAACTAACACACTCAGTAACAGACACACACTCTAACACACACTCTAACACTAACACACACACACACTCTAACACACACACACTCTAACACACACACACACTCTAACACACACACACTCTAACACACACACTCTAACACTAACACACTCACACACTCTAACACACACACACACACACACTAACACTAACACAAACTCTAACACACACACTCTCTAACACACACACATTTTTTTTTTTAAATTGCATCCCCCAGCCTCCATATCTTTGGGAGTGCTGAGGGGATTCCCTTGGGTTCAGTGGTGCTCCTGGGTGGCTGGTCCTGTGGGCTAGCTGGTGCGCGTGCAAGGGAGCACTGTCCCCTGAGTCATACTGATGCCGGAGCCGGAAGATGAGGGAGCTGAACAGAAAGCACTCAGGAGACAGTGCTCCCTCTCGCGCGCATCAGCCTGGTGACAGCAGGGACAGCCTCGGGGGGCCCTGATGTGGCCGGCTCCTGGGCCCCCCAGGAGAAGAGGCTGGCCACACTGGCATACATACCGGGTCGCAGGGCGGCCGGGCCACCTGGTGGGCCGGGCCCGGTCGCAGCCGCAACTCCTGCGACCCCGGTATGTACGCCGCTGCTGACGTTTAACAGGTAGATTTAATCCATGTACATTCAGTGTACAAACTTTCATGGGGATTTAAAGGTATAAAAGTCTGCCAGTGAAATGCACGTTGGATCAAAATCCAGTGGGGGGTATAGCAGAGAGCTAGTGGTAGCAGGGCTTCTCCAACAGCTACTCGGGAACAAACAGGATAATTCAAGAAGGCAGGTATAAGCATAAAATAATCCACGAATATCCCATCACCCTTCCCAATAACTGGACAACACTCAGTATTAGGAGCAGAACGCAACTTTTAATGGCCAGGCTGGCCTTTTATGCAGGTTTTGCCCAAAAAGTTACCACCCAGGTGGACCTTGTTGGGCACAGGTAAAAACAGAAAACAACCAATACGCACAGAGTCAGGTAATAAGTCACTCCCATACAGTTCACACAATCCCTCCCCTCTGCTTAGGAGATAATTTAGTTAATTACTGTATCAACTCAATTATATCCAAACAGAAAAATCTACATTTTTATACATTTCTAGAAGTACCCCAAAAACATATCCTACTCCCACAATTCAGACATCCCCTGATAGTCCCGATCTGGGGGAACAACATACTGAAAAATCACCCAGATCAGTTCAAGGGTTCAACAGTTTTATGGAGGTCTTAGTTTTACCGACCACACACAAGGTTCGTTCAACTCCTCTTGTTCTTGTGATTCCTTTCACCGAATTCTGCTCTGTTCCCCTTAGTTTACACAAACTTACACGAGGATGGAAGTTTCTGCGGTGTTCGTGCCATTGAGTGTCCGATTTGGGTTCCAGGCACTTGACGACCAAACACCACTAGTGCAATTCGTATTCTAAGATGGCCGCCGCCACGTGTTCGCATAACAAATGGCGGCCACCCAGGGGATCACTCAGTTGGTTCGTGTGTTTTCAATTGAGAGAGTGTGAACCAGGTTAGGGGGTCAATTGGCGCCATGCCCTTCTCATGGGTGGCCTGGTTGTTCGGTACTTAGTTTGTTTGTCGAACCCTATGGTGAGAATAGCTGAAAAGGGGTTCTTACCGAACAACCAGACGAATGATACAAAATAGAAGCTTGTTACTTGTTACAATCTCAGGAAAATAAAGCAACAAAAGGGTATGGACAGCCCCTAGTACAAATAGAGGTGTTGTGGCAGAGCCCATTCCGCTACAGGGGTAGCGCTTGTGCCAGCTCAAACAAGCCAAGCGTCTTACCCCAAGTATGAGCAGTAGGTTTGGCTCCCTGCCACTGTGTAGAGTCCCTAGCGGGCAAGTTTGGGCTTGGGTTTCCATCAGCAAGGGATGGGGGGGGGTATAGGCCACTCACCTGGCCTTGAACCCAAACTAAAATCAGAACTAGGGTGTAACAAAACAGTAAAGTCAAGTGTTTGACATGACACTTTAAGTTAGTGCCTGGGGGGCCAAAGCACGTGACTTCTCAAGGGTGTGGGGATGCACTGAATATATGGCATACTGCTTTATTTAGTGTGTGTAACATTGCCCAAGTAAAGTTCTAATCAGACGCGGCGAGGGAGCTCTAACCTCTCTGCTCTGCTCCCTCGCGCGATGTTTGCTGATGCCGGGAGCCGGAATATGACGTCATATTCCGGCTCCCGCGGCATCAGCAAACATCGCGCGAGGGAGCAGAGCAGAGAGGTTAGAGCTCCCTCGCCGCGCCTGATTAGAACTCTGCCATGCCGGGGGGGTCCAGAAGGTGGCCTGGCAGGAGGGAGCACTTCCTCCTGCCGGTCACTGAAGACTTGCGCACGCAGAGCCGCTTACGCCCACCCAAAAGGAGAAATCCTCTTAAAAAGAGGAATTAGCCTCCGAAATCCCTACCGCCCACCTGGAATCCTGAAACGCCCACTAGTGGGCGGTAGGGACCAGGTTGACGACCCATGGTTTAAATGAAGGATTCTCCTTCTCAGCCTTTTTATAGCTTCCATGTACAGATTTTGGAGAGATGTTCACGTAATAACCTTACAGGACATTATAAATCATTGCGGTACATGTAAATAGTTGTGGCACACTGGAGTTATGCAGTATATACCCTCATTCCCAGTCAATGCTCACATATTAATGTCCTGGAAATCTAGTTTTTTGAGGTATAGCTAATTCCACCATCTGGGGCCATAATACACTGGTTGTCACTATTTATAAATATAATTATATCAATATCTGGCAAGGCACTTTTCATTGCCTCAGAAACTACATACGGAGGCAAAAGCTAAAGTGGGAGTGGCCCCATTGGTGTCTAATCTGTTCGTTCCAGGGAGTGTTGGTCTGTCCGACACGCCCACTTACACACTAAATAATACCGACCCATGTGGGGGCATTCTCGGATGCCTGACTGGCTTGCCCGATAATGATAAGCCCTCCACTGATTCATAGCCTCAGTGGCACGGCAAATATCGATCTAGAGGATAATCTAGTGTAGTTTACTATTGACACCCCTTATCCTCATATATGACAATATGAGTGACAGTGAGTGTGTTTGTTTTCACTCTACAGAACTCACTGTATAATCCTCGAGTAGCAGAGGAGTCTCTGGTTTTCGACACGCCCATGTGGAGCCGGAATACCACTGCCCCACGTAACTGCCTTACTGTCAAACAGACCTCACCACTGACTCTATTTTGGCGGTGTGATGAACCGCCAAGATATTTAGCTGGTTAGCCCACATGACAAAGAGGTGCAGATGACACCCTTTCTGGCTACATTGTAATTTTATAAATATTGCATTTTGTATGATATCGAATCATAACAGGGGGGTTTTGACATACAGCTGAATCCCTCCCCCTCTGTTTTGATTGTCAAAACAATTCGCCAATTAATAGAGATTGGAAGGGAAAATACACAGACCCCCCTATCAGCTGCAGTCTGTTCCATAATATTTGACAAGGGTAGATATACAAGCCAGTTAGCCAGATCAGAGACACTGCTCCTGACGACGGCGTGCTGACACGCCAAAACGCACGTTGAGCTCACAATTTTTTGTTTTTACTTCACTTGGTAGCACTTTAATATGGTATATGTAAAATTAAGTCACCCTCTCAAGAATGGATTCGTCCGTGTGGAAAAAATGGGCGGTATCTTAGTGAACACAGCCAACGAATATTGAGTGGACAGATCCAAACAAACGGCAAATAAACTGAATGTCTAATCCCATCATGTTCAAGCATCCACTTAGTAACACAATAATGTCCTTATAAAGATGTCAACCGGAATGTATATGCAAAGATATTGCGGATTAAAAATGGGGATCTCACAGGTGTATATTCATATCTCTGGACATAACCACCCTTATATTCGTATAAACATTAAACCATGGGAAGATGAATCATCACACATTCATATATGTCCATATGCAGCTCTAATCCTACAGGTAACCGGATAGATATAAATAATCTATTCTTCCTTAAACCAGGTAGATACAAATAAGTATACTAGAGATCTAACTTAAATATAGTGGCTATATTATCCCCGATATGGTAACTTCATGAATAACTCTTATTAATATATTAGACCAAATAAATATATGGTAGAGGAGGGTATATAATCAGGGAAGGGGAGGAGGAGAAGGGCTCTAATATTATTTTCTTTGGGTTATGGGCACTGGGCACTGTTTGGTTTAGCACTTTCTACTCCAGCATGATACTACTGATTTTTACTATCTGACTTTCTTTGCTACTATGCCTGTCTAGTTAGATTACCAGGGAGAGAGGCTTTCTATAATTTGCATTGTCAGTTTATTTTAAACTGACCTCTATATCTTTACCGCCTACTCTCCTTCTACCTTCTGACTGGCAGAATATCTCCTCTACGGCACTTTCTTTCTACATGTATCATACCCCTACTACCATCACCAATGTAAGATTGCTCTGTCTATTACACTTAACAGATAAGTGATAGACTATTCCATTGGATTATCAGTGCATAGGAATCAGATCTGGGGTTTAGAATCATAAGTGACAATGATGCTGGGACTCTGGGAGGAGTACCTTCTGGTATACCATGGATAGGGGATATATTGGGGTAGATTCTCTTCATACAAGCCATTTTTATAAAAAAGCTTTATTTTAGTATTTTGAATCGTGTCCCTATATGTATACACAATACACCTACCTGGTATATATTTTTTGATGCATAGTTGCCTGTAGATATATTTTTTCACTAACCAATCAGTTTGGAGACCTGTATTTATTTATTATTTTTTCACATTAGCCAGTATTTTGACATTTACTCTACATTACTATACTTATATCCAGGAGATGCAACTAGCCCCAGGGCTTTGTCTGCACTGAGATTATTTGGCATCTAATTTTACACCAGGCACGATTACCCTAGGGTATAGTGCTTGTGGTAGTACCTACTGTCTTATTTTCTGTTCTTTTTTTGTCTTTAATTTGGTATGCACTAGTTTGTTTTTATTTAGTTTTAGGCAGGGAGACTGGTTCAGGTAGGCATTAGTGGTTTGTCCATGGTGCTGAGGTAACACAGGGATAGATTCCTTTCAGTAGCCTTTTTTGGTTTATGGCTATTGAGGCTCAGTTCCTCCATCTTCCTCCCTGTGATTTTTACCTTTAGCTATACCTACCGGTAGTATACACGCTGCGAGTGTGTGGAGCTAGGGTACCGACATTATTTGGATTTTTTAGACACATTGTGTGTATGTCTAGTTGGACTATAGCGCGTTTGTACATATACCTTACCAGCTGTATAGGTGTAATTCTCCCTCTACACTAATTTTTTACCCACTATTCTTTCAAACTTAGAAGTATTGACGGTAGGACATCCTCTCCTTTGTATTGTTACTCTCTCCTTATGGCCTTCACTGGTCCGCTGTATATTTGTAACTTTTTAAACCTCCACACTAGTGCCGTACATTATTTTTCCATGGTGGCATAGTTGACTTCTCTGGGTAGATGTTTTATGCTGAGATATGCCACCGGGTGTTCCATGCCGTCATCTACAAGTTGACTTAGCAAAGCTCCCAGTCCAAATAGAGAGACATCTATGTGGACAACAAAAAGTTTTGAATGATCAGGCACAGCTAAGAAGCCTCACTTAAAGCGTTTTTTTAGGCATTGTAAAGTCCCCTCGCACTCCGGGGAACAGAGGACTTGCCTGGGTAAATAATTTTTGGTTAGGTCGATGAGGGGTCTGACACAATACAAGTAGATCACATCCACTGCAACACCCTGATTTATACTTCTACTTACTTTGTAGAATGCAATCAAGCTAGTCTTGGCATGATCTTGTCACGGTAGTTTACCCCAACATGCAAGATTTAGTCCAACAATCGACAGATGGAGCAGATACATCTTACCGGACCTTAGATAAACGGAGTCAGATACAAAGCCAAGGTCAAGCACGAAAATCACAACTGAACACAACAAGCGCTAAAGGGAACTGAAACAGAAACCACGATAGGGCGTTAAGGTATAGGTAAGTATAAATACCCTACCCTTTACTTTGATTGGCCCCTGTCATATCCACGCCCCCAAAATGTGAGTGTATGGGGAATGTGGGATGACAGGGGCCAATGGGAGACCGTTGTATTTTTTGGCTCCCACTGCCCCTTTAAGAGCGTGCCCAAGACACGCAGCACGCTCTTAGAGCTAGGCGGGACACGTGACCGCATCTCACGGTCCGTGCCCGCCTTCATCCGAGAGCCGC
The DNA here is from genome assembly GCA_933207985.1 of Pelobates cultripes. Classification (NCBI taxonomy): domain Eukaryota; kingdom Metazoa; phylum Chordata; class Amphibia; order Anura; family Pelobatidae; genus Pelobates; species Pelobates cultripes. The sequence continues at coordinate 200,107,023 of OW240917.1, read as the reverse complement.
GCGGCGGGAAGAGAGGAATCTCGGCCGGCCCCTGGGTAAGGTAAGTACCGCTACAGATCTGTGCTTCATAAAACCATGTGGATTTTTACGAATTAGAATGTTTTTCCCCAATTAATTCCTGCATATTATCTCTTAATAATCCTTTAAATACTTTGTGTTTTGGGATGATAGGTAAATATATATACCTTGTACCCTTAGATAAAATTGCCTGGGTTGGGAACCACTGCTCTAGATGAAAATAGTTTTTTGGGTAGAACATTGGCTTAAAGACAGAGTACAGAGTGTTGTCATTAATGGTAAATTTTCAAGCTGGACAAAAGTGGTGTCGCTTAGGGTACTGTTCTGGGACCGCTTCTTTTTAACATATAAATTATCTTGAAATAAGCATTAAAAGTCATGTTTCAGTGTTTGCAGATGACACAAAACTCTGTAAAGTACTACAATCTGATCAGGATATTACTTCTCTGCAGAGGGATTTAGATAGGTTGGGGGACTCGGCACTCAAATGGCAGATTAAATTTAACGTAGATGAATGCAAAGTAATGCACTTCGGGGTAAAGAATGCACAAGCAAGATACAGTGGTACCTTGGTTTACAAATTTAATGCGTTCTCCGGGACGTTTCTTATTGCAAAAAATGTGTAGACCGAAAATGCATTGAAAACCAATTAATCCGTTCTGGAGGTCAGAAAAAAGTCAAAATGAGCTGGCAGGGAAACCAACCCACAGTAAAAGGCTTGAAAACGACAAAGCTCATCTCCCTACCTTTCCATCGCTTGAGAAATGCACCAAAAAGTCCCAAAACCACTGCAAAAAATGTCCAGAATTGGCCCAGAACTCGATCCAAAAGCTGCTGCAACACCTCCACACTCAACGCCACTGTGCTACTCACAGACTCCAGCACGCACGGGGGTGGCACTACAAACTTCCCAGATGCAATGTATTCTAGGGAAACTTGCTTTGTATAGCAAAAAATATTTGTATACTGAGGCATTATTTTCAATGGATTTTCATTTGTAAACCGAAAATTATGTTAACCGAGGCATTTGTAAACCGAGGTACCACTGTATACCCTAAATGGGGCTGAAAATAAGGGCAGTTTTTGTGGTGGGGGGGCTGGGGCTGTAGAAGAGGGGGACAGGGGCTGTAGAAGTGGGCACAGGTGCTGCATAGGGTGGCACATAGGCACAGGGGCTGTAGAAGGGGATACAGGGGCTGTAGAGTGAGGCACTAGAGCTGTAGAGACAGGCACAGGGGCTTTAAAGGGTGGCAGGGGCTGTGGTGGAGGCACAGGGGCTGAGAGGGGGCACAGGGGAATATAGAAGAGGGCAGGGGCTATAGAAGGGGGGCAGTGGCTGCAGACAGGTAAAAAAAAGGCTGTAGATGAGGAGACAGGGCTGTGGTGAGGGCCAGGGGCTCCTTAAAAAACAAATAAAAATACTAAAGTGTATTCCCTCCCTGAGTCTTACCTTGGACCAGGGAGGGAGAAACCTTATTCCTGGTGGTCAGGTGGTACAGGAGCTGGTGCCTACAGTCAGCCCACAGCAGCCAGGAAAGTTGGCCAGCCTCTCCTAATGATGTTAGGAGGGGGCGTGACTTCCACTGCTCTTCTCCTATAGTCCCCAGCAATCTGCAGAACAGCAGTGGAAGTCACACCCCCTTCTCCTGACATCATCAGGAGAGTGGTTAATTGGACATTTTGAGCCCTGGTGTTAAATTTCTTACTGGTGGTAGACAATTCTGCCCCTTTCCCCAATAAACACTCACTTTGATACAATACACATTTGGGAAGTAAAAAAGAGGCACACAAGAAGTACATACCATAGGAATCAAAAGTGTTTTATTCTCATATACATTGACTTTACAGTTAACTATGTTTTGATCAGAGCAGAATGTGGAATATCTAACCATGAGAAGTACATTATATAGAAAGCAACAGTATTTTATTTTTTGTTATATATATTGACAATACCAATATCCAGACCAGATATTGACCAGAGAATGTGGAATATATAACTACTGAGAACATAAAAGGATGTCTGCACAGCATATTTTGGGATATATTTCAATCATACAATTTATAGAAACACTTTAATCTCCAGAATACATTGCACTAGATATTAAATTTGGGCCTTCAAACTATTTTGTTTCTACATTTCTTTATTACCATTGGAAGCTATGTTCTCAAGAAGGCTTCAAAGAACTGCCAAGCAGTATGTGGAAATATTGTGCTACTGATGAGAAATCAACTAATTAACCAGAACAGAGCTCTCAAAGGACCCATCACTATTGCTTTATTGATTTTACATTATAATTGCACATACTGACGGGCAGCACTTTAAAATTATAATGACAGAATGCAGGAATGATAAATGCCCCATAACCAAATGGCAACCTGGCAACCCTATCTCACTTGCTAAAATGTAATTAAAATGTTTGCATATATATATGTATATATATTAATATATAAAAACTCATTTTAATTTATAAAAAATTTACTGAGCTATTTTTTTTAACATAGAGTGTAAATATGCATATATTTCTAGTCTAAATGTGATACTCAATTAAGTTACGCATTTTGTTAGCTGTTTGCCAGAGGGAATTCTACATCCATATAATAATCCAATTTTATTAATGACACAGAGGCTCCTATTATGCAATCTCTTTCTTTATTTTCCCTCAGCAGCAAAATGAGAGAAACATTTTTTGAACTCAAAAAAAAGTATACATATAATAAACAACTGCCTAGAAACAGTGCAGCCAATCATGAAGTAGAACAGTCTATACAAGGCATGTTCCCAATGATCTCTTTCTCTTTCTTTGCTGCTCTCTCAGAACAGCTAAGTACTATGTATTTACTTCTGTGTTACTCATAGTCTCATATTGGGTTTATATTTAGAAGTGTATATATACTACTGTTTTTTTTCCTACCCTGGGATACACCCTCCCTCCTGTGTTTTGTTTCCTCTGTTAGGCTGAGCCGCGACTCTCATGGAAATTGAGAGCACTCGATTGTATATACAATATATACAAATATATTCGGGACCAGTACAAACCTTTATCTGGAAATCCATTCATAAACAGGGCTATACATAGGACATGAGGTCACACATTTAGGCTGGAAGAAAGGAGATTTCATCTAAGGCAAAGAAAAGGTTTTTTTACAGTAAGAGCAAGAAGGATATGGAATTCTCTGCCTGAAGAGGTGATTTTGTCAGAGAATTTTTATACAGATGTTTAAACTGAAATTGGATAAATACTTGCAAAAACATAACATACAGGGATGTAATTTCTAATTAGTGGGGTAATAGCTGCTTGATCCAAGGAGACATCTGACTGATATTTTGGCTTCAAGAAGGAATTTTTTCCTAGTATGTTGCAAAATTGGAAGCGCTTCAGACTAGGTTTTTTGCCTTCTTTTGGATCAACAGCAAAGACATATGTGAGGAAGGCTGAAATTGATTTTTCAGCTATGTAACTATGTAACTATGATTGGGATGCACTGACTTTCCTTCCCGAGGGTATCTCTTTTGACATCACGTGGAAGATGATCAACTATCAAGACTGTTTTCTACCTGAGTTTTGCAAACAAGCCAGCATTGTGCCCAGTTGCATGTCTTAAATCCTACTTGGACCGTACATGCTCTCTTCATACCCCAAATCAACACCAGCTCTTCATATCATTTAAACCTCATCTTCCTGTATCTACCACTACTCTGGCACGCTGTGAGATTTATTATCACTAGCGGGAGTGGATACCTCCATGTTTTTCGGCTCACTCAGTCAGAGGAGTTTTGGCTTTAGGTTGCCGTTAAGAAAATATTCTTCAGGCTGCGAATTGGTCACATGATTCTACGTTTCGTACTTTTTATTTCCTGCCTATTGATAATTTTTCTTCGCGGGTCATTGCTCAGCTTTGAACTTGCATAATAGGAGCCTCCGTGTCATTAATAAAATTCCCAGATTTTTCTATTAACATGATGTAAAGTCATGATTTTATTAATGACACGGAGGCGAGTATTATTCCCTCCCACCCTCTCCGGGTGTGGGTGACTCTGGTAAAAAACGGATGCCCCAGGGTAAGTGAGGGTAAGTATTTTGAGATTAGATAGATTTATCTAGACATGTATCATGGTCTGGGCGGTCAGGTTCTTAAACTATTTCTGTTTTACATTATGTGACAGAGTCGATAGGATGAATATTACCATCTATTTGCTCTCTCGATAGTTTAATCTTCTCTGGATGATCCTGTTTCTGGTTAAAAGGTTGAACGTTATCGTTTTCTTAACTGAGCTGTTCTTCAGTTTCAGAGCAAAGAAGAGGAAGAGATCATTGGGAACATGCCTTTTATAGACTGTTCTACTTCATGATGGGCTGCCCTGTTTCTGGGCAGTTTTTTGTTATATATAATTTATTTGAGTTCAAAATAATTTTTCTCTCATTTTGCTGCTGAGGGAAAATAAAGAAAGTGATACTTGCCTCCGTATCATTAACAAAATCATGACTTTACGTCATGTTAATAGTAAAATCTAGGAATTTCTATTCAGTTAGTGCCTACTTTGGCAGAAATCTATATGAGGCCTAGTTTGATACATTTAGACACATCTCATCTAACATTCTACCAAAAATCCACATGACCTGGTGATTATTATACGGCTTGCATTTTATACATTGTTTGTTTCTATTGGTGAATTATATCAATTTTGTGGTTTACTTTTTAATTTTATTCTTTTAATTTAACAATTTAATTTCACTACTACAAGAAAGAAACACAATTTTCAGTTTTTCATTTATTCCTCTGTTTTTGTTTGACAATGCATTTAAACTATTAATAAAGTAATAGATTTTTGTATTTTTGTCTAGGAAATAGTTTTTTTGAGTGTTTCACATACTGTACCCTATTCCCCCAGGGTTACCACCCATTTCATTTCCTAGAACTAGTGTGATTAGCTTGTTCTCTCTTTGGTGATTTCAGAATGGGTTTCAATACCCTTATTTCTTTTGAGCTACATATAAGCTAAAGTTTATAATCTACAATTTGTGCCACAATATGTCCGAATTCTTATCAGGAAAGTGAACCCTGATCAGGGATTAGATTATGTAACCAATTTATTTTTCTACCAATCCTTCAGAATGCCAGATGTTGTAGAACTACAACTCCCATAATGCTTGCTTTGCATGCCTTTAGAATGACAAAGCACCACAGAAGCTGTAGTTTCAAAACATCTTGGGATCTACCTTTTGGGCACACCTGCTTTAAATAAATCAAATACTAACATAAAAGATATTAAATGAGCATTTTTTTTTTAGTACATAAGCTGTATGAAAATCAGATTTCCCCTGGATATTTTATTGCCAGGCAAGGTTTAGACAGAACAGCGGGTTAACAAGTGGAAAAACATACTCCTTTACTGTTCCTTTAAATTGATGCATCTCCATGTTAAATACCAAAAGGGACATTTGGAGAAAGTAAATCAAAATTTGCAGATGGAAAAAGATTTTTTTCCCCCTAAATATTCGTGCACCATTCCATTCTATTAATACTCTGCTAATCGTTCTGTCATCGTGCGGACAGTCCAAATACTATCAGGCAGAGAAAATGTTCTCCTCCAATTTGGGCAAATATCACTTGATGGCTGTATCACTTAATGTGGACCACCCAATTATAATAATTTTTGAGGCAGAGTTAATTCTCTCCACGCATCTGTGAGACTTTACCAGAGTTGTACAAGTCCTCCCCTTTCCCCTCCTTTTTGGATTGTTGTGATAGGCTTGTTATAGATGCCCTGAAAGGTATGGCAGGACTTGATAAAAATTGTTGCTATTATCGGGTAGCTTTTACAGTATGAAATCACCCAGCTTTGTTTAATTTTATTTATTTTCTCTCTTTTGTGGATTTGTGTCCAGGAAGTAGGAGGGTCTGGGAGGGAGGGTCTGCCGGAGATTGGCAGGGATGTGTCAGCTGACCGGAGTTCACCACGAACCGCGGCGAACGGTTCGCGACATCACTAGTGACAAACTGCCACTGGTATCTGTTATTTCAGACACTGCTTTACCAACTTACTGTTCAGTAGATAGGAACTCATGATGTCACAGCAGTGGTAATTGCAATCCATTCAGACTAGGATCTTGATTGGCTAAATAATTTTCGTGCTGTCTTACTTTATGTAGCCCAAGTTTTAACCCTGCATTACAGTCTAAGATACATTTTTATCTAGCATTATATCAGCTTAAATAGTTTATTTATTTAGTCTGGGATAGCTAAATAACACCTATCCTAAATAGTATCGCTTTTAAATGTTGGCAACAATTACACTTAATTTGTATGTTTTTGCGTTGGCATTAGGCTTTTTACAGCAACCAACCCCGGACAAAAATCATGTTTCCTTTGATCAAGTTAATGGATGAACACTATTGGGTTAAAGGGACACTATAGACACCAAAACAACTTTAGCTTAATAAAGCAGTTTTGGTGTATAGATCATTCCTGATGTCTTACTTTTTAAGCCCTTAAGGACCAAACTTCTGGAATAAAAGGGAATCATGACATGTCACACATGTCATGTATCCTTAAGGGGTTAAGTCTCTGCCATTTAGGAGTTAAGCCACTTTTGTTTCTATTTAACCCCTTAAGGACACATGACATGTGTGACATGTCATGATTCCATCTTATTCCAGAAGTTTGGTGCTCAAGGGGTTAAGCAACCGTAGCCACACCTCTCCTGGCTGTGACTCAGCTTGCATGAATAAATTGTTTCATTTTCAATCAGATGTTAACTTGAACATTTTTATCTTCTGCTCTGTAAATTTAACTTTTATCGCACGCAGGAGGCTCCTACATGGTTACAGTGCAGAAGATAAAACATTCTTAATTAAAAAGAATGTGCATTGAAGGAAGTGTAAGCATTAGACCTCTCTTTACAGGAAGTGTTTAGGAAGGCTGTGCAAGTTGCATGCAGGGAGGTGTGACTGGGGCTGTGTAAACAAAGGGATTTAACTCCTAAATTGCAGATAATTGAGCAGTGAGACTTCAGGGGCATGTTCTATAAAGCAAAACTGCTTTATTAAGCAAAATTTGTTTTTGATCTATAGTGTCCCTTTAATTGACACCACTTCATTCCAGATTATTAATCATGACAATTCAAGGAAAAAACAGCAAGGATGCAAGGAAAGAATAGCATGACATATCATTAGTTGTTAAAGATCCATTTCATAAAATGTATATGTTAGCAATATTTACTAGTTACAATTATTTTGATCATGGTGCCATTAGCTTATGTGATTATGTTTCAACCTGTAAACTAAGCTCACATTTAGGTTCCTTTTAACCACTGTTAGATTCCAAAACTCTATTACTTATACTATGATTTTACTTGTCACATGAGATAGATATTCAAGAAACCAGACCTGCTTTATATTGTCTTTTAAACAATCAATGCACCTTAACCCCTACAGCACATATTAGTGGTCACGGTGTCAGAATTCTAACGCCAATTTTTCAAAGCTTTATCAAGGGCTTTACCTTACTGTGTCTGGTACCTGTGGTCCTTCTGGCCTGAGTTGCTATGGTCACATGGACAGTATTCGTTGGCTGAATGCCATAGGCTAGCACTCTCAGCCAATGAATACTGTCCAAAATTTGTCATGAGTAAGCATAATAAAGCACAATTCAGAATTTCGCATTTAATATAGTAACTCAGACTAGAAAGGCAATGGCTGACCAGCATGCTGCAGTGGTTATGTTACTCATTGTGTCTCCCTTAGCAATAAGCAACGCCAACCCATGAGTGCCATAAATAAAGTTGGCATAACTGACTCTAGCATAAAGACTACGTACAGAAAATGAAAATGTAATATTTACTTTAGTGTCCAGTAGATACAAAGAGGCTAAATATTTACTTGTTTCATTTATGATATCTGGCGCATGTTTGCCACATATCCTACTTTGTGCTTTAACTCATGTAAGGTGGGAAAATAAATGCCCAAATATTGGTGTAAAACACTGAAATTTACAACATATTTCACAAGGCCACAGGAATGAGCTGTAAAAATATAAAATGTTTATCATGTCTTTCTAAATATATCTTAGCATTGCACCAACGCTACCTTGTTGGCCTTTATATTTGTGTGCACCTAGGCAGAGCGTTAAAATATTAAAAATTATTAGTGCTTTGGTTCCACCCACAAAGGACATTAAGGTCTTTCCCTGTAAAATACAATCCATCTACATGTATTCCAACATACAACAGATGAAGTTCTATCTTGATGTGTCCTTAATTTCTTCCTTAATTATCTGGAAAATACATTTAGCTACAATGGAGTTCAGCCAGTTTGTTCAACAGCACTACCTGACGAAGACAGATTTCCTAGATTGGATGTATATGTGGTTTTATAACGTGATTTTGTCAAAGCACTCAAGGTCTGCTGTTGCCAAGCTCTGCTGTATTAAATTAATTAGTGAGACACAGATTCAGACTCTAAATAGACCTTCGCCTGAGTCTGAAATGATTTCTGTAGCGTTGGCAGGTAGGTGAGAAAGTGCTTTCAGGAGAAGAAAAACCAGTGTTGTCCCTTGTGCTTAGAGAAATTTCATCAATTTTGTAGGAGATGGAATTATAATAAACTGGGTTTGTGTGACAGCTAAAGGACTCATGGTGTGATGTTGCTGGACTATCACAGAAATGAGATCTGTAGCACATACATGTGCAAAATGATCCTTCTCTGGAAGTTGTATTGGAAGATCTACGCCTTCCCCTCTCACAATCATCCTGCATAAGAGGTATAAGATTAATCTGACTTGTCCTATCGCCTATAGGAAGAAATATGGAACTTCGACTTCTGTTGACCATTTTGGATTGCAGGCTGATGCTATTCTGGGCTCTTCTTAAAGAAGCTCTCTCTTCAGCGTCACGTCTTTCATCTTCAGAATTCATGGTCAAAAAGCGGAGCACTACTAAGTTAAGAAAAGCTCCAATTACAGTTAACCCCACTAGGATATACATGAAGCTAAAAGCAACATAGGGTGGCTTTTTCTGCAAAGCTTCATTCTTCTGTAGAGCAACAAAGTCTCCAAACCCTATGGTGGTAAGGGTAATAAAACAGTAGTAGTAAGAGTGGAAAAATGTCCAACCTTCGAAATATGAGAAAGCTGCTGCTCCTATGCCCAATGTACCAATGCAAGACAGGAAGCCAACTAACACCATGTTCTCCATGGATACATCTGTTTTCCTCATATGAAAACACTTCTTCATTTTCTTTAACAGGAACCTTACAAATGTGTTCATGCGCTCTCCCAGACTTTGAAACATGACTAAGGTAAGCGGAATTCCAAGGACAGCATAGAACATGCAGAAGACTTTTCCAGCATCAGTCCCTGGAGCAGCATGCCCATATCCTGCAATATATAAGAGACAACATTATCAAGTATCGACTTATAATTATCACATATAAAAAAACATGTCCTTTAAAACATGATGTGGGAATATAAGTAAGAAAAAATAAGAAATAACTGTTTAAGGTTAGAGGCCAGTGGTTCTTAAAAGAACACTACCAGCACCATAACCACTACAACATGCTCAAGTTGTTATGTTGCCAATACTGCCACCTTCTTTGAATGTAATCAAACCGTTTGATTACTCCCATAGAGACAGTGACCTGTGCCTGATAGACTCCAGGTATTAACATAAACTGTTAACAACAGCTTGACTACTTACTTTGGGGGTGGACCAGGGCATTCCCTGCAACATAACTAATACAATGTGCTGCAGTGGTTGTGGTTCTTGGAGTGTTCCTCTAACAGTCGCTAATAGGAACCCAAATTATCTACATGGCAAGAGTTTGCTGACGCATTTATTTTTTGCAAAATTGGTTTAGTAACCCATTTGTGCATATATATGAAAATTAATTCAGCAGAGCACCTTTATTAGCTTTTTCTTAGTGTTTGATATGGTCTGAACTGTAATGGACAAGGCAATGGTACAATGGTAATAATATATAAAGGGCAGTTAGTTGTCACCGGATCAATATGGCCTGCCTGTTCTAACCAACAGTGACCCATTGAGATGGTAATGGGAACACACAGTGGGCCCCGACACAGGAGTGAAAAACCACTGAAACAAACATTGTATACATTCTATTTTTAGTATTGTTGAAATAATTTCAATACAAAAAAATTGATTCAAATGTGCAAAAAGGGAACATCCAGGGAGTGCAGAATTATTAGGCAAGTTGTATTTTTGAGGATTAATTTTATTATTGAACAACAACCATGTTCTCAATGAACCCAAAAAACTCATTAATCTCAAAGCTGAATATTTTTGGAAGTAGTTTTTAGTTTGTTTTTAGTTATAGCTATGTTAGGGGGATATCTGTGTGTGCAGGTGACTATTACTGTGCATAATTATTAGGCAACTTAACAAAAAACAAATATATACCCATTTCAATTATTTATTATTACCAGTGAAACCAATATAACATCTCAACATTCACAAATATACATTTCTGACATTCAAAAACAAAACAAAAACAAATCAGTGACCAATATAGCCACCTTTCTTTGCAAGGACACTCAAAAGCCTGCCATCCATGGATTCTGCCAGTGTTTTGATCTGTTCACCATCAACATTGCGTGCAGCAGCAACCACAGCCTCCCAGACACTGTTCAGAGAGGTGTACTGTTTTCCCTCCTTGTAAATCTCACATTTGATGATGGACCACAGGTTCTCAATGGGGTTCAGATCAGGTGAACAAGGAGGCCATGTCATTAGATTTTCTTCTTTTATACCCTTTCTTGCCAGCCACGCTGTGGAGTACTTGGACGCGTGTGATGGAGCATTGTCCTGCATGAAAATCATGTTTTTCTTGAAGGATGCAGACTTCTTCCTGTACCACTGCTTGAAGAAGGTGTCTTCCAGGAACTGGCAGTAGGACTGGGAGTTGAGCTTGACTCCATCCTCAACCCGAAAAGGCCCCACAAGCTCATCTTTGATGATACCAGCCCAAACCAGTACTCCACCTCCACCTTGCTGGCGTCTGAGTCGGACTGGAGCTCTCTGCCCTTTACCAATCCAGCCACGGGCCCATCCATCTGGCCCATCAAGACTCACTCTCATTTCATCAGTCCATAAAACCTTAGAAAAATCAGTCTTGAGATATTTCTTGGCCCAGTCTTGACGTTTCAGCTTGTGTGTCTTGTTCAGTGGTGGTCGTCTTTCAGCCTTTCTTACCTTGGCCATGTCTCTGAGTATTGCACACCTTGTGCTTTTGGGCACTCCAGTGATGTTGCAGCTCTGAAATATGGCCAAACTGGTGGCAAGTGGCATCGTGGCAGCTGCACGCTTGACTTTTCTCAGTTCATGGGCAGTTATTTTGCGCCTTGGTTTTTCCACACGCTTCTTGCGACCCTGTTGACTATTTTGAATGAAACGCTTGATTGTTCGATGATCACGCTTCAGAAGCTTTGCAATTTTAAGAGTGCTGCATCCCTCTGCAAGATATCTCACTATTTTTGACTTTTCTGAGCCTGTCAAGTCCTTCTTTTGACCCATTTTGCCAAAGGAAAGGAAGTTGCCTAATAATTATGCACACCTGATATAGGGTGTTGATGTCATTAGACCACACCCCTTCTCATTACAGAGATGCACATCACCTAATATGCTTAATTGGTAGTAGGCTTTCGAGCCTATACAGCTTGGAGTAAGACAACATGCATAAAGAGGATGATGTGGTCAAAATACTCATTTGCCTAATAATTCTGCACTCCCTGTACAATGTGAGCAAAAAGTAAAAATCCAACAAAATCTTGAAGGATGCCTTGATTTTCTTTTTTTTTCACAAATGTTATTTATATCTCAGATGGGGGTTTAGGGAGTAGAGTGATACGCAGCATAGCTACACCTATTGCTATTTCTACATGGCTAACACAGCGAATGTAGTGCTTCTATTAAAAGATACTTGGACCAGATTGTTGACATATGCAGCTCTATATGTAAAATTAAAATCATGCCTATTGGCAGGTACAGTATGGCAAGCACATGCCTATAACTGAAACATTATCAAACCATGTCAGTATTCTAAATTAGACTATTAGCAATGATTATCTCCTGTTGGTTGGATAATACATTCAGTTTATTGTTTACGAGTTATTTGCTAAAGTGTGAATTGTTGGAAACTTAAAGGGTAACTGTCACTCCCCAGTATTTCTAATTTTATATTTATGTATCCCTATTTCTACTATACACATATTTTTGTTTGTGAAAGATAAAATGAAATGTAAAAATTCATAACTCAGGGGGCGGGGCCTGACAGGCAAGATGGCCGGACGTGCTTTGTGTTAGCTCCGGCTAATCCTAGCCTTAATCTCATACACAGAGCCCAAAATCTTGACCACTGGAGCACAGAACAGGCTAAAATCAAACTCATTAATGAGCCCCTCGGATCCTTACCTGGATTAACGTGACCTCCTGAGAACTCACCTAGCCTGGCTCTAAGGCCTACTGAGAGAGCGGTATTGAGGGCTGAGGGAAGCGGCCGATCCCATGGCCTGAAGACCGCATCTTGTTCAGCCTTAATACTCTCCCCCCCACCCCCCATGGACCAGTGGGTGATATCCCGGTCCCCACTGGGGCAGCTAACATCTCTGCAGACCTTGATCTGAGAAAACGCAGCTGGCGACTGCGTGGTGGAGTCAAGATGGCCGCCGCACCGAGAAGCCTGCCTGCACAAGCAGACTCTGACAGCCAGTCATGGAGAGAGCAGTTTGAGGCAAAGTTCGATGCCATCTGCAGGGCGTTCTGGCGCCGCATGCAAAGCAACGCAAACACCTCTGCTAAAGCGGCTACCTCGCAACAGCAACCTACTGACCACACTCACAGACCCTCAACTGTGCTAAAAGATATCCAGGTGCCGACTAGATCGACGTCCTCCACATGCGACTAGAGGGATTAGGCGGTGGAGACGGCGCAAGAGAATACTGAGACAGTCGCCCGCACGCCTCCGGCACCAACAGCAGGGATGCCACCCACCTCAGAACAAGTGAGAACGGCATGACCCAGATGCCCGCGGCTCTGGAAACCGGGTGAGCACGAAAAACAAACCTCAGAGGCTAGTCCCCGCCAAAACCTGGGACATCATCATGGAAAAATGTCACCTGGACTGTCTCAGGGTTTGGGCCAGAAGGGGAAGCCTGACTGAAGAGACTAGTCGCGGGGAAAACGCTCTACCTCTGGGCATTGGTTAGGTGCTCTTTAAACCTTACCTGCTAATTGCTTGTTAACGACAACGGCTTACTGCAAACCCAACACCAGAGTATACATGAGTGCTACCAGTGGTTAATCTAAGCATACAGTTCCACATTCTGATTTTCATTCATGTTTTATTTTAATCTACCTTGTTACATCTCAGCCAGCGCCCATTTAATATGTCTTACTACTTTTCTTGATCAAACACCCACTGGCAAGATCAACTTAAGCATGTTTAATATCAAATACCTGTGCAGTTTACTCATGTGCCACAATGCTTTACAATTTGAATTGCTTATGTTTTATTATGTTTCATATAGTGGCAACACACGCATGTATGTCAATCTTATGCACAACAAAAATAAAGAATATAATTTTTTTTATTTATTTTTTTTAAATCCATAACTCTTTATCCTGCAACTGGGTTTCACCATTTTAGCTCCCTGTGAATCTTAGTGTAAACTAAGAAAGCTTACAGAGAAGAGGAGAAATAAAACATTGTTTCTATTTAACCTCTTTGCAAGTTATAAAGTTTGCCCTGGCATTGCCTTTATTAAACTGGATTGTGATGTTATTTGCTAAATATTTAATAAAAATTTAAGAAAATGTAGCATCTCAAGAACAAAAAGAATAATATACATTGTAAGTGATTTTCAATATTGTATTTATTGGTGTAAATTCCAGATAAATAACATTTCCTATTTAAAGTGAATTTAAAAATATAGGCCCTGTTTGGTTTCATTTGCCTTTTTTTTTTAAAGTCATCTATTATTCAGCTGGACCAGACCACAATATATTGTTTCCTGTCTCAATGGATACTCTCGGACATTGGAATCAATGTAATAAAGATGGTGGTCTATAGACTATAGTTTAATATATATTATGAGACACGTAAAGAACAGCCAGTTATTTTATTTTATCTGATAGAAAACATTTGTGACAGAGCATCATGCATCATCCAAGAGGAAGTGGTTGGATTACAGAAGGGCAACAATAAATATACCCAGGTGGGAATTAGATGCTGTGGATTGTAACTCAGATTATTCTACAACCCTAATTCCCTCTATACCTAGAACGTGTGGGTAGACTGATCTAACTCACAAGTTCTTGTTAACTCCTTAAGGACACAGCTTCAAAAGCTTGTCTTGCACTTAATGCCAAGCAATTTTTGTATTTGTTGTTGTTTGCGTTCAACTGCAATTTGCATTTTACTCATTTATTGCATCAACACATATTATATTATATTTGAAAGCACAAAAAGGGCTTTAATTTGATGCAACATATCCATATATAAATGCTTATTTATTTTAAAAAATGCAAAAAAGGGGAATTTTTTTTATAGTTTTTGCAATAATAACGAGTGCATAATTATTATGTTATTTACAGGGCGCCATCAACTTCCTCAGAGCTTTACAATGGGTGGACGAACAGACATGTAGTTGTAACCAGACAAGTTGGACACACAGGAACAGAGGGGTTGAGGGCCCTGCTCAATGAGCTTACATGCTAGAGGCAGTGGGTTAAAATGACACAAAAAGGTAAGGATATTATTAGACTAGTGACAGTTGCAGAAGAGGAATCAGTCGGGAGCTATTAACAGTTCAATTGATACGTTTTTATGAACAATTAGTGCATAATTAGTGCAGGTTAAGGAAAGTAATTAAAAATAAATTAATTTATTTGTTCTGATTTACAAAATATATAATGTGTCTAGGATTTTAAGTTTTCTTTGGTAGTTACAGGTCACAAAACACAAGGAGTAAAATAAACTTTTAATGTGGAGCGATTTAAAAATTTTGGTATGTTTGTCTTGTTAGCTTATTAGCCATAAAAGATAACAAAATTGCCAAACAAAAGTATATATTTATATAAAGTAGACATCACAGGCTATTTACCTATGGTTATTTTGACACTTTTTACGTAGCAATTTTACCACCAATCTCTGCTAAATATTGGAGTAAAATTGTGTGTTTTTTGGTTTTTGACACACAAACCTATAACAAAGATGTTTATTTCATAAAGCTGGTGTGTGCTATTCCTGTACAAGACTTTATTTTGTGTTCAGCTACATCTGCTGAGTACAATGATTGTATGTCTTTGGCACTATTTAGTGAAGCTACAGTGCCATATAGCAGACCTGTCCATATCAGTATTTACAGTAGAATTTTGAGAGACGGATTTGATGGGCCTATGTTTCAATTTGGGGTATTATAACAGTTTAACTTTTTTTTTTTTTTTTAAGTCCTACCATTTCTAAAAGTGGACACCCCAGGGTATTTCAAATGGCATATTTTAAACCTTAGCGTAGGATAATTTTTTTGCTAGTTTGTACCAAGTCTAGTAGCAATTAGCATTTTTTTCTGCCTTTTTTGACAAACACTTGGAGATGTTACTGTATATTTTGCAATCCTTATGTGTGCTACGGCAGTATAACACCCAATATGTTGCTCAGCTATGTTGTCTTAGTACAACAATACCTCCATGTGTACCTTTTTCAGGGATATGTAGATATTGAAGTGGCACATTGAAGACCAAGCCATATCACTTTTTCCAAACTTAAAATTTTTGATGCTGGATCCATGAGCAATTTTCAAGCATCTTAGCAGGTTTTTAATTTAAACTACCCCACAAAGGCCTACCATTTCTTAAAGTTAACACCCAAGGCTATTTCAAAAGGCATATTTTAAACCTTAGCGTAGGATCATTTTTTTTTTTGCTAGTTTTCTGCCTTTTTGACACACACTTGGAGATGTTACTGTATATTTTGCAATCCTAATGTGTGCAACGGCAGTATAACACCAAATATGTTGCTCAGCTATGTCGTCTCAGTACAACAATACCCCCATGTGCACCTTCTTCAGGGATATGTGGAGGCTGAAGGGGCACATTTGAGACACACCAATTTCCAATTTTTCAAAAGCGGATTCTGGGCTCATTCTCATTTTAGCAGCTCATGATTGCAAATTACCTCTCAAAGGCCACATTTATTTTTAAATATAAGCAGCTCATCAATTCATATTATGAACAAATGCATACTATTTGCTGTGAAAGGGGGAATATTTGGCGTAAACGTATCAGGGGGTAGTTCCCAGTCATCTGCGTTACGGGCAATGCTGTCACAGATTCCGGAACCAAAACACACAGACAGACCACAAATAGAGAGAACACAGAGAGAGAAACTTGTAATACCGGTCCTTAGAATAGCCAGGCTATACAAGCAGAGAATAGTCAAGTTACAAGCTGAAGTCAAAGGAGTAAAGAGAAACCGAACAACTATAGGACAAGCCGAGGTCAAGGATCAGAGAAGACAGGATAAACAGGAGACAAAGCCAAGATTCGGTAACCAAAAAATAAGACAGAATAAATTGCTTTTGGGCTATCAAAAGACTACAACAGGGCAATTAATTTTTTATAACCCCTAACTTAACTTAACACTAAACACCCCAACTTCCCACTAACTACAACCCTCCACTTCCCCTCCCCAATTAACTAAATTACCAAAATAAAAATAATAAAATGGTCAGTCAGCGGTCAGAATTTTAGAAGCCTCCTTGGCCTGAACTTCCTCAACATCTTTAACTTACAATAACTAAAAATATATAAACGATATACATATTGATACCCCCACATGACTGAAATCACACCCCAAAACGGGTCTGCTTAGTTGGCCTGGGTGTGAAAAATTTGAAAAGGGTGGCCAATACATAGGCCGGGCTGAAAGGGGCAATCAGGGCAGTAATAACTGGTCTCAGCTCTAACACCCCTCTTTTAACACACCGCAAACATTTTCTGGGGGTTTTCTTTTTGGGGGTTGATGAAATCCTGAAGCACAAGTGACCTGCCTGAATTCTTCTGCTAGGCTCCACTGATGGCCCCCCTCTATGGCACTCAAGCAGCCCAGAAACGAGCTGAAACTGAAATGAAAGAAACGTGCATTTCAGTGCAGCATTTGCCGTTTTAACCCCTTAGTGACCAGACCGCTTTTCAATCTTCTTACCGTTTGAGACCAGGGCTGTTTTTACATTTCTGCAGTGTTTGTATTTAGCTGTAATTTTCCTCTCACTCATTTACTGTACCCACACATATAATATACCGTTTTGTTTTTCTCACCATTAAATGGTCTTTCTAAAGATACCATTATTTTCATCATATTATATAATTTACTATAAACATTTTTTAAATAAAATATGATGATTTTTTTTCAAAACACACTTTTTCTAACTTTGACCCCCAAAATCTGTTACCCATCTACAACCACCAAAAAACACCCAAGCTAAATAGTTTTTACATTTTGTCCTGAGTTTAGAAATACCTGATGTTAACATGTTCTTAGCATTTTTTTGCAAGTTATAGGGCTATAGGTACAAGTAGCACTTAGCTATTTCCAAACCATCCTTTTTCAGAATTAAGCAAAGTTTCATTATAACACTGATATCTATCAGGAATCTCTGAATAACCCTTCACATGTATATATTTTTTAAAAGAAGACAACCTAAGGTATTAAACGTGGGGTATTTTGACTCTTTTCATGCAACCATTTTATCACCAATCTATGCCAAATTGAAAATAAATAAAATAATTGGTGATTTTTTTGACACACATAGCAATTAAAGAATACATGTACGGAGAACTTTAAGGGTTACTGCCAAAGAACACCCCAATATGTGTTCAGCAACATCTCCTGAGTACAGTGATACCACCCATGTATAGGTGTGTCTCGGGTTCTCTGGGGGCAAAAAGACCTTATTTGGAGGGTGCGCATTCCAGTTTTCCAGCTTGGAATTTTCACAGCGGGTCATTATGCACCCATGTCCTATTTGGGACATTTTTAAAGTCCGCCAATGTAATTTACCCCCATCAAACCATATATTTTTGAAAAGTAGACAACTCAGGGTATTCAATATGGGGTATGTTTAGTCTTTCTTAGCCACAAACACTGGCCAAAGTTAGCATTTATATTTGTTTGTGTGTTAAAAATGCAAAACAAACAATTATGAATGCTAACTTTGGCCAGTGTTTTTGTCAATCTCTGTTTATTGAAAACATTTTATTTATTTTTTGTTATCATATCAATGCACTGTGGGATACATAAAAGAAAAAGGGGGGAGGAGGGTTTGTGCATAAAATTGTAAAACAAGCGTCAGCAATTGTCAGGGTGGTGGTATGCAGTAGTGCAGTAATACCATGTACATTGATAATCATTCAAGAGGGTACTAATTGCGTAGGGAGATCAGCCGTCGTAGTCTGTGGGTGTAAGTGTTTCCCATTCAGGATGGTAGTGTCAGGCTATATTCTATGTGTGCCCCTAAGCATGGAGGTAGCGGGTGGGGAGTGCCGTGTATGATGTCCACATTGTAGCTTTTGGGCAGCCCCCTGTCTTTCGGATACTAGAATGCGTTGGTCATGTGAGCATACTCCGTCCATATGTCAGCCTATGAAACTTATATGTGTACCTGTGAAATGAGTAATGGATATGAACATAAAACAATATGAGCTTGAGCCTCAGGGAGTTGTTAAGGCCCTCTGTGTATTCAGGTTTCTGAGTGTAGGATCGGGTGGTCCATTGATGTTGGTGCTGCTGCTCTGGCTCCGGGGTGTCGATCTGGAGGGATCTTTGGGACCGGGATACCCAGGGCTTTGAAGAAAGTAGGTGCCTCGGCTAGTGATGAGATTTTGAGCACAGTCCCGTTATGAGTGACCACTAGGAACCTGGGGGATCTCCAGTGGTATTCCACACCAGCTGCTCTCAGATGGTTAATTACAGGTTGCAGGGATCATCGCCGTTGCAGCGTGGACCTGGAAGAAGGAGAGACTAGTCCCTTCAAAAGATAGTGGTGTCTTGCCTTGTATCGCTGTCATTAGGAGTCTTTTATCTTGTGAGGTCGAGCATCGGACGATCACATCTCTCACCACGGTAGGGGCAGCTCTGCCTGCTGCCGGTAGATCCCATCTATGGTGAATTTCTTGGCGTGAGTCAGGGGCTGTATGAAGGCCACTAGGCGCCTCATATAATGAGGAAGCTGGTCAGGTGTAATTGTGTCAGGTACTCCTCTGATTTTCAGGTGGTTGCACCGCAACCTGTCATCCAGAGCCGTATAATGGAGTGAGAGGGCTTGTTTAAGTGCAACTATGTCCTCTGCTGAGGCCTTCACCCTGTTGTCAACTGCCTATATGTCTGCTTTGATAATTGCCACATTAGCAACCAGGAGGGTCTTGATCTCTTGAACCAGGTTGCGGAAGTCCCCGCTGAGTGACCAGCGCCGACCCATCCGTGCCCTCTGCTGTGCCCGGTACTTGCTCAGGTGGTGGTTCCGGTTGTACAGGCTCCTCTGGTGCCAGTGCAGTTCTGTGATCCACCTTGTCCGCCATTTTGGCTGGTTGGTGCCGCTGCAGTAATGCCCCTATGTCGCTGGATCCTGATGGTTGATCCAGAGGGTGCTTCTGGGATCGTCTGCCCGTCTATGCCAGGGGTGATTGGTGGGCGTCTGGATAGTAGTCAGCCTCCGGGTCCCCTTGAGGCTGCAAGCAGTTCAGACCAGGTCAGGCTCTGTGTGGGCTTGTAGGTCCCGGGCCTGTGCTTCTGCCTTTTTACCCTCGCGGGCTAAACAAACGGCATAGATTGCCTCTGGGTCACTTACTACGTGGAATGAAAGCTGGTAGCAGGCTGGGAGAGGGGTTTAACCCTCAGAAATCAGGGTTTTGTCGGCTGAACAGACGGAGCTCTGTGAAATGGCGTCTGCTCTCGCTCGCGGTCAGGCTCCACCCCTTGGCCAGTGTTTTTGACTAAGTAGCTACTAAAAAAGACTGAAAATACCCCATTTGCAATGCATTGGGTTGTCTTCTTTAGCAAATGGTATGCCATCATGGGAGTAATTCTTATTCACTGGCTACCATACGCTCTCAAAGGCAACATAACCAATCTGGCAAATTTCAATGTGAAAAAAAACGGCCCTATATTTGACCCTGTAACTTTCAGAAACACTATAAAACCTGTACATGAGGGGTACTGGTATACTCGGGAGACTTCGCTGAACAGAAATATTAGTGTTTCAAAACTGTAAAATGTATCATAACAATGATATCATCAGTGAAAGTGCTGTTCGTGTGTGAAAAATGCAAAAAAACCTCACTTTTACTATCAATATTAACGCTGTGATATGTTTTACTGTTTTGAAACACTAATATTTGTGTTCAGCAAAGTCTACAGAGTAAAACAGTACCCCTCCATGTACAGGTTTTAGGGTGTCTTGGAACATTACAGGGTTAAATATAGTGCCAGCAAATTAAATTCTCTGGACTTTTGGCCTGGGTTGTCAGGCAGGTCCCCAAATTGCAATCAATAAAATACTTAATTATGTAAAAATATTACATAAATATGCATGTAGAATTAAAATATATATACATATATGTACGTGTGGAAAAAGAGAGTTTAGGCGCTCACTAAAAAAACAAAAAGTGTATAAGGCAGCAGTGAACCAGCAGGACTTCCCAATGCCTGCTATATGATAAACAGAAATGTGAAAGTAGGAAAGTGGTAAACCGAGCGGTTTACCACTTTCCTACTTTCATATATGTACGTGTATATTTATGAAATGATTTATGTAATTATGTATATGGATATTTCGTTTTTTTTTTTTTTTATATATATAAACAGATTATATATATATATATATATATATACACACACACATATATATATATATAATTTCATTCGTCATACAGGCAGAGCATCGGAAGCCTGCCTGATGGCTTCTGATGCTTTGCACTACACTGCCGGGCTCCACTTCTTTTGTCTGACGTACCTTGTACGTCCACGGTCACTAAGGGGTAAAATAAAACAAAGGCATTGTGGATTGCGACTGCATTATAAATATGACCACTTTTTTGTACCATGCCCTGGTCTTTCGCATGATCTAATACGGCTGCATCAGTTGATCGGACAGGTCAACTACCCCCATTTGCCGATTGTAATGTGTTATGCAGACTGGCACCCGTTTAATTTCCTCTCTGCCACGAACTGCGACCTTGCAAGTGCGTTCACCATGTGTGGTGGTTAGGATGAACACCTCCTTTTTATCGTGGTACTTTAGTGCCAGCAGTTCATCCTGGCAGAGAGCTGCTGTTTCCCCCTTTTTAAAAATTATCAATATAAAAGTTATATCCCTTGTTTAGTAAAGGCATGATTAGGTCCCAGACAATTTTCCCACTTGTCCCTATTATATCTGGACAACTTGGGGGATTAAGGTGGCTATCCCTTCCTTCGTATACACTGCCACTTTCACACAATTTATAAAATTTTATCCCATATCGGGATCTTTTGGATGGGATGTACAGTCTTCCCTTATACTTCATGAGGGATTCATCAATAGAAATATGTTTTAGGGGGGTATAAATAGTGGCAAATTTTTCATAAAAGTGGGCAGTTAGAGGGCGTATTTTATATAGAAGATCATACTGCGGATGGCCTTTTGGGGGGCACTTCGTATTGTGCATAAATCGCAGTATGTTTTCATATCTGTCCCTCCTCATTGTCTGGGAAAAAATGGGGGCATTGCAAATGAGGTTTTTAGACCAATACATTCTAATGGTGGGCTTTTTAATTATACCCATTAGCATTGTCAGTGCCCAGAATTGTTTTAATTCTGACACACTGGTGGGGTACTATCTCTCTTTCCTGGCGATGATAGACTTTTGATTGTATGCCATATACTGCTAAGCATACAGATTAGTCTGGGTGACTATATCCCCAAAAATTGCATACAATCCAGCGCATTATAGCCAGACAGATCAGCCTGTATGCCAGGATTGGCAGTGAACTCTGGGATGTCTGGTGAAAAATTATTAGAGGTACCCAGTCATCTGCGCCATGTTCAGCATCAGGGGAATCAGCGATTTGCTGGTAGTGATCAATCGGCAGGGAAAGGGTTAATTTTTTTAAAAGCACAAGGTAAAGGGGATTTGGAATCTCTTCACAAAATGTATTCTCTTCAGGGACACAAAGTAACAACGATCCAACTTTATACACTTCACAAACCCAACAGAGGTGGGGGGAGGCAGATCGGATATCCCAGCAACATTGGGACCGCTGTGACTAGCTGTCACAGCGATCACGTGGGCTGGGACATTACGATTTGATGTTGCTGGTCTGCCACTGACTCGTAGGCACCCAGCAACATCATTAACCCCGCGATCGCCGGCACCGAGGCAATCTAGGGTTAATTTTAGTGCATGACGGACCAAGTCCGTCATTCGTTGTTAAGTGCTTCCCCAGCATGACTGACCAGGTCCTTAAGGGATTAATGCAACATGTGTTTTTGCAGCAGTTTAGTGTCACTGTGGTCATTAAACTGAAACGTCATTACTACACAGTTCCTGTTATTGGCGACTTTTAAAGTCAATCAAGATTTTTTTGAGGAGAAGATATACACATATATAAAAACACAAGTACCATATGTTAACAAATGCTATGACTGGTAACATGTTTAACTCAAATGTAGATTGAGACATACAATTAAATATAGAAAATGTACAATTTCTAGTTTATTAGTATGTGTTCTTGTTCCAAAAATAAATATATTTCTTTATATTTATGATACACTGTGAACAGTATAAAAATAACATGTAAATTATGTTTTAAGGCTGAGAATGCTCTGTACATGCTCCCTTACCATGTGTTCACATCACCTGACTTGAGACTACTATTCACAATCATGTTCAAATCCCAAACTAGCAGCTAAAAACACTTTTAATAAACCTAGAATATTATTTTCACAACTGTGCTATTTATGGAAGATTGGCAAATTTATGTTAACATCTTTACTTCATTAAAATTTGTCATATTTTTCTAGTTTTTTTTTTTCTGAAGAGAAACAATTTTCAAACTCCTCATGCAATCTGAGATCCTTTAAAGCAGACCAGGTCAGTTGACTTTATTGTTCTTAATGTTTAAAAAACATTCCTTTGCCTTAGACTAAATCTTCCTTCTCCCAGTCTAAACGTGTGACCTTCTATTTTACGTATAGTGCTGTTTGTGAATAGATTTCCAGGCAATGGTTTGTATTGGCCCAGAATATATACCAGGCGCTGTTTGATTTCAAAAGAGGAAAAGTTATATTTTCATCCCAAAAACTAATGTTCATATTACATGACCTTACTGATCTTTGTAACTGCTGATTGACATTGCATATTGTTGCTGAGTTGTCTTAACAATTCCCAAATCCTTCTCATGTGTTGTTATCCATAATTCACTACCATTTAGGGTGTAAGTTACTTGTTATTCTTTCCCCAGAAGTAAATAACTTTGCAATCTTCTACATAAGATTTAATCTGCCATTTGAGTGCACATGTCCCCTAATCAATCTAAATGCCTCTGCAGCAAAGTGATATCCTGCTCACATTGAACATTTATATACAATCATTTATCTATCCATCTACTAAAATATGCATAGATGTGTGTGTATGTAAGTATGTATGTATGGAAATCTGATTGGCGTACTGCGCATGCATGCGGCATCAGCTCTTATTAACTGGCCACAAGACGGGTACAGCACTGGCCACTCCAGCCCTTGTTAAAAAATAACCTGGTTTCCAATAAAGATTAATTAAAACAAAAAATATATCTGTGCCTCCAGTCCCTGTTAATCAACCTCTTTACCCACGGTTATCCCTTACCCTTCAGCCCCTGTTAGTAAACCTCCCTACCCACTGTTTTCTCATTTCTGCCAGTCCCTGTTAATCAACCTACCCACTGTCGGTCAACGACACTACCCACTGTTAAATCCTTTCCATCCATCCCCTGTCAGTCAATCTTACTATCCACTGTTCAACCCCTTCCTCACCAGCCCCTGCCAGAGCCAAGATGTAGTAAAATTTATAGTGCTAAAATCTGCTATACCCATCTCTACCCTAAGTGTTCCCTACGTGTATAATTAGCATTGTGTTACTGTATCTGTGCCATTATCTATGTTGTCTCCCTTTTTGTACAACACCTAAAATACTGCCTGGCTTGAAAGTATCACTTCGTACAAGTGATTTAAAACCAAGTCCCCAAGCAACTGCTACATGCATAGATGCCCTCTGGTGGTGATTAACTACAACTACAAGTATTACTTACACATTATAAAGCATTATACTCTCCTTCTACTGTGCACTGTGGTATTCTCTGTAAGATTCAAGTTATCTGGTTTTAAATGCTGCTTATGTTTTGACTATTTTGTGATATAGTTCCCTGAAAACTTTAAATGTTTACTACGTTTTAGCAGCATGCAACTCTCCTACAGCAGTTAGTTCAGGGCCTCGAACAGACATAAGCTAGAGAAGAGATGTAGACAAAATATTTACAGGTGGGGAAGGAATTAATACATTTCCAGATTTCAGAATAGAATATTAAATAGATTTACTTGCTGTGGTAGTGACTGATAGAGGGACTAGGATTGGGGTGAGGAGAGACATTTGACATTATTAACACCGGCACACCTCCCGAGACTGACATCGACACCTCCTGTCCAAAGTTGGCAAGTATGGTTTGTTTCTGCATACTCCCACCAAATCTGAGATATTTCAAGTTCCTACTAAACTGTATTTGTAACACAGAAACAGATTTATTTAATGTATTACCAAATGGAGTGGAATTGAGTTATACTAACAGCTAATTATAAAATAGCAAAAGTTGCCTTCACTATGAAGTCTAACGTAAATAGAAATTAAAATAAGTATTCTATGAAAATGACTAAAAAAATGGTGGGTGGTAGAGTCGGCGCGTCAATAAGGCAGCACAGGCGGCCGCTTTAGAGCGTACCAGCTTTGGGGGCGCAAGAATCACGTGACCAACAAAAAGGAAGCACACATCGCTCCCCCTACCTGTCGCTTAGTTTAGCGTGGTCGAGCAGAGCAGAGCTGTGACAGGGTAGGGGGCTCTGATAGGATGGGGAAGCTGTGACAAGGGGGGTGGTAGGGGGGCTGTTACAGGGCAAGGGATAGTTGGGGGGCTGTTACAGGGTAGGGGGCTGTGAAAGGGTAGGAGGTGGGAGGGACTGTGACAGGACAGGGGTGGTGGGGGAGCTGTGACAGGGCAGGGGGGGGGGGGGCTGGGGCAGAGGGTGGTAGGCAGGCTGCTGCAGGGGGTGATAGGGGAGCTGGGGCAGAGGGTGGTAGAGTGGCTGGGGTAGGGTGTGGTAGGGTGGCTGGGGCAGAGGGTGGTAGGGAGGCTGGGACAGGGGATGGTAGGGGGCCTGGGGCAGAGGATGGTAGGGGCCTGGGGCAGAGGATGGTAGGGAGGCAGTGACAGGGTGTGTGGTGGTAGGGGGCAGAGGGTGGTTGGGGCAGGGGGTGGTGAGGGGCTGAGACAAAGAGTGGTAGGGGGCTGTGACAGGGCAGGGGGTGGTAGAGTGGCTGGGGCAGAGGGTGGTAGGGGTGCTGGGGCAGAGTTTGGTAGGGGGGCTGGGGCAGAGGGTGGTAGGGGGGCAGTGTCATGGCACGGTGTGGAAGGGGGGTTGTGACAGCGTAGGGGGTGGGGAGCGGAGACTGTGACAGGGCAGGGGGTCATAAATACCTTTATAATAAAATGATTCCCTGGTAGTCTGATGGGCAGGCTGTATCCCTGGTGGTAGGGTGGGCTCCCTATCCGGGTGCAGAGCTGCAAACCACGTGGTAAGTCTCGCGATCTTCAGTCCGAGCATTGCTGTGGTAACCTGCAGCAACGCTCTAATTGACTGTGATCGTGAGACACCTCAGTCAGCAGCTCTGCACCCAGCAGAGCTGCAGACTGGAGGCTGGCTCTCTCCCAGGCAGGCAGTGTGGAGGGGCCTTGCACACGGCGGCATAAAGGGCCAGCCGCCGGCCCCCTCCTGTGTTGGAGCTGCCTAAATCGCCTAATTAGAGAGCCGCCTCTGATTATAAGATGAAAAACTCCACCTGGTATCCAAAACAGGCACCCATTTACTGATATAGTTATAATGCATATCTCAATATTGTCTTATTCTTAAGACCAATTATTACAAGTAGCAGCTAAAATATCACTGTGGACTATTTATAATTCACAATAAGATTTCATGTTTGTGATCTTTCTTTATAACAGGGAGATTTAGTTAATTTTTGCAGAATGTAACATGATTTTAAAGACTATAATCTGATTATTGTACAGCGCTACAGAATTTGCTGGCGCTATATAAATAATAAAATAATAATAATTCTAATAGTTAACAATTTACCTTTACACCATTACACAATCTCATCCATTTAAACCAGTAAACAAGAATGAAAGTATTGACATTAACATTAAAACAAGGCTGTTAATTAAATTTACAAAAATACGTTACATTTCCTTCAGTTACTAGTCAGGGTATAATGCAATTAAGATTGAAAACAATTGGAAATGTAATTAAGCATATTGTGGCCATCAATATTTAAGACACAAATAGAACGAAATAAAAAGTGATATATAAATAATTTTATAAAATATATACTTTGTTTTCCAGCTAGTCTTTATAACACTTATACTGATAAGCAATTTTATCTTTTAAATGTAATGTACTTTATTAAGTATTTTCATGGCATAGCAAGAAAATTTCATACATCAAGTAATTGATAAAAAAAATAAAAATTAGGAAAGAAAAAGAAAGTACAATGTGTCCAAAAAGGTAAAATTCATGTGTATGGGGCAGTGTGTGTGTATGAGGGGAGTTATTGTGGGTCTCTGGGGGTAGGAGGGCAGATAAATAAATATAAAAAATTTTAATTACATTTTTTTTTCATAACCCCCCCCCCCTTTCTTATCTTTGCCTGAAAGGGGGGACAGTACTAAACCCTGGTGGTCCGGTGGAGAAGCGCTGGTGGTCCCAAGATTCGAAGCGTTGCATGGTAATGATCTTAGCTTGTGAGAGGAGAAACCGACAGAGCTTCAGGTCAGAGCTCCCCCAGGTCCTCTCTCCCTTGCCTGCTGGCTGCCAGTATTATATTGCTAGCAGGCCGGTGAGGGAGATCTATGATCTCTGCACCAGTCCTGCAGGGAAGAGCGAGGCACGGCGCGGTCCCCGGTGTTATGATCATGGCACCGGGGAAATATTTTGCGGCGCCCCTGTGTTCCCAGTTTGGGAAACGCTGAAATAATGCATAGAAGAGATAGTCACTCCACACAAAACTGTTCAAGATGCATTGAAGTGTGCAATAAAAAGAGGTCAGCAAAAGTATGGGAATAATCATCTTGACAGTATTTATTCTACCTGCTCAAAAGAGCCAAATATCCTTCCATGTATGTAAATCCTGTCTGATAGAAGAAATGAGGGATTGAAAATTATATTTTAAAAATGACAAGACAGTTTTTGGTATTTTAACAAAATAGTTTGTACAGTCTGCCCACCATTCAAAAGAGAAATGACTCGTCAAGACATCCACCTCTTTTGCCGGGATATTGATGGGTGGGGCTTTCAGTTTGGACATATATAATTTGTACTATGAGATACTGCTAAAGTGCTGGAAAAAAGTGCTAAGGTTTGGTAAGGACACTATCTAACAGGGTTAGATAGTGTAAGCCAGTGTTTTGCAACCTTTTGCAGAGAAGTACCCCTGCAGGTCTAAAAAGAAAGTACTTCCTATTGATTTAAATTCCAAATGAAACATGTAGACAAAGCTATTTAAATGAAGCCCATATTGGAACATAAGCCTGATTAAAGGTAGTAAAGAATATTTATAAACTAAATATAACAATGTGAATATTGTGCATGTAAGGAGGAGAATTTAAACTATTAATCTGAAGTATAAAAGTCACAAAATGAAAATATAATTCACACATAATAGTTACACACAGAGGACACTGGCACACACACATGCACATTTACACACAGAGGACACAGACACACACCCACTTACACAAGAGGACAATGACACACAGAAGACACTGACACGAACACCGCACACATTTAGACACAGATGACACTGACACACAAACACAGAGGACACTGACACACATTTACACCCAGAGGACATTGACAAGATTGTAGCGGCATGCGAGTAGGGCTCGTCTTTTCAGAATTTGCAGACTAGCAAATTTTATTTATTTATTAGTAGTTTGTTTCTTCAATGTTACCTTGCAGTTACTGCACACAGCTAGCATTATTTGCTGAAGACTTGGATTTTGCCTCACCTCTTTTATATTCGTTGTCTCCAGATGTGACCAGGAAGCCGGTTCAGAAACAGGAGTTGGAGGCATTCGCTGATGGATTGCGTCTGACAAGGTGATGTTTATGGATTGCAATATAATGATTTTTACAGAAAACTGGCTTAACAATAACAGCTCTATTAGTATGCTGGTGTTAGCTGGTAGTAATAATTACAGAAGTGATAGGACAGTGTTTGATTCTGGTAAAGGTGGTGGTGTGGGTATCTATGTGAATAAAGCTTGGTATATATGTACAACTGTTGTTGAAGCTAAATGCTCTGCTAAAGTGAAATTCTGGGATATTAAATTTACACCATTTTATTTGCCTCATGAATTTTCCTGCATTATTGTATTGCACTTTGTTCCCCCAGAGGCTAATACTAAACTAGCCAGGAAAGAACTGAGTATTTGTATTAGCAAATTGCAAACTATTTATCCAGACAGTGGTTTTGCTGTTGATTTTAATAATGCTAATTTAAGGCAAGTTTGGACCAAATTTTAAATGAATGTTTATTTAGTGGAAATTATATTTTGGTCGGGTTTATACAAATATTTCCCATGTTGGGAAATTAGACAACATATCACTTCCTTTGTTGCCTAAGTATATTCCACTTATAAAAAGAGTAAGGTCAAATTTAATAACGGTACAATTGTGGCAAGACTATCCGTAAATGCATCAGCAAGCATCATTTTCAACACACTGATAGGAAAGGATTTCATGTACAGGCTAATGTGCATTCTCATACAGATATTGATTTGTAAATCAATGAGGTTCTGGATCTTATTAATAATTATATTGAGAAAGTAACATCATTAAAGATAATAAAAATCTTTCCATACCAGAAATTGTGGATCAACAGAGAAGTTGGATTTTTATTATTTTGTCCGGAGTCAAATGCCAGAGCTGAAAAGGCTTGCGTTGTGCATCTGCACAGCAACAGCCTTTCAGCCAATCAGGTAATCAGGAGAGCCGTGCTGAGCACGGGAATCCTGATTGCCTCAGATTTTTAAAATGGCATCATTGATGGAGGACTCTATTTCTGTGTCTACCACAGATTTAGTGGATGCCTTTCTTAAAGGCAGCCCCATCAATGTTACAAAGCTCCATTAGAGAACTTTCCTTGCCAGGGATCTATCCTCTTCATCTTCTAAGGAATATTTGGTCCCAGTTTTAAGTAAAAAGAATAAAGGAAGGTGGCTGGTCTCTTCCGGCAGTTCCTCGTCTGAGGAAAACTTAAGGAGACAGGACCCCAAAAAAGGAATAGAGTGTTTCCCTTGTCTGAGCACCAGAAACACCTTCCAGAGAAAAAGGACAAATCTCGTTGGAGGTTAGATAGTCCCTCTCCTTCCTCTTCTAGAGCTTTCTCTCACTCTTCCTCCCAAAGCCGTTCCAGTTCCAGATACGGCTCTCCAGAAATAGACTGGAAATCCGAGGAAGTGGTACGTTCAGCAGCTTCCACTGAGCGAGGGAAGCTAAGCAATGTTCAGAAGGCCAGAGTAAGTCTCCTAGGAAAGACTCTCCCATCAAAATTATTTCACTCCAGATGGGCTATGGAGCACGATTCTGAGGTTAGAGATTTCGCTAAACTAGCCTTCAGATCCCCCTTGGTTAAGGAGGATGACCTTCTCCTCAGGAACCACATTGGGGCTTTAATGGCCCCAGAGGTAGATCCTGCTCTGTTATCTATCACAGGGAGCAGCGTATCCTCTGATCCCACAGACCAGACTTTTTTTCGCAATATACAGTTCAAAATTGCTGATGCTGTGGGCCCACTATTACTGATGCTGGATAAGGCAGAAAAAGAAGGCAATGCTCAGAAACCTTTTGCTTCATCTCTGTTCGCACCTAAGATGGCTCTTTTAAAAGATTCTGGCAGGGCAGTGCTAATTATTGGCCAGTCCTTTAATTACATATCAAACATCCGCAGATCCTGCTGGCTCCATGCAGCAGGTCTGTCCGACCTAGCCCCCAAATCGCATGAGTTCCCAAATTTGGAGGATTCTTACCTATTCGGTCCCTCGTTCATTCAGGAGATTAAAGGCCGTTACAAGGCAAGGAGATCCTTTTCAGAACTCAAGAAGTCCATCCCTGGCTACAAAAAGCCCTTTCGGACAGAGGGTCACCCATATAGGGCTGGAGGAGCGTCCCGAGAAGCCTCTCACCAGGCCCAGTACCGCCACTACAGTGGAAGACACAAGCTCCGAGGAAGTGGAAGAATGAAGATGTTACACTGTATACAATTTTAAATAAAAAGTATACAAACATAGCCAGGATTCTGCTGTAAGCATTTGCAACACTTACAACAATCAAGTAACATACATTCATATAAAATGTAAGTTATTTAGACAGTCAATGTAATGACAGGAATGAATAAGGAGATAGCTTCCTAATATCGTGGGAATTAGGGAGTTATCTACTAAAAGGCTGAAAGACCTAAATTGGTCTTTCAGCCAAATTTACTAATACTAAGTAAAGATTAGGGGCATGTCTATTAAACAGTGAGCAGCCTGTGGTTGCTCACTGTTAAAAAAAAAAAAAAAGGACCTATTGTACTCCCCTCTGGCCCCCACCTCTGAGCAGCAGGTGGGGGCCCTAAATCAGAATAAGGGGGGGGACCTAATGTCCCCCCCCGGCAACTCACCCCTGAGCGGTGGGTGGGGACCCTAAATACCAATTGGGGGGAACCTAATGTCCTCCCCCCTGAGCGGCGGGTGGGGGTCCTAAAGTAAACTAATGGGGGGGATACCTATTGTCCTCCCCCCTGGGCCCCCACCCCTGAGCGGCAGGTGGGGGCCCTAAATCAGAATAAGGGGGGACCTAATGTCCTCCCCCCTGGCCCTCACCCCTGAGCGGTGGGTGGGGGCCCTAAATTATAATAAGGGGGACCTAATGTCCTCCCCCAGGCCCCCACCCCTGATCCGCGGGTGCGGGCCCTAAAGTAAAATGAGCAGTGGGTGGGGGCCCTACATACTAATAAGGGGGGACCATATGTCCTCCCCCCTGGCCCCCACCCCTGAGCAGTGGGTGGGGGCACTAAATACTAATAAGGGGGACATAATGTCCTCCCCCCTGGTCCCCACTCCTGAACGGTGGGTGGGGGCTGTAAATTAGAATAGGGGGGACCTAATGTCCTCCCTCTGGCCCCCACCCCTGAGCGGTGGGTGGGGGCTCTAAATAAAAAATTAACCCCCCCTCCCCCAGGTCACCCCCCTCCCCAAAAAAACTAACCCTACCTATAATAAGGGGGGACCTAATGTCCTCCCCCTTGAGCGGTGGGTGGGGGCCCTAAATTATAATAAGGGGGGGACCTAATGTTCTCCCCCTGTCCCCCACCCCTGAGCGGTGGGTGGGGGCTCTAAATACTAAAAAGGGGGGGGACCTAATGTCCTCCCCCCTGGCCCCAACCCCTGAGTGGCAGGTGGGGGCCCTAAATAAAAAATTAACCCCCCCTCCCCCAGTTCACCCACCTCCCCAAAAAAACTAACTCTACCTACCCCCTCACCCTAAAAATAATGAGGGGCGAACCATTAACTAAGTACATGTAAACTTACCATTTGATGTTTTTTTCTTCCATAATAACCGACGCACTTAAAAAACAAAACAAAAAAAAAATGCGCAAAACAAAATAATCCATCTTCACCCATGGAGGGCTCCGCGCAGACTGAGCTCTGCAGGGCAGGGGAAGGCTTATAAAGCCTTGCCCAGCCCTGCAATTAGGCTCAGAGCACTCTGATTGGTGGGTTTAAGCCATCCAGAGTGCTCTGACAGGTAAATGAAGAGACTGACAGGTAAGTCTCTACATTTACCTGTCACAGCACTCTGATTGGTTGGTTTGAAATCCACCAATCAGAGTGCTCTGTGTCATTTTACACAGCGTGGGAAAGTTCTTTGGAATTTTCCCACGCTGTGTAATTTGACTCATAACACTCTGATTGGTGGATTAAGTAACCTGTGCTATGACAGGTAAATGTAGAGACTTAAACCCACCAAACAGAGTGCTCTGAGCATAATTGCAGGGCGGGGCAAGGCTTCCCCCGCCCTGCAGAGCTCAGTCTGCGCTGAGCCCTCGCCGGGTGAAGATGGATTATTATTTTTTTCCACTCTTTTTTTTTATAATTGCGTCAGTTATTATGGTTTTTTATTTAGCCTTTATGGGGGCTGAAAAAAGAAGATTTTAGAAGAAAGAAAACATCGAATGGTAAGTTTTTTTTTTTTTCGTTTTTTTTAACAGGTACTTAGTTAAAGGTCCCCCCCTCATTATTTTTAGTGTGAGGGGGGTAGGTAGGGGGATAATTTTTTGGGGGGCGGGAGGGGGTGACTAGGGGTTTGGGGACCCCTAGTCAACTGGGGGGGCATTTTTTTTAGGGGGGGGCCCCACCCGCCACTCAGGGGTGGGGGCCGGGGGGGAGGACAATAGGTCCCCCCCCTTATTAGTATTTAGGGCCCCCACCCACCGCTCAGGGGTGGGGGCCAGAGGGGAGGACCTTAGGTTCCCCCCTCTTATTAGTATTTAGGGCCCCCACCCACCGCTCAGGGGTGGGGGCCAGGGCGGAGGACATAAGGAGGACACCCCTTATTCTAGTTTAGGGCCTCCACCCACCGCTCAGGGGTGGGGGCCAGGGCGGAGGACATAAGGAGGACACCCCTTATTCTTGTTTAGGGCCCCCACCCACCACTCAGGTGTGGGGGCAAGGAGGGGAGGACAATAGGTCACCCCCATCATATTACTTTAGGGCCCCCACCCTCCACTCAGGGGTGGGGGCCAGGGGGGAGGACAATAGGTCACCCCATCATATTACTTTAGGGCCCCCACCTGCCACTCAGGGGTGGAGACCAGGGGGGAGGACAATAGGTCACCCCCATCATATTACTTTAGGGCCCCCACCCGCCACAGGCTGCTCACTGTTTAATAGACATGCCCTTACTCACGTTATAGCGAGTAGGGGCATAATTTACTAATACTCATTAATCTTTACTTAGTATTAGTAAATTTGGCTGAAAGACCATTTTAGGTCTTTCAGCCTTTTAGTAGATAGCTCCCTAATACCGTGGGAATTAGGGAGTTATCTACTTATTCATTCCTGTCATTACACTGACTGGGTAAATAACTTACATATTATATGAATGTATGTTACTTGGTTGTTGTAAGTGTTGCAAATGCTTACAGCTGAATCCTGGCTATGTTTGTATACTTTTTATTTAAAATTGTATACAATGTAACATTTTCCTTCTTTCACTGGGTAAGTATATTAGTACTTCGGCAACTTCGGAAATTCGGTAATTTCGGAACTTCGGGAGCTCGGCAATTCGGCACTTCAGCAATTCGGACATTCGGAAGTACCTGAATGTCCGAATTGCCCGAAATTCGGCCGAATTCATTTTCGGACCGAAACGAATTGCACATGTGTAACAGTAATCAAAGGTGAAAGTAGCTACGTGTGTTTGAAGAATTATACCAGAATGTGTAAACATGATTGACTTTGGTAATAGCAACTTGTTGGGCCTTCGATAGGCCTAGCAGCAGAAATAGGCACAGGAAGCTCATGATTTGGCGTAATATGCTTCCTCTGGATCAGGAACTTTCTTGCAGTGCGAGGCGTGTATCCAGGTATTCTTCCCGGCCAACTTTACAGAGGTAGATGTAGTCAATAGGACATGGAATGGACCATCGAACCTTGGCTCATGAGTGTTTTCTTAGGAACTTCTCGACCATGACCCAGTCACCAGGAAGTATCTTATGTGTGCCTGTATTTGACTCTGGATCTGGAATAGAAGAAAACACCTGTGCATGGATTTTGGTCAAGGCATGAGAGAGTGCAGTTATATAATCCACCATTGCATCTGACTTTTGAATTTGAAGTTGCTGAGGAAAGTAACAGCCTAACCTGGGTGCTGCTCCAAATAAGATTTCGTAGGGGGATAAGCTAAACCTCCCTCTTGGGGTGTACCTTACACTAAACAATGCTATGGGAAGACTTTCCGGCCAGGGTAGGTTAGTTTCTTGGGACATTTTAAGCATTCTTTCAGAGTGCCATTCATGTGTTCTGCCTTACCACTACTCTGTGGGTGATGGGGTGTATGGAATGCAAGGGTCACCCCCAGTGCTGCCAAGATCTCCTGGGTTAGCAACGCGGTGAAGGATGTACCCTGGTCACTTTCAATTACTTCAGGAACTCCGTATCTGCATGATTTCGGTAAGCAGACGCTTCGCTGTGGTCTTTGCAGTGAGAATGGCGACCGGAAAAGCTTCTGGCCCTCCTGAAAACATATCCACTATGACCAGTGCGTATTCATAACAGCCACTCTTTGGCATTTGGATATGATCAATTTGGATCCTCTGGAAAGGGTATGGTGGTTTGGCCAAATGGTTTGGTGCAGCTTTGATGATTTTCCCTGGATTACATCTGGCGCAGATGGTGCAGTATCTGCAGTAATTTCGGGTCAAGGTGGTGATTCCAGGTGCTTCAAAATATTTATCAATCAAGGAGTTCATGAGGTGCTTAGATAAGTGAGCTGGTCCATGGGCCCACTGAACGACAGCTGGATACATATTCTTGGGTAGACAGAATTTGAGGTTGATTGTGTATACTTCATTCTGGAGGGTTGTTCCTTTCCAGCTTTGTTTTTCTTGAGGGGTGGCGGCGGCTTGTTGTTCTCTTAGGAGCTTGAGATCGGTGGGTAGGGTTTGCATAGTGTAAATAGGAGTCTTTTCGACGGACACTCTTCTGTTCACTTCCCGACACTGGCGTGCCGCATTCTTAGCGGCCTGGTCGGCTTAATGGTTGCCATGTGCTTCTTCTGAAATCAGTCTCCCGT
The DNA here is from genome assembly GCA_933207985.1 of Pelobates cultripes. Taxonomy (NCBI): domain Eukaryota; kingdom Metazoa; phylum Chordata; class Amphibia; order Anura; family Pelobatidae; genus Pelobates; species Pelobates cultripes. Next base: position 200,071,815 of record OW240917.1, on the reverse strand, counting down.
GGGCCTTTACCTTCAGTATGGCCACCTTTTCAGGAAGTAGTAAGGCATCCATCAATTCTTTCATAGCTGCACCATGTTTCACAGGAGTACCTGTTGTTGTAAGGAACCCCCTGGTTTTCCAGATTAAGCCAGAGTCATGTGCCACGCCCAGGGCATACCTTAAGTCTGTATAAATATTAACACGTTTCCCTTCAGACATTTTGCATGCCACCGTAAGGGCTATAAGTTCGGCTTCTTGTGCTGACTTAGATGATGGGAGTGAAGATGCTTGGAGTATTTGGTCCTCTGTGGTGACATGTCCCTGCACATCTGTGAATCTAGAACCATCCACAAACAGAGTGTAGTTAGGGTCAGGTAGAGCAGCCTCATGCACTGTTGGGAGATGGGTTGTTTCCATTTTCATCTGTTCAAAGCAATCATGAGGGGCGTCCGGGTCCTGTTCTGTAGAAGGGATGTCTTAATATCTCTCTGTGTGATATCGAGGGTAACCGACAGTTTTGCAATTTATGGTCCTATTAGTGACCCCCGTCAATGTGAGCTGTTCTTGAGTTGCAGTACTCCATGTCTTGGCCATTGGGCCGAGTTCTTTCCATGAGAGATCTGGAGACTTGGTGAAAGAGATATGAGGAACAGCCACCTCCCAATGGTGATATAAATGTGATACCTCCATAGGCAGGTAGACTAAGACAACAATGTTTCCTTTGGAGTCACAGAACAGGTCTGTCAGTGTGATGCGTATTTCCACCAGGCTGAATAATTCTTCTTCATAGTATGGGTCAGGACCCGGGGTGTCCCTGAACCACAGGGTGCAATGTAAGTAGCTCTTGGGCTGTGCATCATGTGGAACTGTGGGCGTTCCTACTTGAAGTTCCATGTGAACATCAGGATTTATGTCCAGGCTGTACCAGTATTGCGGCACTCTCCCCTTGGGAAGTGGCAGAAGAGTGGCCGGATTCAAGGCGTAACATCTTTGTAAAGTAACGTTATCAGGCAAGAGGAGGGAGGTTTGAAGGCGGAGATGTCTCAGATGGGCGGGATCAGAGGGAAGTGGGAGGGGGACTGGAATAATGGGAAGTGTGGAGGTAGGCGGGAGAGGGACGGGGTAATAATAGGATCCATCCGCCCCGAGAACGGGGTACAGAGGGGTGGGGACAGAAGGGCCTGTGACAATTGCAGGTGGCGACTGGGCAGTGACTGGGAAGGCGGGGCGAGATTCATTCACGTTATTGTGGGCGCCATCATAGGGCGGAGGCCGGGGAACATCAAGAGTCGAATCATCATTACAATCATTTCTGTGATTTACATAAATCGTTTGTCCTTCAAAATCTATTTCTTCCTCTGACCAATCCTTCCGCTTGAGTCCTCTTGCTACCCGATACCAAGCCTCCATGGGTTTCGTCACCCCATTATCCAGTAACAAGCCCTCTTTATCAATAAGCAATTTCCTCCAAAACTCTGGCTGTAATCTACCACTGGGTGACATTTGAAAACCACAAATCTTTGCTATCTTCTTTATTTTTAACATGGCTGCTTCTCCTGCTCTATCCTTAACAATATCACAAGCTAAATAGCCTTTGGAAGGTCTGGCGTGTTCTTGTCCCATTTTACCAAACAAGGCTTTCCCTGTAAGAGGGACACAGAGAGAGGGAGAGAGAGAGAAAAAAAAAAGAGGAATGTCTACAGTGCTAGACTGCCATGAGGAATTGATCCCCGTGCGTCTTCCCGAGATGGTGGTCACGGATCTGAGCGGGCGAGCGTGGGTGACTAACACAGCTCTGGGCAACAAGTACAGGAGAGGTAGAGAATAAGGGAAAAGGTAAATGTGGAGAGGCTAATCAGAAGACATTTACAAGAGTCACAGATGTAGAGATGTGCACATAAACCGGAACCAAGGATAGGCCACACAACACACACACACACAGCGAGGGTACCCACACTATAGCCACAATTGAATAAAAACCATAATATAATAAAGAACAATATAACAACGAGCATAGTAACAACTAAACAGTAAATAAAACCCTGTTCTGCTCTGAACAGTACGACAAAATTCCCAGCTTTTCTCTAGGCGGATGCATTCCCTGCCCGCTAGGTAGTCAAGCTATAATAAATCCCCAGCCTTTCTCTAGGTGGTTCCCAGCCCTTCACCGGGCAGACAATATTCACAACCTTTCTCTAGGTGGTTCCCTGCCCACTAGGCAGTCAAGCTATAATAAATCCCCAGCCTTTCTTTAGGCGGTTGCGTACTCTGCCCGCTAGGCAGTCAAGCTATAATAATAAAACATAAACCACACACCAGCTGTCTCACACGTACACACACACTCAGGAGGCAGATAGACAATCGACATGTTCGTTTTAAAAGGCACTGGATAAGAGATTAAAACAAATAAAAAGGATAGGAATGCGCCTAAAATTGTATGCAAAATATAAAATAATGTAGAGTATAAAAAGTAATAAAAATAAAGTCCAGAACACTTATCAAGAGTCTGTAATAATGGGTTCTTGTAGGAAGACACAAAATCTTTGGACGTCAGGCGGTATGGAGTCTTCACAATGGTAGGCTCGAATCCAGTGGAGAATATATAAAAGGGAAACAGAAAACAGGAATTCCAATGGTACAGTATATTGTTAAAAATAAAATTCGAGAATAGTGAAAATAGCCGTACTCACACTTTTCAGAGCTAAATTATAGCTCTGATATTATGCGCATGAAGTGGAATGATCCCCACTCAAGGATATGCAGGAAAATTATTTGATTGGAGGGTTTTCTTGCCCAAATTCGGTGTTCAAGTTAATATTACTCGACCCAAAATGAGAGGAAAAGGAATATAGTGCTCTCTGTATATAATTGAATGTGAGAATATAAAGTAAATAACTTACATTCTATAGAGCATGCTCATACTGCTCGGTGTAGACGCTTGGGTGGTATGATCCCCACCTATGGGTTCTTTAAGCTCCTTGTGGATATAGGTCAGGTGCAAAATAAGTAAAAATTAAAATTTTATAAATAATAATAATAAATGGCAATAAAATGTCTTATGCCAAAAATAAATTCTTTATTATAAAGTAATTAATAAAATATCTTAAATGTCTAAACGCGTTTCGCCTCAAAAGGCTTCTTCAAGTAGATAACAATAAAAGGAAGGCACACCTGACAATCAGAAGTATATATAACATACAGAAATATTGAGGGAATTCGAAATTCCCGCCAAAATGACGTCATCAAAGTATTTAACTTTAAAACAGAAATAAAACTAAGTTTAAATATTATATGATTGTATAATAGAAAATAAATAAAACAAATGTACAGGGTATATACAAAAACGAGGGTAAATAGAGTATAAAAATAGTATAAAGAAACAATCACGTGACGCGCATCTAGAATTACTTCCGCGTCACGTGATATTCCAATGGAACGCATGCGTGATTATGACGCTTGCGTTCCATCTAGTCGGACATTTAAGATATTTTATTAATTACTTTATAATAAAGAATTTAATTTTGGCATAAGACATTTTATTGCCATTTATTATTATTATTTATAAAATTTTCATTTTTACTTATTTTGCACCTGACCTATATCCACAAGGAGCTTAAAGAATCCATAGGTGGGGATCATACCACCCAAGCGTCTACACCGAGCAGTATGAGCCTGCTCTATAGAATGTAAGTTATTTACTTTATATTCTCACATTCAATTATATACAGAGAGCACTATATTCCTTTTCCTCTCATTTTGGGTCGAGTAATATTAACTTGAACACCGAATTTGGGCAAGAAAACCCTCCAATCAAATAATTTTCCTGCATATCCTTGAGTGGGGATCATTCCACTTCATGCGCATAATATCAGAGCTATAATTTAGCTCTGAAAAGTGTGAGTACGGCTATTTTCACTATTCTCGAATTTTATTTTTAACAATATACTGTACCATTGGAATTCCTGTTTTCTGTTTCCCTTTTATATATTCTCCACTGGATTCGAGCCTACCATTGTGAAGACTCCATACCGCCTGACGTCCAAAGATTTTGTGTCTTCCTACAAGAACCCATTATTACGGACTCTTGATAAGTGTTCTGGACTTTATTTTTATTACTTTTTATACTCTACATTATTTTATATTTTGCATACAATTTTAGGCGCATTCCTATCCTTTTTATTTGTTTTTATCTTCTATTATCTGGGGGATTATAGGGGATTCCTCTTTTAGTAGTGCTGCCTTTTTATCCATTTGTGTGGCAGTTGAGCGCTGATTTTCCTCCTTCCTACTGGATAAGAGATTACCTGTCTTGTAGCCTTCTGGAAGCCGGAAGTGGACACAGAGACAGACCGACACAAAACAGGAGAATCAGGCTCCGGTTCTCCCACTTTCCAGAGGTCCACTCCGGTCCCGTTTTCCGCCCGTCCAAACCGGCGAGAACCGGTGCCCAACGTTGGGCACCAAATGATGTGGAATCAATCAATAAATTGATTATCTTGCGTATCTGCCCCCGGCCAAATTAAGCAGTAATGTGTGCACGCTCCTAAAGTAATTCACACCAGACACAGGTTTCAGGTTAATGAAAAACTTGAGGAATGTTTATTCTGAGGGGATGGCATGTCCCTTATAAAGCAAAATTACATCATATGCATTGTCAGAGATAACATGGAATAATACATCAATAACAGGTTAGGTGTTGAGTGGTTCATTTAGTGCTCTTCCTACCGGGTGTGATGTCACTGGTATCTTGGAGGTCTCCCCCAGATTCCAGCGCCATTTTGTTAATGATGGTGTTAGTCGATGTCAAAGGGAAACTCCCCAGCTGCCATTTTAGGTATATCACATAGAAAGTTGAATAATGCTGATTGTAGTTATACTGAGTAAATAGGCATTTTACCAACATAGATTGGGTTAATATTTTTGTCCACAACAGTTGCCTCTTCCAAACGCTCAAACTCGTATGGGGGGAAAAAAACTGATCAATAAACCCTCAAGTGTGGTGTATCCAAATACTTAAAATCACTGGAATAAATAGCAAATTACAAATGTGCTGGTATTTGGACTCTTGTAAACGTTTCATTATCAACCCTAACTCCTTCCGCATTGAAGAGAGAACCAACTAAGGTGCTGCATATTTTTGTAATCTTCTTCAACCATTTTGGCGAGAGGTAGCTTAGATCATTTTTACAGTCACGGTTACATTTCTCCCCTTGCAACCTGAAACATTATTACTAGACTTTCTCCATACTGGATGTGCAGTCCCAACAAAACTTTTTATTATGAATATTTTGATTGCTGACAAAACAGTCATAGTTCCTTTCTTTGAAAGTGCCATTTGTGTGTGAAAAATACAAAAAATTTCACTTTTACTGACAATATCATCGCTGTGATATGTTTTACTATTTTGAAACACTAATATTTGTTTTCAGCAAAGTCTACCCAGTAAAACAGTACCCCTCATGTACAGGTTTTAGGGTGTCTTGAAAAGTTACAGGGGTTAAATAGAGTGCTAGCAAATTAAATTCTCTGGACTTTTGGCCTGGGTTGTCAGGCAGGTCCCCCAAATTGCAATCAATAAAATTACCTAATTATGTACAAATATTACATAAATATGCATGTAGAATTTAAATATATATACATATTTATATATTTGACGTCTATGTGTATATTTATGAAATTATTTATGTAATTATGTATATTTCGTATTATTTTTATTTATTTATATATACATAGATAAATATATATATATATATATATATATATATATATATATATATAATTCCATTCTAAGTGTATTTTGATATAAATATATTAATATCAATATCTATATCTATATATATATTTAATTTTATTATTATTTTAAAAATTTTACATTTATTTTTATAATAATATATATATATATATATATATATATATTTATTATTTGTGTTCGGGGCAAATAGCCGTATATGGAGTAAGGTTCCAGCATAAGCGTAGGATAGTATAAAGGGAGCAAGTCGGTTGTGGTGTGCCGAGACCGACGATACGGTAGGCCTGTAAATAAAGAGGGCCCACCACGGAGTAAGTAAGTAAAGTAAATGGAAAGAAAAGAGAAAGTGTTGAAATGAGGAGTGAGTGGGAGGGTCATTCTGATGCTGACCTCAAGCGATATGAGTCAGGTAAGGGGTGTCCCTTATATAGGGGAGTGAATTAATTTAAGCCCCTCCCACAAATACAGGCCAAACGGCCTTAAAACTTGTGTTCGGGGCAAATAGCCATATATGGAGTAAGGTTCCAGCATAAGCGTATGATAGTATAAAGGGAGCAAGTCGGTTGTGGTGTGCCGAGACCGACGATACGGTAGGCCTGTAAATAAAGAGGGCAAAAAGAATAATCAAAGATTTAATACAGTCAACAATATATACAAATTAACCAGACATTTCTTTAAATGCATTACGGTATTTAATTCCTTGAAGGATTTTTGAAGGTAGGAATCTAGGACCGCAACTGGACACCATTTGTTGTGGGTAGGATAATATGTTATCTCTACTGTTGGTGCGTGTTGACTCATTTCGGAATGTGCCAATAGGTAATGATATATGTGTTTACATACGTGGGATCGTTGAAGACAATGATCTGTCTGAGTGGTGGTTATGGTAGTGGATTCTCTGGCCTGAGAAAGGCATAAAAGGCAGTGTGCATGGCTGGTAATGGCCAACTTGGTAGTATAATTGAATGGTTGTAGCTCTAATAGGTCCGATAAGGATGGAAAAGTTGGATGCTATTGGTAATATCTGAGAGGAACGTGGGGGGATGGATTCCTGAAAACCTCTGAGTATATTCTTGTCTGTTATGATAGCATGAAGTTATGGTAGTTTTGGCCATAGGTTATCCTGTGTTGTTGAATGCCTGTAAAATATATAATTAATGGTGTGTGAGATGGTTTTAGTTTAAGGTGGCAAAAAATGAAGCAAAACTTAGGAGAAATGTTATGACACAGGTTGAGCTATGTCGTGTTCCAATGAGATTCTTTAAAGCCAGGTGAATAGCTGTGTTATGAGTTCTACAAGTATGGGATAGTGCATGCTATGCTGCATGAGTATGTCTAATCCACGATTTTGTCTCTGGAACGAAAGAGTGGCCGTGACTGTATGAGCGGCTGTAGGAAGCGTATGATGAACGTGCCTGGAATATAAATGAGACAATTGTCGGCAGGGATGTATACCCCCGCCTGGTACATGAAAGTAAAAGAAATGTGGTAAGTGGCCAACCAAGTGAGTTCCCCAGCAATACCATGATCGTATGGATGATGAGTGGCATTTGTTGATGATATGACATGTGCTTAGTTGTCTGAGTAACAACGGATTGATGACCCTGACCATGATTTACCCCATGCCACAGCAGCTGCTTTTAGCGGGGAAAGGATTGCCCATTTTATGCCATGTAAGTGCCAGTTTGTAGGGTAGATGGTAGCCGTTTACTGTGTTGATGATATTGGTCTTACTTAACGAAGCTTCAACCCATGCTTGAGTGATAGCTGTAAAGGTAGATCAATGGTGTGTATAGTAAGGAAACTCCTCGGAGGGTATGAGGGAGTTGAGACTTGGGGTAGCGAAGGTGTGTGGTGCTAATAAGTCTATGGTTAGTCTTTGTTTAAGGGAAGATTCCCTTGTGACAATACCAATGTGTTTGTGTTTGGTGCCATGCTGTAAATGGTGGAGATTTGAAAACCCAAGTAAAAACCCCTCTGCAAATCTTGGCTATGAGTGTGTTTACAGCCGACGGTTCTGTTGTGCTGACTGTAAGTGAGGGCATGCTATATTCCTTGAGAGTTTATTTATGATACCTGTATGGGAGCCCTTTGAAGCTCCAGAGCCTTAGTAAATCTACTACAAGTCTGGAAGGGTGATGAGTCAGTAGTGTTGAAAATGCATTGGTGTGTACAGATGGTGAGTACGTTATTTGTAAGTTGTATTGGGACAAATGGTTTGTCATGTGCCCTGAATGATTTGAACATATATGCAACAGTCTATATGCAATGCAACTACTAATACCAATTGTCTCTGGTAGTTCAGAGGTGCTGGTACCTGGAGCCTGAGAGTGCTCACCCGTTTGTTTGGGAGAAAATCCCTTCTGTATGGGTACCTGCACAAATAAGCATCTCTACATATTCCAAAAGCCAACACAACCAAGGGATGGTCAGTTCCCGATTTACCTAGAATCCCTGGGTCTGACCATCATAGATACATCATCATACATATATATGCCTTGTTTCCCCTATGTGCCAGGATCATATGTGCAGGGTTAACGACTTGTACCAAGAATTGATTGTACCAAGTAACCGAGTTTCGATTGGTGCTGGTTGTACAGTAGCGTGAGGCCCAGCCTTGTGAGGGCTGTGACTGACTCGAGATTGCCAGTCTGTCGTAAATTTTTTGGCTCATGAGTTTATGAGTGAGGCTAGCATGGCCTGGGTGTCACCTGAGTTGGTGTTGCTGGGCCTTCCCCTGCCTCCGTGTTATCCGTTGATGTATGGAGGAGTTTGAATAACTCTGCTTTCCTTGCTGTGGCAGGGTAGGGGATTTGTCGCCTCCTTAGGTCGGAGCCACATCTCCTCTGCTTGAAGGTGTATCACTTCTAGCCGGGGTGCCAGGAAGAGGTGATTCTTCACCATCTTTTTGAGAAATACTTAAATAACAATAAAGATTGCAATTATTATTTGTACCCAGGGGTCTTGTACTGGCTTGCTAGCTAAGCCGTAAGGCGAAACGATTAGGCTTGGTGTTTTTTGGTGACTGGTGAGGCCCTGCTAGTTGCCAAGTGGCTTGAGAGGCTCTATCTATGCTTGGCGCGAGGGGATTTTTTGTGGCCACCGAACGTTGTGGCAGGATGTTGGCCTCTCGGTGACAGTAACCAGAAAATAGGAAGGGGAGTGACAGGTGAGGCCCTCTCTATGATACAATGCGATGCGGCTAGCTCACGTGTGGCCTGAGGGGTGTATGCCTCCGAGTGTTGGCCTCGCGGGACCACTAACCGAAGCGTAAAGCAGAGAAAACAGGGGGTAATACCTATCGGGCCATAGAACCCTAATTGCCAGTACATTACTACTATTCCAGGGAAGGTAAGAGATGAAGGTGTATCACTTCTAGCCGTGGTGCTAGGAAGAGGTGATTCTTTACCATCTTTTTGAGAAATACTTAAATAACAATAAAGATTGCAATTATATATTTGTACCCAGGGGTCTTGTACCGGCTTGCTAGCTAAGCCGTAAGGCGAAACGATTAGGCTTGGTGTTTTTTGGTGACTGGTGAGGCCCTGCTAGTTGCCAAGTGGCTTGAGAGGCTCTATCTATGCTTGGCGCGAGGGGATTTTGTGTGGCCACCGAACGTTGTGGCAGGATGTTGGCCTCTCGGTGACAGTAACCAGAAAAATAGGAAGGGGAGTGACAGGTGAGGCCCTCTCTATGATACAATGCAAGGCGGCTAGCTCACGAGTGGCCCGAGGGGTGTATGCCTCCAAGTGTGAGGCGGGGTGTTGGCCTCGCGGGACCACTAACCGAAGCATAATGCAGAGAAAAAAGGGGGTAATACCTATTGGGCCCTAGAACCCTAATTGCCAGTACACTATTAGTATTCCAGGGAAGGTAAGAGATGGATAACTACGTGAGCAGGTGTACGTACCTGGTAGTATGGTATTGAACCTGACAATCCGTATAGGTTTTTTAGTAGTAACTGTAACCTGAATGGATAAAATCGTATGGCATAAGGAAATATGGCATAGACCAAGCTTATCTTAAAACATACAGTATATGTGAAAGTAAAGTGCAGTGATATGTAAATATTAAACATCATATCCATACTGGTTAAATATGTATCAATCTTAACCCATTAAGTGCTGTATGTATGTGAACCATATTACCAGTTACGTATATACAGATGCGTGTGCTACTGTGTAATAATATGTGTATTTATAACAGATATTGATATACTGCTTGCTATGTGAATTGTTGTATGCCTTATTGAATGGTCAGCGAACATGCATGGAGTTGCAAAATGCAAGTGCACTGGAGATCTGCCGAGTGCCCTATAGGTGGCAGTGTAGTTGATACTGATTGGTATGTGAAATGTTGTTTGTCTGTTGACCTATAGGGGTCAGTGTTTTGATGTTTGTAAAACCCCATGAAAAGCCCCATGAAATTGTCAATGTACTTGACAGACCTGTAGGTGGCAGTGTTGATAGAACCACTGTTAGTCTTAATGTGAAATGTAAATTATTGTGAATTAAACCTGAAGTTGAGCCCGTGTTGGAGTTTAATTTATGGTTTATGGTTATGTTTAAAACAATCTTATGTGTAATTTATATATGGTAATTGTATATGACATGTGAAGACAGTTTTGCTGTTGACCAGTAGGGATCAGAAATGCTGATTGTAGGGTAAAATACCCTTTAACCCCTGAAGGATACATGACTCCAGAGTTTGGTCCACAATGGGTTAATCCAAATGCAAGGTTAACGTGAGATTTTGAGAGTGACCTGTAGGGGTCAGTGTGGTTTATGTGAAACATTGTTTGTGAGCTATGCCCCAGCATTATAGTTGTGTGACAGGGAAACAAACAGTGCCCGTTTGACAATATACAATAAGTGAACATAATAGCTTAATAACAGTCATTGTAACAAACCAAAGTTCTGTTCATGGGTTGTAAACGCACGAAGCGTGTGTGTAGTACAATAGTAAATGCATGAACTAGTTCCCGTTTGGTAGACAATTGCAAGAACCGTGAGCCTGGTATGTCAGGGAAACAAAACTAAACGAGCAGTGAGATTCGAAATGCACGCACAGAATTGCCTAGTATGTTTAGGCAATTGAAACAGAATGTGTTCCCGTTTGGGAGTATGCTAATGCTCGAAATGAGCCAGTGACAGATATAAACAAGTGAATTTAAATGAATGATATGCATGAACATCCAATGATTTTAGGACAGATTTAGACAAAATGCATCCACAGCGATAGATTTAAGAAAGAATGTGGAAGGCCAGAAAAGCCTGTGGCTGAATTCCTGACACAGCTCAGCTTAGAAAACCTCATGGAGTAATCAGGTAAAATGGCGTCTGGATGACCCGGAAGTGGAAATCATTCTGATGCTGACCTCAAGCGATATGAGTCAGGTAAGGGGTGTCCCTTATATAGGGGAGTGAATTAATTTAAGCCCCTCTCACAAATACAGGCCAAACGGCCTTAAAACATATATTAATATATATATATATGTGCATAATTTTACTCTAAGTGTATTTTTATATTAATATATTTATATATTAATAAAGAAATACATTTAACATAACGTTATATACAAGATATATATTTACATATAATATATATATATATCATATATACATTGATGTATTTCTAATTTATTAATTTTGTTTTTTTTACTTTTTCACCAGCAGGGGGACTGACTGTCTGGCCATGTGGGTCCTAATTTGCAGAGGGGGGACTGTCTGGGCTGTCAGACAGACTGCTCAGTGGAGCTGAAGACTGATCGGCGGCGAGGGAACGGCGGAGATCGGGTAAGAACATGGGAGAGGGAGGGAGGGAAGGGGTTAATTTTTTAATATTATTATTTTTTTCTTTTTTTAAAATGTATTTATTTTTAGTTTATTTATTTCTTCACTGAGTGCCTCGACCCCTTGATGCACTCCGCACAGGCAGAGCATCAAAAGCCTGCCTCATGGCTTCCGATGCTCTGCAGTACACTGCTGGGTGCCACGTGGAGCAACCCAGAAGTGATCACTCAGGGGGAGCGATCACCTGGTGTTCTCCACAGCCTGGCAGTGAGAGGGGGTATTGCATGATGCCTCGACATCGAGGTGTCTCTGCAATACTGTTAGAGCGGCCCCGAATCAATCATTATCGCTTCCAGCGCTCTAATTCCCCACGGATGTATCAATTGTTGGATGTACCTGATACGTCCGAGGTCGCAATGGGGTTAAAAGGACACTATAGTCACAAAACCAACTTTAGCTTAATGAAACAGTTTTGTGTGTAGGCCATGTCCCTGCAGTCTCACTACTCAATTATCTGTCATTCTTGAGTTAAATGGCTTACAATGTCTTTCTTAACACTTCCCGTAAAGAGCCATCTAATGTTTATACTTCCTTTATTGCAAATGTTGTTTAATATATAATTTCTTATCTCCTGCACTGGTAACAGCTTGCTAGACCCTGCAGGAACCTCCTGTATGTAATTAAAGTTCAATTTACAGAGAAGGAGATACAATGTTTTAAAGTCAATTACATCTGCTTGAAAATTAAATCATTTTTTTCATGCAGCCTTTGTCAATCAATGCCAATGTGGGGGAGGGGGGGAGGGCTAGGGCTGAATGGACAGAAACAAAAATGATTTAACTCCTAAATGGCAGAGAATTGAGCAGTGAAGTTTCAGAGGCATGATCTATACACAAAAACTGCTTCATTAAGCTATTGTGATGACTATAATGTTTCTTTAAGCAAGTAATGCGGAAATTCAAAGTAAATAAAAAAATTTAGCCCAGAAAAGCCAATTTAGAAAAAATCTGCATTCAATTCTGTGTTCAGATTTGGCCTTAAAGCGGCACTGTCATGCTGAACTTACCTTTCTTTCATCGATTCCTCTTCTTTCCCTCTCTCAGGATCTGTTATTCATTTCTTCCTGTCTGCTCTAGTTTTCTTTAACAATTAACGTATATACTCGAGCATAAGTCGAGTTTTTCAGCACATTTTTTGTGCTGAAAAAGCCCCACTCGACTTATACTCGAGTCAAGGTCTGTATTATGGCAACTTACATTGCCATAATACAGAACAGGCCCGCCGAGCTCATTACAAGTCCGGCGGTCCTGTTGGGGGCTGGCAGCAAGCTGTTACACACCTTTGTAGCAGCTCCGGTCAGCTCCCTTCACCTCCGTGCAGCTCCCCTGTCAGCTCCCAGTGTAAATCTTGCAACACCCGCGGCCGTCAGAGCATTTCCACGGGTTAACGTGGCAACGCTCCGCGCGGCACGCAGACCGCGAGACTTACACTGGGAGCTGACAGGGGAGCTGCACGGAGGTGAAGTGAGCTGACCGGAGCTGCTACAAAGGTATGTAATAGCTTGCTGCCGGCTTCCCCCCTGCACAGCCCATGCCACTGGACCACCAGGGATTCAGATAGCCCCCCTCCCTGACCAGGTAACAAGGGGAGTGGGGGGGACAAAAATAAATATTAAATAATAAAATGATTAAGAAAAATAATAATATTAAAATAAAAAATATTAAAATATTAATTTTTTTTTAAAAAAGAATAAAAATGCCATCCCCCCACCCAGTTCACACACACTACACAAACACACACACACTCTGCATTCACACAACAACACACACTCTCCATTATATACACACACACTCATATAAACACACACTCTGCATTACATACACACACTCACACAAACACACACTCTGCATTATATACAGGATTATGTTCCAGGATCTTACCTAGGTAAAATCTGACAAAATTATAAAAATCACAGAATTTCATAGTCCCAAGTTTTACTCTCGACTTATCCACGAGGCATAACATATTTCACAATTGTTGGTCACAAAACCGCACTTGACTTATACACGAGATTGACTTATACACAAGTATATACGGTAAGACAAAGTAGGGACTATTTCTCTTATGGAGGCTTCCATTGCCATGACCAGCGGTGGAGCAAAGTGTGCTTCGTTTCTGGTGGTCACAGCAATTTTCCCATAATCCTTAGCTTTCCTCCTTATTCCCACGATGCCTCCTGTCAGTATTGCCGAATGTCCTGTCACTTAGACAGAACGCCAGCAAAACTGCCGAATTGCGTCCTTGCGGGCCCAGCACTGGCGGACCTGCGTTGCGCTGGAATAAAGTTTGAATGATTTTTAATGGGGGGAAGGGGAAATTAGAAAAAAGTCCACAAGTAAAAAATATGCCAAGGAAACAAAAATAAAAAATATAAGATTAATTAAAAAAGATGTTTGTTTTTTGTTATGTTTTAATAAAACATGCAAAAATTATTTGTATGTATGCTCTGGAATAGCTAAAATCACCTTTTGCCACTCAATGTTAAAGGAACACTATAGGCACCCAGATAACATCATCTCAATTGTTTAAAAACCTCACCCCTTTCTGTTTTCTGCGGAAACAGCAATGTTTTATTTGCGCAGTGTCTTCAAGCTCTTCATGAAAATGCTGAATGTTCCCCATAGAGATGTATTAGGTTGAACATCTCTATGAGGAGATGTTAATCAGTGCTTCGTGGCAATTTCAGTGCATTCTTAGTAAGCCCCCAAAGGTTTTTCTGTGGAGAAGCACTGGGTAGGATGAGATCATCAATATGATGATCTCAGACAGGGTAGGCATGGAATAGAAGGTAATTTTAAAAAAATCTTTATCTAAAGGATCCAAGCTTCCCATAATTCTAAATAGGTTAGGAGTACCTATATGTTAGAAATTTACATGTGTGCTCCTTTAAGAGAAGAAATTGATAACTTGATGACTTGATAACTTGTAAAATGTTAACCAATCACTATATATATATATATATTTATATATATATATATTTATTTGCATAGTATTTGCATAGTATTTGCCAAACGTATCGCTTTTTGTGGGTTTCCCTGTCTTTTTATAACCTTGGTAGTGAAATAAAGTTACATAGAAATGTTACTGAAAATCTGTGTAGCTAGCAGTCACAATGACATACAAATTAAATATAGCCTTTCAATGTCACTGATCGAGCGTTGTCATTTTAGTATGACTCAGAGTCCTATCAGAGAGGCTGTTAATGCAGCTGGCTGTAATGCAAGTCCCTGCTTCATATAGCTTCTAGTTATTATATTCATGCTTGATTTCAGTCAGGCATCACTTTGTAAAGCTTCCAATTTGGCAGAAACCATAACACGATTTCTTGGATTGTAGTAGCAAGTAGAACTAAGGAAGGAATTATCAGACAGATTATTGTGATTATTTTAAAATGTATGGGCTTCTGATGAAATTACATTACAGATTCATTTGTGTAGATGGATATTGATATTTAAAGGGACACTATAGTCACCAGAAAAACTACAGCGTAATGTAGTTGTTCTGGTATATACAGTTTGCCCCTTGCAGGCTTTTTAACGTAAATACTGCATTTTCAGAGAAAAGGATGTGTTTACATTACTGCCTGGTAACACCTTTAGTGTTAATACTGACACTCAGACAGTGACTAGAGATGCTTCCTGGGTCAGTGCTGCACAGTGTTTAGCACTGCCGTTCAGCATCTCCATGTTCTGCATGGAGATGTAGAACACTCCTCATAGAGATGCATTGATTCAATGCATCTCTATGAGGAGATGCTGATTAGTGCAGGGTGGTGTTTTGCCTCGCATGCGCCATAGCCACAAAATGCTTTCCTAAGGCGAAAGGGTTGGATTGGCTGAGGTCAACAAATTTGATGATCTCAGCCGAGAAGGCTGAACGGTGGGGGTGGGGGGCGGGTGAGGCCAGCTGTGGGAAGACTGCTGCATCGCTCGAAAGAAGGTAAGTAAAATCTCCTTTCAGCTTTCTAACAGGAGGGCCAAACATTTAAACATTGTTTTTAGAGCTATTGTGTTAGCAATACACGTTTGCATTCCTGACACTATAGTGTTCCTTTAAAGGGACACTATAGTCACCAGAACAACTACAGCTTATTGAATTTGTTCTGGTGAGTAGAATCATTACCTTCAGGCTTTTTGCTGTAAACACTGTCTTTTCAGAGAAAATGCAGTGTTTACATTACAGCCTAGTGATAACTTCACTGGCCACTCCTCAGATGGCTGTTAGAGATCCTTCCTGGGTCATGGCTGCCTAAAATGCATCCAAACATTCAGTGTCTCCTCCCTCTGCATGCAGACACTGAACTTTCATCATAGAGATTCATTGATTCAATTCATCTCTATGAGGAGATGCTGATTGGCCAGGGCTGTGTTTGAATCATGCTGGCTCTGCCCCTGATCTGCCTCTTTGTCAGTCTCAGCCAATCCTATGGGGAAGCACTGTGATTGGATCAGGCTACCACTTCTGATGATGTCAGCAGACTACTTGTTTTTCTGAGTCAAACAGCATGCAGAGTTACAGCTTCAGGCTTGAATACAGTAAGATTTTGCTATATTTATGGAGGCATGAGGGGCCCAGGGGGGCTAGATGGTGGTTTTAACACTATAGGGTCAGGAATACGTACATTTTGCATATGAACTGTTGCACAATAAAATATAACAGGTCTACGGCTAGTGACTCGGCAATGTACTACTAACACCAAGTATAATGTATACTTAGTGGCATTACTCTATACCAGCGTTTCCGCGAGAACACAAATTTCTAAAAACAATAATATGACGTCACTCCGGCTCCGGCGTCACTAAGAGGGAGCTGAGCAAGGGGATCACTGCTCCCTTGCCGCCCGTACGCCAGTTGCTCAGCAGCCCCACTGGACCCCAGGGACTGCATGCCAGCTGCTCGGCAGCCCCACTGGACCCCATGGACCGTACGTCAGCCGCTCAGCAGCCCACTGGACCCAAGGGACTGAATGCTCAGCCCAGCAGCCTCACTGGACCACAGGGACATATAGACTCCATGCCAGCCCTTCCAAAGGTAGGGAGGGTGGAGTAATATTTGTAAAAATTATAATAAATTATATGTGTGTCTGTTATGGAGTTTTTATGTGTGTGTGTCTGTCAAAGAGTATATGTGTGTTTGTCAGTGAGAGTGTATGTGTGCTTGTCAGTGAGGGTGTGAGTGTGTGTTTGTATGTGCCTGTGTGTGTGTGTGTGTGTGTGTGTGTGAGAGTATCTGAGTGTGTCAGTGTTTGTATATGACACTGTGTGTATCTGAGTGTGTGTATATGTCACTATGTGTATCTGAGTATGTGTGTATATGTGAGTCAAGATGTGTGTATGTGTCATTGTGTGCATCTGAGTGTACATGTATTTGAGTGTGTATCTGTGTGTCAAGGTGTGTGTGTCTGTTTGTCAGTGTGTATCTGTGTGGCACTGTGTGCCAGTGTGTGTGTCTGTGTGTCAGATACAATTATACACACACACAGATACACACTGACACAGAGATACACACACTGGCACATACAAACACATATACATACACTTTTGACACACAGATACATACACACACACTGTGTGTCAAGGCGGCCGGACGTGCAGGCAGGCGGGCAGTTCTTTCCTGGGTGGGTGGGCAGCCACACTAAGCTGTCAGCGAGGGAGCACTTTCCTCTGAGCGCTCTGCTCAGCTCCCTCGCACCCCGCAGAGTGATTACTGGGGATCGCGCGAGGGAGCTCAGCAGAGCGCTCAGGGGAAAAGTGCTCCCTCGCTGACAGCTTAGTGTGGCTGCCCGCCCAGGAAACAACCGCCCGCCTGCCCCGGGGGAGCCCAAAAGTGGCCAGCCGGCCAGCTCTTGGGCTCCCATAAAACGAGGCAAACAAGGTATTTGCCTGGGTATTTGGGGGCATTTTGCCACCCCCAGGAATCTGCCGCCCAAGGCAAATGCCTTGCTTGCCTCGCAGTAGACACATGCCTGCACACCGACACATGCAAAAAAGGGGAAGAGGGAGGGGGGTTGGGGGTTCCACGATGTTGATACACTATGTCAAAGAAAAAATTAATTGGGAACCTCAGCTCTATACAATATCCAGGTACACATGAGCTGAAGAATAGGGTTTATACATTAAACTGGGAGGCTTAAACCCAAACTCACCACCACATAGCATAGCAGAATGAGTCTTAAAGTCCAGATAATATAGTGAATGGAGGTTTCTTCCTCTAGCTAAATAGCAATAACCTGGCAGATAACCAATATCTATTTTTTTATATACAAATTTCAAATAAGTGTGAATCACATTAGACTGGTAATATTTCAAATGGACAAAAGAACACTGTAACAAACTCCCCTCTCCAAGTGAGTTTGCCATGAACTCCATAGGACCATGTGCACGGTCAGTCAAAATTATGACTTCCATGAAAATCAGTGCTAACTGTCGGTCAAGTTTGAAAGTTTGTTACAAACACTTTCATTTTAGGATGTGTATGGGGGTTTGGCTCAAGCTGTTCTAAGAAATTTTAGGTGACTTGTTAATTACGTTTGCAACTAAAATACAATTTAGAACAAGAACAATGTATCATATTCACATAGACTAATTTTTAAACAGATCTATTGCACCTTAAAAACATATTACTATGAGTATTATTGCTGGGGGGCTGTGTTATACTCTCATACACGCCAACAATATAGAGCAGTTAGAAAAGAGGGACATTACTTTATAAAAGAAAGACAGATGGATTTCTGCCCAAAATAGGGACACATTGGAGGCATTAATTAATGTGTTGATGTGTTAATGTCAAATATTTATTTTTTAACAGTTTACTATAAATAGGATATAAAGTCACCGATTTGTGGCAATGCATCAAACTTAGCCATGCATTAATGGATGTTCACAATTTTGGACGCCTATACTAGTATATCATACATCATACTACTTTCAGTTATCCTTACTGTTAAGCACCCAACATAATAAGGCTATAAAGAATAAATTAGCAGGAAAAAGACACATTTAAAAGCCAAAAGAAATTAAAAGGATATTTAGTTGAAGCTGAATTAATAAGGCACCTGGTTCATATCACAAATATATCCTAGTGCCAGATTCAATATTATTTTTTCAAGCTGAGTACCAAGGGCCTGGAGTAAATAGACATAATGCCATTATTTAAAAAGGGAACAAGTGCACACAAATGGTAATGGAAACCAGATGCACAGAGAGAAGTACACAGCACTTTACCTTTATTAACCTAGAGTACTACACCAGAACAGGTAACTCACAAGCCAGATGGTATGTCATAGCAGCAAACACATTAACACACCGCTTACATGAAAGACTGTCAAAATGAGGAATTATGAGACAATGGTGATCTAGAATGATAGTGTCCTTAGTGACTTCTAAATGCATAATGCCAAATACAGCGTTATGGAGTTTTTCGTTCTTTAAAACAAACAGAAAAATAATATATTGAATATATGTTGTGACAGGTCACGCAAGTTACATAAATTACCTCCTACTGTGTTTAAATGGTGCAGCAGGCGAAATAGGAACATTAGCCCTTGAAAATGTAGTCAAACTGTAGTTAAAAGAGGATATAAAGTGATATAAACATATCACTGTATAATCCTCTGCCAGACACGTGAGAGTATCACATTCAACAAAGATACCCAGACAGTGAAAATTCTAAAATTTTTAGTGTGAATTTAATTTCTTTCACTCTTTCAGGATTATTCACTAAAGTGAAGATTCAAAGTGAATTCAAAGTTATTTTCAAATTTAGTAAGAATTTGTACTATTGCAAAAAGAACACATTGGCTTTTTCTAACTCGATATAGAACTAAAGCACTTATTCATGCGCTCATTACTTGACTATTGCAACTCACTATTCACTGGCCTTCCAAATACCTGCATTTCCCCTCTTCGGTCTTAAAGGGACACTACAGTAACAAAATGTGTTAGCTTAATGAATGAGGAGTTAAATCACTCTGTTTATGCAGCCCTAGTCACAGCTCTCTGCATGTGACTTGCACAGCATTCTTAAACACTTCCTGTAAATAGTCATCTAATGTTTATACTTCCGTTATTGAAAATTCTGTTTTATTCAGAATGTATCTCCTGCTCTGTTGATGTCCTGCTATACCATGCAGGAATTAATCCCTTTGTTTATATAGCCCTAAGTAGAGCTCACTGCATGTGACTTGCATAGCTTTCCTAAACACTTCCTCTAAAGAGAGGTCTAATGTTTAAACTTCCCTAATTGCAAATTTTGTTTAATTTAGACTTTCTTATCATCTGCTCTATTAGTAGCCATCTAGACCCTCTAGGAGCAAGGGTGTGTGATTAAAGTTCAATTTACAGAACAGGTGAAAAGAACTTCTAAACATCTGATTAAAACTTCTAAACATCTGATTAAAACTGAAACCATGTTTTTCATTCAGGCTGAGTCACAACCAGGGGAGGTGTGGCTAGGGCTGCATAAACTGAAATAAAAGTGATAGAACTCCCAAATGACAAATAATTGAACAGTGAAACTTCAAAGGCATGATCTATACCAGTGTTTCCAAACAGTCCAGGATTTATGTATTTACCTGTTCTATTCCAATGGAGATACTGGCAAAACCTGGACTGTTGGTGGTCCATCAAGACTGGGTTGGGGAACACTGATCTATACACCAAAACTGCATCATTAAGCTAAAGTTGTTTTAATGACTATAGTATTTGTTAATACTGCCCCCGCACTGCCACCTCTCATCTGCAAGAGCTGCCCCGTTCCTTTGGAATTCCCTACCCCTTGCCATGAAAGTCTCCCCTAGCCTCCAGTACTTTAAGAAGTTCTTCCTGATAACACACATTTTTAGGAAATCCTTCAATCTTCCTAGGTGATGCATCTCTTATTTCACAACCCTCATCAGTTCCCTCACCTCCATAGCCAAGCTTATACTCTCTCCCTCCATAGTTTCACTTGTTCCATATACCACTTTTACTAGCTTATTTCAACACAGGTATATTGTCCATAAATCCATACCCTCTCTGACATCCTGTTATTTCTCCTGTGTGTCTTTACACCTTCCTCATAGATTGTAAGGTAGTTTGAGCAGGGCCTTATTTACCTAATCTTTCTGATCTTACTTCCACACCTCACCCTTTTGCCAATCATTACATTGGCGTCCTGTACCCTTCATGGTCCAATTTAAATTACTAACCTACAATGAAGAAAAGGAGCGGGAGTAAGGTATGTTAAGTCTCCGGGGCAAGAAGAGCAGGGCATGAACCCAGGTAAGTAGTGATAAGAGGGGAGAAGAGTAGCTCAATGCTCAGATCAATAGGTAATTTGGTAGTTAATGTCACAAACGCACCCTACTTCAAGAGTGTGCGTGACGTAGTTGTGGTGGTGAAAGGGTTAAAGTTCACTATTTTGTCTGCACTAGACCGGAAATAATGACAAAATCCCCCTTAACACTACCTACACTTAAACATAATAATATAAGTATTACTATTTGAATGCTGCCACCACCAAGACAATTTATAAGTGAGGTGCCTTGGTCCCCCAGGTAAATCAATAATAAAAACCCACCAAATATTACTTAGCACAATATCTATGTAATTGCAAAATACTAATTAGTCTCTACAGGTAACGTGATTCTTAACCAGACAAAGGCAGAACTTAATAAATTAATGTTTATTATGAGCAAAAAATAGTCACAGTGCATACAAAATATATGATAAACAAATTATTTACACCCACAACAGATAAAAACAAAAAGGATAAAATAACAGAAGTCCTAATTACTCACTTAGGTTTTTAAATTAAAACGTCTACCTAGAGGGTCTCTGGCAAGGAAGGATGATGGTGATTCACTCAAAATTAGATCCTGGCCCCAAGCAAGTACAGCCACACCCCTCCAAATCATTGGATATATACCCTGTGGATTATCAAGTCTTGCCCAGGGGTGGAGTTAAGGCGTACCTATAGAAATAATAAGTTACCACCTCATTTGCTCCAGACCAATGTCAATCCAAATGGAAACATTTGGCTCTATCTTCTCTTATGTACCTGCCACAGATATAATAATTGCATCTATGAATTTATTATTTTCCCATCCCATAGACACATCGCGCGCCCCACCCGCAATCCAATAGGATGGACATCACAATTCCTGCCACATGGTTTAAGTTGTGCAACTTATGTTTAGGCTTAATTAAAAGAGTGGGCTTGTCCCATTCCAAATATATTAAAAATGAGGCTTGTTCCATATACCACTTTTACTAGCTTATTTCGACACAGGTATATTGTCCATAAATCCATACCCTCTCTGACATCCTGTTATTTCTCCTATGTGTCTTTACACCTTCCTC
Source organism: Pelobates cultripes (assembly GCA_933207985.1). Classification (NCBI taxonomy): domain Eukaryota; kingdom Metazoa; phylum Chordata; class Amphibia; order Anura; family Pelobatidae; genus Pelobates; species Pelobates cultripes. The sequence goes on along the minus strand of OW240917.1, from coordinate 200,049,894 downwards.
ATAGATTGTAAGGTAGTTTGAGCAGGGCCTTATTTACCTCTCGTCTTTTTTAAATCATGTATGTAACTTACTTATTGTCAAACATCCATATTCTATAAATATCTAACAATATAGAATATAGAATATATTCTAAAATGTTGGTGCTATATAGATGCTAATAATAATAATAATAATAAAAATCACAAAACAGTTATAGTAAAGATAGTAAAAAAAATAACATGGTAAATAAAATCATGACTAAGCTCTATCTATACACACAAAAAATAATCTGCAGAGCTAATTATTGAAGGGTTACTCTAAGCAACATAAGTGTTACAGGGGTAACACCTCAGGCAGTAGAGGGGTTAATCTCAATATGTGCAGTGTTTTAAGCAAAACATTTCACAGACAGACTCCTGACATCATGTCTACTTCAAATTACCTAAATGCTATGGTACTTAAAGAAACAATAAAAAAAAAAAAGAAAACATGTAAGTCAATCCAGAAGAAGGCCATACTAAGCAATATGATATAATAGGCATAACTGAAACATGGTGGGATGAGACACATGACTGGGCAGTTAACTTAAATGGGTACATGTTATTTAGGAAGGATAGGAAAAACAAGAAGGAGTTTGTTTGTATGTCAACCATGATTAAAAGCCAAATCTTAAGCAAATGGAATGCAATGAGGAAAATGTGGAAGCTTTATGGGTAAATATCTGCTTGGGGGAAAAGAACGGTAACCAACTATTGGTTGGGATATGTTATAAACCACCTAATGTTTATATTGATGAGGAACAACAGCTGTTTGAGCAAACTGAGAAAGCTGCAAATCTGGGTAACACTTTAATTATTGGAGATTTTAATTACCCGGACATAAATTGGGACAGAGGGACTAGTAGCTCAGGTAAGGGAATTAGGTTTTTAAACTTGTTAAATGACACCTTCATGTCACAACTTGTACGAGCACCAACTAGAATGGACGCTTGTCTGGACCTGGTTTTTAACAAACAACGTTGATCTTTTGACCAACATTCAAGTAGGTGAGCACTTGGGAAATAGTGATCACAATATAGTGTCCTTTCAAATAAACTCAAAAAAACAAAAGCACATGGGGTATACTAAAACATCTAATTTTAAAAAGGCCAATTTCAATAAGTTAAGGGCAGCTTTACAATATATTGACTGGCATAAACTCTTTAGTGAAAAGAACACTGAGGATAAATGGATCATCTTCCAACAAATATTAGAAAGGTACATTTCTCAGTATATACCGTTGGGAAATAAATATAAAAGAACCAAAATAAACCAATTGACACGAGAGACTTCATTTTATCCTCAGTTCAATTTATTTTGAATCACAATTATTTTTTCTTTAATGGTAATTATTTTTTACAAAGCACAGGGAACGCCATGGGTACCAGGTTCGCCCCCAGTTATGCCAACACCTACATGAGAAAGTGTGAGGAGTTGTTTGTGTGGTCGGAGCATGATTGGAGGGAGAACCTGGTCCTATGGCGGCGTATATTGACAATAATATTGACAATGTTATTATTACTTGGAAAGGGTCTTCTGTTGCTTTCCAGGAATATGTTAATTTTCTTAATGTTAACGAATATTATTTGGTTTTCACTCCTATATGGAATAAGGATGAGATAAATTTCCTCGACCTCACTTTGTCCTATGATATGGGACACATTAAAACTAAATGGTTTTTCAAGGCCACTGATGGCAACGGGTGTAACGGATCACCTGGCACCCCGACTGGGTACCTCCGTTGAAGGATGCTCCTAGCGCTTCCTGAGGACTCCAAGCACTGCAGCAGACACCAAAACCACCGAATCGGAGAAGCATATGAATGCTCTCAAGCATATGAATGTTGTATACAGCCGAATAGGAAAAACCATGCGAATAGGTTTACACTCCTAGCAGTCAAACTGGAACAGCATACAATAAATCCTCCCCCAATAATGAGACGACACTTCACTTTGAGGGTTAAGCAGGAACTAACTGTACTGGCACATACAGCCTCTTTTATTCCCAATCCACAAACTTGGTACTGCCCACAGGGTTTTGCAGAACAACCAATCAATCTGTACAATACACACAGACACTCCCACACAAAATCCTCCCCTCTGCCTGTAATACAATTACCTTACACAATGGGTAATCTAATTATCACAGACACAGAAATACAGTTTCATAAAACACATCACAGGTACCCCAAAAGATGCAATAACCCCATAAAAAGTATATCCTTGGAACCGGGGGATCTGGGTGAACCACATATCCGAAATTCACCCAGATTCGTTCAGTACTTTGGAAGATACAGTTTAATGCAGATTCTGCAGAACATAAACCACTGCACGATGTCTCTGTGCACCAAATACTGGCGAGATGGCACCGTGTTGAAAAGTCCAAACAGTGTCTGTGAGTTAAAATGGCCGCCATCCATTGTTCTCACCATGTGCCTCTGATACAGGAAATGGTGGCCACCCAGTAACTCCACAGTATGTCCCCAGATTGTTCTTAAAGGGCCAGCAGCAGCACAACACAAATCCCTTATGCCCAAATCATGTCTTTAAAGGGCAATTCATCCCAGGGGCCATAGTCACATGGCAGGAGGCTGGCAATAAGCCCTGGCTAAGAGCAATAGCCATGAGTCAGTTCACTCGCCTGAGGCGAAATTGTTCAAATCTACAGGATTTTCATACACAATCGTTACATGTGAAAAATAAACTTTTAGATAAAGGATACAAAAAAGATATACTAGAAAAAGAAATGTGTTTAATTGGTGGAATAGAGAGGAATAACCTATTGGAGAACAGATTAGGTCCTCGAGCCACCAATGATAGCTTTCGATCTGCCTTTGTTACCCGGTTCAGTACCTATCATGATAAAATAAAAAAAAGCTTACAAAGTTTTGGGCCGATTCTATTACAGGATCCAGTTCTGGGAGCATCTCTACCGGATCACCCGACAGTTATATTTAAAAAAAAATAAGAATCTAAAAAATATGCTGGCACCCAGCTATGCCATTAAATCAATCACAAATAATGTTCAAACACATTCTGGTTCTTTTAGAGGCTGTGGCTCCTGCAAAGTTTGCACCACAGCTTCCACTAAGAAGACTCAATCTTTTTCTAGTTTTGTTACAGGGGAGACATTTAAGTTTAAGACTTAGATTAACTGCCACACGGACTTTGTGGTATAGCTATTGCAATGTCCGTGTGGCAAACAATATGTTGGGCGCACTAAGAGAATTTTGAAGGTTCGATTACTCGAACATTTAAATAACATTAGAAAGGGACTCACTACACATTCAGTTCTGGCCCACTGTATAACATGCCCTTCTTTTACTTTTGAAGGCTTTAGGTGTCTGGGGATCGAGAAGGTCTTGCCTTTCTGGCGAGGGGGTAATAGGATCCAGAGATTGGCCCAGAGGGAGACCTTCTGGATTCACAGACTCCAGACCCTGATACCTAAAGGTCTTAATATAGACATCAATTTGGTCTGTTTTCTGGATTTATTTGATCTACTGTTCTTTCTCCTTTTTCTTCTTTTTCCGATATTTGCTAATTTATTAGGGATTTGAGGGTGTTTATTGCTGCAATCTCTCCTCTTAACACCGGTCGCCAACCTCTACATAAATAGTGTTTTCCACTCCTTGAAGGTGGGATTAATTTCCTTTTTTTGTTTTTTGTTCTTATTTTTCTGATGTTTATTGAACATAAAAAGATATAACTTTTTATTATAATTTAATTTCATGGGTTTATATTAATACTCTCTGTACCCTTTTTTACTCCTAAAACATAGGTGTGTGTGCCTCTCCAAATATGGAGAATTTCTATTTAGGGACAACAATCTACACTCATTTATTCTTTATACATTAATTTGAAGTCTGTCACTTTAAAGACGCTGTCATTTTAAGATTATTCATTGTTATCTTACTAGGAGACATCTAAAAGAAATGTAGTCATGGTTTATTATAAATATGTTCCTTTTTTACCAACCTTTGGTTTATAATAAGTGACTGCTTTGGATTTATGCAACTAATATGTATCTCTTCAGAGCTTCAGAGCCCTCATCAGTTTTAATTTGGTTAACCGATATGATGGAAGTTGTGTGACTCAATTGCCTTGACTACCGTGATGATACGCATTAGAAACGAATTTTGGAATGCGTAAGTATTTTGTCAAGTCACTTCCGGTTCTGGTCTTCCGGTTCCGGTCACACGAAAACACGCCAATTTTATTGCAACACTGATCTGAGGGCAGCGAGCACCTGATGAGAGTGAATTACTACACCAATGAAAACAGAAGAGGATGACTACGCCCAGTGATTCCACCAATAGATTGAGGGATTAGCCCTATTTAAAGGGAGGGGTTTAATAGGATATGTTTGTACATGTTGTTTACATTGTAAATTGTTTTAATATTTGCGGTCCCTGAGGAGGTTCGTCTAGAATGAAACGCGTAGGACCTGTTGCGGCTTCTCTTATCCTTTACTTAATGGTGACTGCTCACTTTTTACCAAATAAATCTACTGTTTTTTAACCCTAACCTGCTGAAGTCCTGTGTTGGATCTATTGCCTGAAGGTGGAGAGAGGGATCTTCAGCCCCTCACAATTTTGGGGGAGGCACCTTAAGAGCACTTTTATTCATCTTCATCTAGTGAGTGCATTTATGTTTGGCGCATAATCTTGTGTACTTACTGTATTACACTATATTTTATTTTATGTCCCTTTGTAGATTTATTCAGCCGTATCCCGAATAGTTGTTCTCTGGTTTTTACCAATGCAAACATGCCTGCATTTAATTATGCATTTTTATTGGGGTATGAGTAAAAAACCCTTGCAAAACCTTTTTTTTTCTTTTCTGCAGTCTTTGCAAACCCTCCGCTGTTAAACCTGCCCAGACTGTAGCTGTCTAATCAAAGACTTCCCAATGCAGCTCAATAAGAAGTTTCTGCAAGTCAGGTGCTCTAGCCAATTGATGCCTCTTGAGTTTAGCTCTGCTAAGCGAAACAACTAAATAGTTACAGGACCTGTTGTCTAATTGCCAGCCAGTGGTGTGTAAAAAGGGTAATTTATAAAAGTGCCAATTTCTATTCAAATCTGCACTTTTTGTAAAACGAAAAAAGAGGACACACTCATCAGACATAAGACACTTCAGCAAGTCAAAATGCTTTAGCTGTTAGGAGTGTTCATTTAACTGCTTCACTGTTGGACCACCACCTTCAGCATCATCAAGTTCTTGAAACTCAAATAAAAAAAATACAATAACATGCTTTTTGATCATTTCCATATACCAGTGAGGGCGAACCTTTTTTAGCCGAGTGCCCAAACTGCAATACATGCCAACTTTTTTTTCCTCAAAGTGCCAACACAGCAATTAAACCTAAATACTGAGGTTTAAGCTTAGAAAAAACAACTCGTACAGTTGTCCGAACTAATTAACATCTTTTGTTTTAAAAGAAGAACACAACAACAGAGAGTTCAATTATACAAATTATAAATAATTATATAAATAATAGATAAATTAAAGGGACACTATAGTCACCAGAACAACTACAGCTTACTGAATTTGTTCTGGTGAGTAGAATCATTACCTTCAGGCTTTTTGCTGTAAACAATGTATTTTCAGAGAAAAAGCAGTGTTTACATTACAGCCTAGTGATAACTTCACTGGCCACTCCTCAGATGGCTGTTAGAGATCCTTCCTGGGTCATGGCTGCCTAAAATGCATCCAAACATTCAGTATCTCCTCCTTCTGCATGCAGACACTGAACTTTCCTCATAGAGATTCATTGATTCAATTCATCTCTATGAGGAGATGCTGATTGGCCAGGGCTGTGTTTGAATCATGCTGGCTCTGCCCCTGATCTGCCTCCTTGTCAGTCTCAGCCAATCCTACAGAGAAGCATTGTGATTGGATCAGGCTGCCACTTCTGATGATGTCAGCAGACAGCTTTTTTTTCTGAGACAAACAGCATGCAGATCTAGAGCTTCAGGCTTGAATACAGTAAGATTTTGCTATATTTATGGAGGCATGAGGGGCCCAGGGGGGCTAGATGGTGGTTTTAACACTATAGGGTCAGGAATACATGTTTGTGTTCCTGACCCTATAGTGATCCTTTAAAGGGACTCTCGGCACTGCAGGTCCCCTCTCCCTCCCACCCCCGTCCCAAGTTGCTGAAGGGGTTAAAACTTCAGTGACTTACCTGTATCCAGTGCCGATGTCCCTCGGCGCTGGTTCAGGGTCCGCCCACGCTCCTCCCCCGCCGGATGACGTCATCCGGCGGGGGAGACCTATTGCGCATGCTTGACCACGCGTATTTGACCACCCCATAGGAAAGCATTGAAAAATGATTTCAATGCTTTCCTATGGGGATTTCAGCAACGCTGGAGGTCCTCACGTAGCGTGAGGACATCCAGCAAAGCTAAAGCACACGAAACGAAAAGCTTATATTTATTAGTATCTACAACAAATGCAATACATAAATACAGTCACAGACTGCTGAACCCATTCACACCGACTGCTGAATACATACACACACCAACACACACAGACTACTGAATACATACAGACTGCTAAATACACACACAGACAGACTGCTAAATACATACACACAGTCCGCTGAATACATGCACATAGTCCGCTGAATACACACACACAAAAACATAAACACAGGCTGCTGAATACACACAGACTGCTGAATATACACAGACTGCTCAATACACACACTGCTGAATACACACAGACGGCTGAATACATACACTGCTGAATACACACACACAGAATGCGAGTACACACAGACACACTGCTGAGTACACACAGACTGCTGAATACATACACACAAACAAACACACAGTCTACTGAATACACACACAGACTGCTGATTACATACAAACTGCTAAATACATAAAGACTGCTGAATATATACACACACACACACACATACTGCATTGAGGGGTGCAGTGTATGTGTTTGTGTGTAAGGGTGTGGAATGTGTGTGGTGTGCTGTGTGTGAGGGGTGCTGCGTGTGTGTGAGGGGTGCTGTATGTGTGTGAGGGGTTCTGTGTGTGTGAGGGGGCCTGTGTGAGAAAATTGCTCTGTGGGGTGGGTGCTGTATGTGGGTGGGTGCTGTGTGTGAGGGGGTGCTGTATGTGAGGGGGTACTGTGTGTGTAAGGGGTGCTGTGTGGGGAGAGGAGTGCTGTGTGTGTGTGTGTGTGTGTGTGGGAGGGTGCTGTGTGTGTGGGTGCTGTGTGTGTGTGGGGGGTAGGAGTGCTGTTTGGGGGGGAAGTGCTGTGTGTGTGGGGGTGGGTGCTGTGTGGGGGGAGGAGTGTTGTGTGATTTATTTTCCTAAATCACAAGGGATTTATTTTTCTAAATGGCTGAGAACTGAGAAGTAAGACTACAGGGGCATTATCTATACACCAAAGCTGCTTCATTAAGCTAAAGTTGTTTTGATGACTATAGTGTCCCTTTAAACTTTGATAAAATAACATAACAGTACTTTAGTAATTAAAGAATATAACATTACAGAGACATTTCCAGGGAGCACCAGACAAATTATCCTGTACCTGCAAATGTGTTACCTTTACATTTTATTGTAATTAGTTTTTTAATTAATTTATTTTATTTTAGAAATGAGGATTATCTTTTTTTTTTTATGTACTTACATTTATCTATTTTTTCCCCTTTTTTTCTATTCTCTTTTTTTATATATGTGTGTCTGTGAGGTGTTGAGTGTGTGAATGGTGCTGTGTGTGTTTATGTGTGAAGGATGTAGTGTGTGTGGGGTGCTGTATGTGGGTGAGAGGTGCTGTATGTGGGTGATGGGTGTTTGTGTGAAGGGTGCAGTGTGTGTGAGGCGCTGTGCGTTTGTGAGAGGGGCAGTACATGTGTGAAGGGGGCAGTGTGTGTTTGTGTGTGAAGGGTCCATAAGGTCTATGCTTTGTGTGGGTGGGTGAGATGTAAAAATCTATGTTAATGTCTCCCCCTCCTTTCTTCTTACCTTTTACCAGGGAGGGTGGACATAATACTGTAAGCCCTGGTGGTCCAGTGGTGGCATGTTCACTTTAGCCTGCAGCTCCTCTGGCTGCAGGCTGACACTCCTGTCCTCCTGCGAGCGCAGCACACGGCAATGCTCTGACCAGCCTGTTAGCGGGAGGAACACAGAGCCCCCCAGGCCCTTCCCTCCCTCTGCTGGAACTAAGTGCCAGCGGGCCGGTGAGGGAGATCTTTGATCTCCGCACCAGACCGACAGTGCTTACAGCAAGGCTGACTCTGCATGGACCGGCAGGGGAGATTAAAGGATCTCCCCTGCCGGCCTTGGTCCACGGCAATCGAGGCCCACTGGGCGTTTTCTGCAGAACCCACCACTGCCCACCTGAAATCCCAAACCGCCCACTAGTGGGCGGTAGGGACCAGGTTGACTACCCATGGTGTACATACTTGCTCCTACACAAACACAGACATGTATTGTAAACTAAGTGAGACAGTGCTTATACTGTAAGCACTTAATGATTGCCGGCTGAGGTCCTTGTAGGGCTCACAGTAACTATGCTTCTTTATGCTTTCCAATGGCGCATTAACAGTTAAAGATAAGACAAAGTTTTTTTTGGTTTCATGTTTAACATTTAAATTAAATAGAATTTCAACAACATTGCAATATAACTAACATGAATGTTCATCTAACAGGCAGTTTTAATAAAGAATGATAACAATTCCACTTTAATGTACAAGTATTTTTTAGAAATTGAAATTATTGGACTTTAAAAAAAAAAAAAAAAAAAAAACAGACTACATAACTTAGACATAAATTTGGTTACATTTCGTATAGATCTCCTAACTGCCTCCTGATCTGTTTATCACAACCAACTTTGGAACTGAACAATTGGGATTTTACATCATGCTCTACAATATAAAAATCCATATGTGTTAATTTGACAAATTTTATCAAAATCTATCACTACAATTTTCAGAGCCAAGACTAACAGGCTTGCAAGCTTTATCGGGTCTAATGTAGCTGTTTGTGTGTTGCTACATTATTTACATTTACAATGGCCTCTATTTCATTTTAAACAAAATGTAAGTAAAATTATAAGTACTGCTCCTCAGAAAACTTACAAAAACTGTTATTTAAAAATTGACTTGATAATAGCAATTGATCTTAGGTGGGCACCTGGGACAAGCTGGGTACCTGGCCGGGGGACAGCACCTTCAAGGGTTTCTAAGGGTTTTGTTTTTTCCACACATCCTCTCAAGAGTAGCACTAATTTGCCATGATCTCAAAGAAATATGTAATTTACCTGGTGACTGCAACTTGAGGTGTGTGCATTGCTTGGGTGCATACGACTCTCTCTCACTTAAGCTCTTGGACTACTAGTGATCTGTGAGAATTTAAGCAATAGAGGGTGACTAGTTATATGAATGGGTTAAAGGGACCAGCAAATGCATAGTGCTGTTACAAACCAAATTCTTTCAGGGTTATTCAGTAAAGTGTGAATTGTCAGGAATTTAAAATACATTAAATACATTTACATACAAAGACAAAACAGCTAAATTAAAAACACAGCTGACTTGGAGAATGTTACCAGGTCTGCTATTTTGGTCTAAAATTTCAAAATTCACTTTGAATTTTCAACGATTCCAACTTTAGTGAACAGTCATTTGAGTCTGGATAAATCACTTTTCAATATAACCTTTATAGAAGAGAATTTCAAATATAGATTTAGAATATTTATTTATTAATGCAAAATATATTTAAGCAGATCCGCAGTGATTTTGTTTGTAGTATAATGGCGATCTGTTTTTATTTGTTTTTCAAAATAACTTGTTTAAAAGTTATTGCTACAAGGAAGCACTTTATAATTGGACTCAAGTCATCAAAAAAGAGGATTTCACATGAGACGGATCTGTACTGCGGTGAAGAGATCCTCCCAAAGCTGAAATAAATTTGAGTTTAATTGATTTTATTTTTTTCAGTATTGAAATGGGAGAAGACTGTTATTTAAAGAGTTTAAGGAACACACCAATTAAAATATTTATGTATATTATTTTTTAATTAGAGTATTACTTAAACCATTAAATCATTAAACCATTAAAAATCAAACTATCTAGCTGCAGACATTTCATATAGAGTAGACTATGAAGGACGATGGCTATATTGAAAAGGAGCAGTACAGAGTAAATAAAATAATAATAATTATTATTATCATTATTGGATAGTATGTTACCCTCCTTTGTGTGCCATCAAACCACAACATGCTACATCCAGAACCTATATGGAATATTGAAAATGTTTCAATGAGAAGAGTTCTATGTGTAATAAATCATTCACATTCTCTTCATGACATACTTATTTCAATCAAACTGTAGACATACATCTCTCCAACATTTTATAAAAAAAAGGTCATCAATTACCAAGGGGGCTCCAGCGGGAACAAAAGCAATAAATGTTTTATGTGTGTCATGGGAAGCATTTGAAGACATTGATACAAAACACTAATACCACAATGCTTGGCTTGCCCAAATATAGGTCTGCAGTTAACCTCTGACATTAACACACAGCAACTGATAAAATAGAGACAAGGATTATTTCATTGTTCATCACAGCCGAGTCATTTAAGGTTTATATCCTGGACCAACACATATTAATAATAAATTGGAACCATAAAAAAAGTATATACAGGAATTGGAAAAAAAATACAAGCATGAGTCATGACGAAGATTCAATTTAAAAAAAGAAGATTCTTCAAATGAGGACTGTCTATATTGGACAATAAAGCATTTAAGTTTGGAATGATCACTTACAACTTCCGAAATTAAATTGAAATTGAACACAAAAAACTTTCTAAACCAGCAACAACATAAGACTAAGAAAAGAAAGGTTCATTCACACAACCATAATAATACAATTTTTATTCTTTGAACTACTAAGTGTATAAGACCATCCAACAGCAAACTGAATCAAGGCTATTTTCATTAACTATCAATATACTTGGATATTTTCATTGAAGGTTGCAATTTTAAACATTCTAGCTGTTGAATTCTATTGAATTCTATAATAACTCCTTTTCCATCCTTTTTATATACCCATTTCTTCTCTCTGGCTTATAGTTCTCTTAGGTGCTGTAATGTCATAGAGTGTTCTTTTGACAATTTCTGGACTTAATCTATTATTGTTGAGTACCTGTTTATAAATTTGTGAATATCTGACGTATTATCACGCTTCTCTCTATGGTAGAAAAACTACCTACCTTATTTAATTTAACAGTCTATTCCTTGTGCAAAAATTTGTCCTGAAGGAGAATACTTATTCAAAGGCAGTTGGATCTTCGTTATTTAAATTCACTTCAAGCACAATAGCCACTTCAGACTGTTATAGTGGTTATATTGCCAGCATGGTCATGGAGCCTGTAACAGATCCCCTATACTCCGACTGAGTAAATCCATTATAAATCTCCCGAGTCTCGAAGTGAAATAGTGATTATAGCTCTGATCTAGCCAAACATCAGCCAAGACTTGATGAAGGGTACAAGAAGAATATTTTATCATATCACAAGAATGTTTGTACACACAGACCCCCAGCATGGGGTCTCCTTACCTTTGGAGCCCCCCCAGGCGCCTCTGTGTATGAGAGATATGAGAGCTTGCTTTTCCTTAAACTAATTATCTCCCAGGCACTAGAGGTACAATGTATTATACTAAAACAAAATACACATAATATTTATAGGAACCCCCACAAGTATTATATCCCCTATAGCCTGGGTCTGAGCCCCCAAGTTGTCCAAATAGCACTCAGATACATGGATTCTACCCGAATCACCACCGGGGTAAAGTTCTGTCCGGCCGCACACGTGGTCCCATGCCCAAAACAGTTCTAGGTTGTTTGGTACTTTGGCCAGTCACCTTTCGTGGGTTCCTATGCGAAAATAAACTAGCGTTTATCCCTCGCTCATAGGTAGTGAATGCTCGCCTGGTTCGTGCGAACATTCCTACTGAACAGCGCTGTCTTGTCAGGAACAGAAGCAGGCGTCGGCACAAAGTAACTGAGGTTCGCATGTGGATGTATCCTATTTCGAGTTACATACGTTTGACGACCAAGTGCCGCAGCCTGCGTTCATGAGACAAGATGGCCACACAGAGAGAGCACTAAAGTTTGTGCTTAGTTTGTAGTTAACGAGCCGGTGTTTGGTAGATTGCTACTACCGAACTGAGGAAAAGTATTTGGGTTTGGGGAAACTTATAAAACGAACTAGGAGGGAACTGTCCTTAGAATATGGAAAATAGTGAGTTCGCCTCAGAGCCCTCCCAGTGTAAGTAGTCAAATTGACTTCTTAAACTATAAATGTACAAATATAGATAACTATAGCTACTAATAACAACATACAAACCAAGAGAGGTTTTGAGATTAAAAATCAAACAAGAAAAACAAAGGTTTTCTAAAAACCTTCTTATTAGCAAACAAATTTAATAAGGCAAATCTTAAGACCCAATAAGTAAAGCAAAGCAAAAACAAATATAGAACATTTTGATTTCTTACCTGGAGTCTGCTGGACACCAGTCACTTCCTCCTTTTAAAAGGACACAATGGTCATAAATACAACTTTAGCTTAAATAAGCAGTTTTTGGTGTATAAATCATGCCCCTGTAGTCTCACTGCTCCATTATCTGCCATTTAGGAGCAAGCCAATCCTACACAAAGGGTATGTTAACAGGTGGCTAAATTATAAAAAGCATATGATGTATGTCAGTGTCTGTATATGTGTGTACCTGAGTATGTGTGTGTATGCATCAGTGTGTGTGTGTATGCATCAGTATTTGTGTGTGTGTCAATGTGTCCTGCCCCTGCAGGCTTTTTAACGTAAACACTGCCTTTTCAGAGGCACATACACTTGACTGACACACATACACACTCTCACTCTGACAAAGACTTAGTCTGACTGACACACCCGATTAGTCTGACAGACACACATACACTGACACAAACACACACACACACACTGACAGACACACACATTCTCTCATATACTCACAAATTATTATATGTTTTAATTCATTTTAAGTCCACCCACCCTCCCTACCTTTGGGAAAGCTGCAGTGGATTTGCTTTCCCTTGGTCAGAGCAAGTAAATTATAGATCCCTCGCCGCCTCCATTGCTTACAGCAGGCTGCACGTCTCAGGGGGAAGGGGCAGACAAATACCCAGGAACCAAGACAAAATTCCTAGTCATCATGGTGCCTGGGATTTGTTGAGCACTGCTCTATAAACCAATGGAAAAATTCCATCTTGAACATGCAGTGAAATTTTGGACATCAGTTTTAAAGAAGGATATAGCACAACTAGAAAAAGTGCAGTGAGCTACAAACTTAAAGGGAAACTATAGTGCCAGGAAAACAAACTCGTTTTTCCTGGCACCATAACTTCACCTTCTATCAAGGTCCATTGCTGTGGTGCAGAAGGGGTTAATAACCTCTTTTGTCACTTACCTGGGTCTAGCACTTATGTCCTTTGGCGCTGGCTCAGCTCAGCCCACGCTCCTCCCCTGCCAACGTCCACTGGCGGGGTAGACCTAATGAGAATGCATGGCTCCCATTAGGATCTCCCCATAGGAAAGCAATATTCAATATTTTCCTATGGGGATTCAGGTGATGCTGGAAGTCCTCATGCATAGCGTGAGGACGTCCAACATCGATTAGACGACCAAAAGTCGTCTAAGCTCCCGGAAGTCCATCTAGTGGCTGTCTGGTATAAAAACTGCAATAATTACATGCTCAGGGTTAAAGGTGATGGGAGTTTGCACCCAGACCACTTCAATGGGCTGAAGTGATCTGGGTGCCTACCGTGTCCCTTTAAAAAGGGGGACAGAAAACATCAGTTCTGAAGAAAGGCTAGAAAACTGCATTTGGTTTCTTTAGAAAAAAAGGCACATCAGAGGTGACATTATAGCACTATACTGATATGTACAGGGTCAGTACAAACCGCTATGCATACCTCCCAACAAAGGCAGTCCTAGAAACGGGACCTGGTGTTACAGGTGTAGAGGGGAAGGACCTAAACAGAAAGGGCAGACCTCTGGAAACTCAGATTTTAGAGCCATTTAAAAAAAAAATTAAAAAGGCTTGGATTCTTTTTTGCAAAACCAGAATATTCAAGAATATAAAGGATATGTATGTGAATAGGTAGTTGATCCAAGCAGAAATCTGATTGCCATTATGGAGTCAAGAAGGATTTTTTTTATTTTGTTAGAAAGAAGTTAGAAAGAATGCACAAAACCACATATTACAGAAATGAAAATCTGCACCTTTATCAATAACAATTTCTAATCCATATTATGTTGTGTTGAAAGGTTGGTTTTGTGATGAATTAAAAAAACAAACAATGCTAGAAACGCAGTATTTAAAACAAAGTCAATACTAAAACACACAGAAATGAATGCTATATGCATTTCATATCGTGTATAAACTTGAGGACACTTGTGTATTCAAGGTCTGTTATGTATGCCCTTAAATCCTCATTTAATATTTGTTAATCTGCCAACAATCTCAGAAAAAAGCTGTCAAAATCTAGAAACATCAGTGAAACATCAGTGAAACATCAGCGTTCAATTCAATTCAATTGGGCTTCTTTGATAAGGCAATGTCAAGCGTGAGCCTTTTTTACAACAGAAAACAGATAGCAAACTATATATTATGCAATATAGTACTCAAGTACACAGTTTGAAAAGACTGAATTAGTATAAAGGTGTGCGTGTGTGTATATATATATATATATATATATATATATATAGTTTATCACTATTAATTAGTGGAAAAAAGCACATTAGTGACTAAAACAAAATTGAAATCAGTTTAACAGGCTTAACACAGTTTAACAGAGTTTAACAGCGGCTGGTTTATTTCTTTGTATCAAACATTATTTAAAGTTACAGCTCTGAAACCACCTTTTTACTGAGTGTAACAGTCCACCCTCCATCAAGTACTACTGCCGTTGAAGCATCAGAACCAACGGAACATGCGCGTCAATCACTACTCTGCCAATCTAATGCTTCAAACCGACCGAGGCAGGAAAACCAGGGTGCAACTAAGGACTTTTATAAAAAAACACAATTTCTCTTGATATTTCCACTTTTACAAAATAAGACATAGAGAATGTATAGTCGTTGATGAGTTAGTAAATATGTGTAAGATGTATCAGACAATTGAAAAAAATTTAAACAAAAGATCATCTCAACCAGGCAGTTTGCTGTCTCCTGGGTGCTCATGTCCAGCATGTTGCTAACAAAGTGGATGGATTATTGGGAGGGGCTAAGGATGGCCCAGCAGTCCATATTGGTACCAATGACAAAGTCAGAGTAAAATAGAGGGTCCTAAAGAATGAATTAATGGAAGTAAATTGTACAAAAGGACCTCCAAGGTCGAATTTTCCTAAATATTACCTGTGCCGCGCACTATAGTAGAAAGGCAGCGGTAGATTAGGGAGGTTAATGCATGGCTAGAGTCATGGTAGAGGAAAAAAAGTTTGGGCTTTCTAGAGCACTGGGGTGACTTTGCCCTCTGGTCAAATCTTTATGGCCATGATGGATGCCACCTAACGGGAAAAGGGTCTGCTGTGCTGGGGGATAGGACGGCTAGAAATTTAAAGTAGTGCTGGGGGGGATACAGAAATATACAAAATGTAGATAGGAGAGAAAGGAGATGGGCTTTAGCTCAGTACAAGGGCGTAGAGATGAGGGAGGGACACGATCAGAACAGAGGATGTATGTACTAATAATAAAAATTCACATCAAATACAAGTGACTCAAGATATTATTAAATGTATGCTTAATAATGCAAGGAGCCTAAATAACAAAATTGGGGAACCAGAGGCAATAGCATAACAATATGACACTAAACAATATGACACAATAGTCATAATAGAAACATGGTGGGGTGAAACACAGGACTGGGCAGTTAACTTAAATGATTATGCATTATTTAGGAAGGGTGGAAAAAACAGGAAGGTTGGTGGATTGTGTTTCTATACCAACAGTTAAAGCCAAATATTAAGCAAGTGGAAAGTGGCAAGGAAAATGTGTAAAGCTTTATGAGCAGATATCTGCTTTGGGGTAAAAGAAGGGAAACAAATTATTGGTTGGGATATGCTGTAAAGCACTTAAGGTTGCCATTGCTGAAGAAGAACAGCTGTTAGAGCAAATTGGGAAAGCTACACATCTAGATAACATGTTAATTATTGGAGATTTGAATTACCCGGACATAAATTGGAATAGATAGACTAGAAGTTCAGCAAGGGAAATCAGGTTTTTGAACCTGTTAAATAACACATTCATGTCACAATTGGTACAAGCACCAACTAGAAGAGATGCTTTTCTGGATCTGGTTATAACTATGTTTTGTGACAAAAATTCAAGTAGGGGAGCACTTGGGCAATAGAGATGACAATATGGTGCCTTTTGAAATAAATTCAAAAAAGCAAATGCACATGGGGTATACTTAACCATAATTGTAAAAAGACAGATTTAAATAACATTAGGGCAGCTTTACTGGCATAAACTCTTAAGTGAAAAAAAAATGAGGATAAATGGAAGCTCTTCAAACATATTAGAAAGGTACATTTCTCAGTATGTACCATTGGGTAATAAATATAAAATAAACAAATTGAAACCAATGTGGCTTGGTGGGAAAGTAAAACGAGAAATTAAAAATAAGAATAGGGCACTTAAAGCACTTAAATCAGACAAATTAGGAGCAACCTACATACGATGTAAAGAAGTCAATAAGGCATTTAAAAAGGTGATTATATGGGCTCAACTTGAAAATGAGAAAGTGATAGGTAGCAAAACCAACCCCCCCGCCCTAGTTTTCCTAGTTTGTTGCAAGCGATTCAAACTGGGTTTTTTTGCCATCTTTTGTATAAACAGCAAAAACAGATGTGAGAAAAGCTGAACCTGATGGACCCTTCAGCCTATGTAACTAATAGAAATGTATTTTTGCAACCCTATACTAAATAATTCTATATTACATAGTATTGCCATGCACAAAATACATGTACTTTATTTTCATGGCAGTGTCCCTTTAAAAAGAGCAGCCACACTTACCTATTGTAGTAATAACTGTGATAGCAAAATAGAAGGAGCCAGCAAATTTCCACTGCTTGCCTGCACGGTGAGGCTCAGACTGCAAAACCACTCTCTCTATCTCTCGATAATCCTCATCTGAAAAATGATATTTCTTTTTCAGATCAGTTCTTTTTTCCTCCAGAATTCTTTTTCTTGAGCTCTCAGACTCAGATTCGAGTGCATCAAAAACAGCTGCTCCCACCAAGAGATAAGAAAACATGCAGAGGATTAGAGACAGGGTCCTTATGTTCTGCTTCTTCATTTTGTGTAGGAGAACTGATATGCTGGACTTAAACATCAAAAAGGAAATGTGTGTAACACCTAACTTGGAGATGTTCTGATTCTATAACCAGATAGTGACTATGCAGCAGTGAGAGATAGGTCTTCAACTTATCATGGTATCTGGAAGACAGGAAAGAGAGCAGCGTCATATACACAATGTCTGCTGCATTTGGATGAGAAAGAAAAAAAAAGATGTTAGCTATTTCTTTATATTATCATTGCATGTGTCTATAATATATAGTAAAGGCAACTTTTCAGGTCGTCATCACAGAGTTCTAAGGTTTATTTACTAAACATGGAATTGTAGGAAAGAGAAAACCTAATTTGTTTTTGCTTACATTTTGCAATTCATTAATAAAATTAAATTGGTGATTTTAAACAGAATATTGCAATTTAGTTTTCAATTCAGATTATAGAAAGTTAGTTTTCAATTCACTAGGATTCTGTGTTTACTGAATGAACACACTAGAATGTAAATGACCATCTTTTCAATGTGGAATATGATAGCCGCATACAGTTCTGTGCAAAAACTCCTTAACCCCCTCCTATATATAAAAAAAAAAACTAGTTTAAATCCATATTGATTACTTTTAAAAACAGCATGCAAAATGAGTATACAAATAATGCAAATTTGGAATAAAAAATTCTATGATTACAAATCACAATTTTTTAATTTTGTTTCCAGGTTATTATTTATAGTATTTAATATTCTAGAAATAACCTACTTGCAAGGGACCAGGGTCATTTATTCATAAACAATTTCATGTCAGAGACATACAAATGTACAAATTGTAGCAAGTTGAAATCCAAATTGCAAACTTAGGTGATCGGAACAAATCGGTATACCAATATTTGTTAAATTGTGATACCAGTTCACACGGTTCAGCCAAATCATTCATCTCAGCTAAAGTATCAGGATCATCATGGTGAAATGGGATTTGGCTGATGATCTCAGCCAATCTAGTACTTCTCCATAGAGGCACAGGGAGGCTATTGCACATACACAGCAATCGCCTCACTGACTCAGTGCATCTGTGTTCAGCGACTTTATGCTGAGCGTGGAGACAATGAATGCATAACACCCAAAATTTCAAACGGACAGGGAAGCGTGTGAGGTACAGGGAAGTGTGGGAGGTTTGCAAATGTCAGTCATGCAAAGATTGCAGGACTACACCAGGAAGCCCCACTAGAGGTGGCCTTAGGAAGCTATGTAAACACTGCCTTTTCTCGGAAAAGGCAGCGTTTGCATTGCTGAGAGTGCAAGGGCTGTCTCTTTACACTAGAACTTTACACTTTACACTAGAACACCTACATATGTAGTAGTTCTGGTGCTTAGAGTGTTTCAATTCAACCATGAGTGCTGGTTGTGGAATTCAAGAAAAAAAAAAAGTAAATGGAATTAAACTGTATATAAAAAGTCACATGGAGTGATTTGAAGATTTGAGTCAAACATTAAAATGTCTGTTAAACAGCAAATTAACAACATGAAAAAAAAAAGTTAGCAGAAAGTATACTGATGGACACCACATTGAGATTACTTCTGTGGTCTGTGTGGCATTTAAACCAACAGTTCAGAAAATCATATTAAAACCGATGGAGTTTTGTAGAAATATAACCAGCTCTTGAGTAATCATACTGTAACTCTAAGAACTGATTTAAAAAAAATTTATATATATATATATATATATATATATATATTTCAGCACAATAACAAACCACCGAACTAATCATGGTTTTCTGTACCAAAAATCTGCAGATTGAAAGCTGCTGGCACAGCAGTGTCCCAACCTCAACATAGGTTGAAGCTGTGTGAGAGCACTTGAATACATAAATGGAATAAAGCAGACTTGTTTCAAGTGAGTATATTGCAGAGTCTTCAAGCACAATACACAATGATATTCCTGGTGCATTAGATTTAAAATTGAAATAAATTCAATGCACATGACACTAAAAGATCAGAGTGATGGATGATGGGTAAGTACATTATACATTACAAATATAAAATGAAAAAATTAGGCACAAAAATAGAATTGGGAGAAATAGTGTGTCAGCAATATAGAGTGCCTTGGCACACCCCTCGCGCACACATATGCATGTTATGCATTTTTCACAGCTAAACATTAAGAAAATTATTCTACAGTCCTATACCTTAGTATAACTTCCAAAGATACAGTGTAATTTTTAATTATTAACTTAAAAGGGGCCCTAAAGATTTTATTTTCAAGATTTATTTATTAAACCTTACTAAGTACTAGAGGTTGAGTGAGTCCTTTCATTACATAACTGGCAAGGTTTGGCCTTCAGAGGTTAAGAGTAGCCAAATTAAATACAAGTTGTTGTATGGAATATCCTTACCACAAGACAACTACAAACAAAATGTTAAAAGGATATCAAAACGATTGTTTCAGTGTTGCAATTTATGAGGGACCACACAAAATCCTGGCTTAAAGAACACAAAATATTTTTGTCATTTTTCACTGTTTTAATAGTTTGCTGTAATTACTAAAATCCGGTACTTTGTAGTAAACACTGCTGAAACTAAAAATTACCTTTAATCTGAATTTTAGAGAGTTACAGGATAAGAACAAGATAAGAAAACTTAGAAAATAAATATATGCAGGTTGACCACAGATTAGTGAATTCTAGTCATCACCTTTGAGGATAGATAGCCCCCCAGAGTTCTATAGAAAGCTATTAACCACTTGATCTTCCATCAAGTGGTTAATAGACATATTTATGTCTTCATAATTTCTCAATGCTTTCATTTTTTTATCATAATACATCATTGCACTGTACCTCAGGTATCGCTCATCCTTTTTGTCTGTACAGTCATGTTGATCATACTTAAAATATTGGAGAAAGCGAAGTTTAGTGATAAAACCATAGATTGTTTAAATAGCTAAAGAAAAGAGAATTAATAATCTACCAAAAGAAGCCAGAATTGATGGTTTACCTAAAGAAGTTAGAATTCAAAAATGCATCTAAAATAGATAATTAAAAAGATTTACCTACAGCTTCTCTTACAACATTCTATAGAACCCTGCAGTTACTGAATAGAATGTTAGCGATGGAACACCATGTGTATGGCCAGCTATCAGTGAGAATGTGCCCGTCTCACCCCTATTCTGATGCCAGTCACTAGACTCCTTCATCGTCAGCAGGACCCCAGCATGTGATGGAGAGAAGATCCCACTGGAGGGCCGGACACAAATCAATGCCAGCTCCTGCCCTGCACACCAGGCTCTTCTACCCACACCGGCTTGTCATGGCCCCTGGGCCGTGCTGAATGTGGACCCTCGGGAATCGGGATCACCTGCAGGACACGGGGATTCGGCTGCTCTCCATCACTCCCTGGCGTCTTTTGAACTGGCCCGCGACAGTCTGCTGTCTCAGCACTCGCAGGGGCAACGCGCATGCGCTGTGGGTTAACCCTTGCATGGGAAGACATTACCTTGGAGATGTGCCATAGCAACTGAGAAAGCAGAATTAAAGATTTACTCCCACATATAGAGCAACATATAGATCTAGAGATCACCAGAACTAGAGTGCTCGGAGGTTATGTGTCTTGCGTATACTTGGTAAAAAAAAAAAAACATTTGCTTAAAAACATGTTTAAATATGGATTATTGTATTACATTAGGCATTACGAATTCGTGCAAAACAGTATTTATTAAAGACCAGCGTGCCATAAAACTACACTATCTGTGACTATAGACTTCCAGCACCATCCTAATCCAATGGAATGTACTACAATACATTAGATAAAAGAGCAACAAGTCTCTAAACTAGGGTAAGGCTCCATATCTTCTAAACTGAAAGAAGTAAATGTAGAACTGAGAGGCACAATTGTAGGAAGGAAAATAACTTAAAAAGGCTCATTAAAGTCACAATACCTCCTGGAATCTCTGAGCTCAAGTCCCAGGGTGAATGAGGGGCAATAGGCATTTGCAACCCAGCCCATTCTGATGAATTGTGTAAGAATATAGCTTCATAGGTCTCACAACTATTAAAAAGGCCACATTACTATTGTAACTAAGGAATAGGGCCCCAGTACTGTTCGTCACCTGAGAAGAAATATGTATTCTCTCCTTTACTTGGCAAAACCACTACAGTACACTACAAGTCCTTTATGTTGTACTAAAACCCAAGACGAAGTGGCTTGATTCTTTTATAGTGCCAGAGACACAGTTCCTGAAGTTGTATCTCACATATGAGCATACTCTTCATCAGTGCTCAAAATTTCCACTCACTAATTAACCATTGTTGAGTGCAAATTCAGCTCTGATGAGAAATTCACCTCTGGTGAGTTTGACATGAGCTCTCCTGTGGGGATATTTATGGGATAATAATAGTAACAGTGAGAATTGCCCACTAATTCAATTCTCAGATCCCAAAGAACGTTTATCGTGTTAAGTGGAATGTATTTCATATAATTAATATTCACAGTTTATAAAAATAGATTTTTATTTATATGACAAATTAATTACTAATAATAATATGTAACATGCATGACAATAATCAATGAATATTCAGTATAAAATGATATGCAATACAAAGAAATGGGTATTACGTTTCAATGGCTAAACGGCATTATCTGTCAAGAATTCTGACGATTTATGAGGTATCCTTAACACAGACTGAAAGTGAAACTTTTCACACAGAGAACAGAATTCCTCAGAGTGCAGCGTAAGGTCGTAAAGTTTAGCAGACAGTTAGAATAACCCTTCCAATGCTGGCTAGATCTCCTAGGTAGTTAAGATCTATTCTTATGTAATTTTAAATAAAATACATTTAACCCAGTTCACTAGTCATTTTCTTAAACCATCCAATAAGAGAATCTAATATATTATATAAGCAGGTTTTTAATTTGTCTAAAAGATATCTATCTTAATTTAGAGCAAATCAATACACCTGGATAAAAACAGCGGTATGCTAACACGTGATAATATCACATCAATATATAATTATTCTTAATTCCACCTGCAGAATGGAATGTTTATAACTATATATTCTTAGTTAACTAAGATTTCTTAATATGGAAATCTGACCGTGCTTTATCCAGTCATATATAATGCTATTAATACATTTAATTAATTTAATTTAATTTAATGAAACCAGTATAATTACCAGTTGAGTAGATATTTCATCCGATTGGTAGTCTCTCTGCATGGAGGTGTTGGTTAGAAAGTCAGTAAATTCTAAGTGTTAGAGTTTTAGGAGTAGAGTGTTAGTCTCAGATGTTGTCCGAGTTGGAGTCCCCAAACTTCCAATTCCTCTCTCCTCTCCTTTGCATATGTCCTGCATCTGCCTCCCCTCTCGTATATCTCTATCTTCCCTTTGTCTTAACTTTTAAAGGGCCAGACTCTCTGTACGTCATCAGTTGATAACCCAATAGAAGCACTAGAGGTGTGGTTATCTTCCAGATCGCAATTTAGGTATTTAGTCTGTAGAGGGCAGTCTTGTCCCACTAAACATACCTATCCAGGAAAGAGTTAACTTTTCCTGGTGGCTATTTTGACGTCATTTTGGCCTATCTAGATAGTGGCTATAACTTAAAATTTCAAAGGATTTCTTAAATTTTGTCCAGACTTAGCGTCTGCAATTCCTGCCATAATTTCTGATATGACAGATCATGAACTAAGTTTACCCTTTTCCATACAATGGTACCTTATATATATAGACAGTTAAATATTATTATTTAATCTTCTCTGTCACAATTGTCTGGTTTAGATTTGATTATATTCTTCTTATCACTTGTTTATACTATGCATTCCTTAGCTCTGGCAAAGAGGCCAGTCTTACAGAAAGAAATCTGTGTGTCTTTTTGTTAACTTGGAATAACAAAATGGAGTCTGGTCTGTTCAGAGTGACTCAGAATATACACTTTTAGTTTCTATCTTAGCACAAAATGTCTGCCGATATAAATACCCTGACATAACCCCCCTTTAGTGCATTTCATAGCCAAAATTAATTTAGCTTATGAATAAGCACTATAGAAGTTACCAGACATATTGTGCAATCACATCATTTCTAACATAGGCCCGTGCATGGAATGAACATTTTTGTGTATATTTGTACCTGTAAAAGTTTTGAACTTTACACTTAGTACAATCAACCATAATATCATTATTAACATAGCACATTATTTTCATTTGAAAAATGTTTTTGGGAGTTACATATGGTATGGCCAATAAAAAGCAAATCTCCATACGTTCCGGATTAATTAAGAGAGGTATAGCGCTCCCCATCTCAAAGGCCAGATTTAATTGCATAGGCTCAATTGTCTCTCCATCCACATTGGCAAGCATCGCATGAACAATATCCTTGGATACAAAATACAGAGGTATGCGTCCCCCTGCCAATTCGATCATTCCAGTTTGCACTTCGTCGAGAAAAGTGTGTGTGGAACAATATTGGGTCATGCAGAAATAGAAGTTCACGCTTAAATAAGTCATGACTTTGGTGCAACTCAGTGGATTTGGCAATTAACTCCGAATGCAAATTTGTTGTAACAACTGTGTCTTCCACAATAGTTAACACGTCTTGGAGAAGTGTTCTTTGCTGTTGTATCACCTGATGAATATCGTTAATGTGTTGCTTTAGCGCATAGATTTCCATATCCAGCTTTTGGACAGTAATAGAGTTGGCTGCAGACATTCCAGTTGCGACAACTGCACCGACAGTGGCACAAACTAATGCAACAATTATAGCGGTGAGGAACCTTTTGGATCGGTTGCTCATCGAAATAGTACTGGATACAAATGGTTTCCGGGCTTGCTCCAAGATATTTCGCACACGGTCCTGTGCTCTTTGGAGGTGCATCTGGTACCAAATCTGTAACTCAGGAAGCTGCATCGATGAAATGTTGTATGCCTTCTCGATGGAAATCTTGGGGTTCAAGCTGACGAACACACGTCGGGTCAGGATCCTCTTCTCTGTCAAGATGAACCCTGGTGTCTCTTGAATCAGGATACCGGAGGATGGTCCCATCTCTGCGATCGGGTCGGTCCGTAGCTCTTGGCACAGGAGCAGTACGATCCAGAAACACGCCACATCCTTCTTGGACATCTTTCGACAGTCACGGATCAGGAACTCGTTTCAGACTTATCTACTAATGATTCAAGGTTTGTTAAGCATACAAACTTATAACAGTGTGACATCACTTGGCCTAGGACAACACATTATTACGATTCATCAACATATGTATTCTGTCTAATTCTATTTTTATAACTTCATCCCTCACTACATTTATTACTGACTCTTCAGCAATTTGCCTATAGCAGTTAAACAAACTAGTAACCTGCTTATAAAATGTAGTTATTGGATGGCAAGGAAATGGTTAATGACATGAACGTACATGAGATCATGGCACATCACAACATTTCACATCATACTATACCATGTGAATCAAGCATTCATCCAGGTTAGTCGTTCACCCTTCTGCGTCTGAATCCACACCTATAATCCTTAATTGAGATTTAGGATGACAAGCACGCAACTGGTTAATGTGAACCCACTTTTCAATAAAATCACCATCCTTAGGAATTTTTATCTTATACGCTACTGGGGAAATTTTGTCAATGATGACATATGGCCCTTTCCAAGAAGGTAAGAATTTCTTTTCCTTAACTTGATTTCGCGCAAAGTTATACAGATAGACTTGATCTGTGATTTCATATTCCTTTTTCGTGGTTTTTAAATCGTAATAGGTCTTAACCCCTGTCGCTGCTTTTTCTAGATTCTTTTGGGCAAAAGCAAACGCATGCTGTAAATGCTTGCGCAAATCTTCGATATACTGATGCGTAGTGGCAGCATTGATCAAGTTATGATCCGAAGTACGATATAGTAAATGCTGTGGTAAAACCATCTTTCTCCCTGTCATCAATTCAAAAGGTGACAATTTGGTAGCAGTGCTAGGTGTAGCTCTAATCGCCATTAAAACTAGGGGCAATTTAATGTCCCAGTCTTTACCAGACTCCTTAACATATTTCTTCAGAATATTAACGATAGACTGGTTATATCGCTCTACCCCCCCGCTAGACGCAGCGCGGTATGCAATATGTAGCTTTCGTTTAACACCTAGAATGTTCCACATCTTAGCCATTACTTCGCTGGTAAAATGACTACCTCTGTCTGACTCAATTCTTTGAGGCAGACCGAACCTGGAAAAGACATGGTTAATCAACAAAGTGGCGCACACGGTACTCGTGTTCTCTTTCAAGGCAAACATTCTATCCACTTTGTGTACATACATGTAACGGTTAACATGTATTTGTTACCTCTTGAAGATCTTGTTACAGGACCTATAAAGTCAATTTGAATATCAGACCAGGGTAATGACACCCCCCTCTTCTGAAGTGGTGCACGATGGGTTGGACCATGGGGTTGATATTGCGGACAAATCAAGCATCCCTGACAGTATGTCTTAACATCCCTTAACATGTGTGGCCAATATGCATAATCACGCAATATCTCATATGTGATCTTATCACCACGATGCCCAGATGTAGGTGCATCATGTGCGTGTTGGAGCATTAACCCTCTGTATACAGTTGGGACTACCCATTGTTGTATACCATGTTTAGAAGTTCTGACCAGTAACCCATCCATGATACTAAATTGGACTTTATATCTCATCAAGATTCGTAAATCTTCATTATTTTTGCAATCCTCATCTGTGATGGGATTGGCAGTAGGGTCTTCTATATGTCTATAGAATATGCCTATGACGGGATCATTCTTTTGACTAGTAATCAGGTCCTCACTAGGAGCTTCTTGACTCCATTGCACGACGTTTAAGTCGGCATTATCTCTAGCCTGTCGTCTAGTTATGGCTTCAACATGAATTGAACCCATAAGATCATCAATGTTTAGGGTTTCACCATTGATGGCAGCTTGTTTTGCCAGTGAATCGGCTAAGTCATTACCATCCTTGTCAATACCTTCTATTTTAGAATGGCCTTTGGTTTTCTTCCAATATATGGTTAAACCATTTTCCTTAACCAACTCATCGATTTTACAAAACAATTTCCCATGTTTAACAGGTTTGTTATTGCTTTTCAGCATTTGGTTACGTTTCCAGCTAGGCAGATATTCGACGAAACTGTTGCGAACATAGTTGGAATCAGTTATAATAACAAATTCTTTGATACCATATTCTATTGCCATTTGAATGGTCTTATATACTGCACAGAGTTCGGCTATCTGACTGCTTTTGGGACCAATATTGTATCCTATAGATACATTGGGATAATCACCTGTCCAGGCGATTCCGATACCTGCAACTAACTTCCGTTCAGCACCAACGACGTGGTGATATGAACAACCATCAATGTATACCCACGGTAGTGGTCGACAGTATTCCTCGTCATAAACTTTATAAGGAGATAGCAATTGCTCTTCTAGGAAATCATCTCCGGTGTCATTATCATCCAGAGATGGAGCAGTACAGTCATGTAATTCTGCTAAACCTTGGGCAACTGGGCTTCTCTTATTATGTTTATAACGGACTTCTAGCGGCCATCCCTGTAAGGATAGAGTCCATGCAGTAATCCGACTGTTAGAGAGATTACCGTCTCTAATTCTTTCACTCTGCAGATACTGTAGAGGTTGGTGAGCTGTTTCTACAATTATTTTCTCACCTTGAATATAGCTACGAAAATTTTGTAGTGCCCAGACAGTCGACAATAACGCTTTCTCACACGTGTTGAATTTAACTTCAACAGGTGACAAAGTCTTGCTAGCATATGCAATAACTTTGTTTAAACTGTCCTGCTTCTGATACAGAACAGCACTAATGCTTAAGTCGGTATATCCTGTCTCCAGATAGAAGGGTTTACCCCCTCTGGGTATGCTAAACAGGGTGCCTGAGTGAGCTTCCTCCTCAGTTCACTTACCGCTTGGTCCTGAGGCTCCCCCCAGTTCCAGGTAGTTTCCTTTTTAAGCAGGTGTAAGAGTGGTTTAGTTATTTCTGCATAGTTATCTATAAACTTACGGGAGTAGTTAGTCATACCAAGGAACGATCTTAATTCCCTGATGTTTGAAGGTGTTTTAGCCTTGATTACAGCTTCAACCTTCTTCCTCTGAGGATTTAATCCTTCAGAAGTTACCTCATGTCCGAGGAAATTGACATGGGTGCGACACCATTGCGCCTTTTGTAAAGACAGTTTAATCCCTGCCTCTCTTAACTGAGTGAGAACATGTCTAATCTCTAAGATATGCTTATCAAAGGAAGTGCTTTTCAGCAAGACATCGTCGACATATGATAACGTTCCTCTCTCGAGTGCGTCAGGCATAGCTTTATGCATGAACACAGCAAATTCATGACCAGAGTTTATGTAACCGAAAGGCATACGGGTCCAGGTATACTGCTGCTTTCCAAATGTGAAGGCCAATTTGTATTGGTCTTCATTATGAACTGGTACAGTCCAATATCCCTGCGCACAGTCAATGGCAGTGAATATTTTGGATCCCTGCATTTGTACCAAACATTGATCTATGTATGGCGTTGGCCAACCAGACATATAGACGCGTTTATTTAGCTGTCGTAAGTCAGCGCATAAACGCCATTGTCCATTAGGTTTCAGAATCCCCAAGATCGGATTATTATACGAACTGTGCACTGGACGTATAATGCCCCTTTCCTTTAAATTCTGAATGATGTCTTGTAGACCATCATATGACGCTAATGGGAGTCTATATTGTTTGATAAATACAGGTGGTAAATTTGGATCAGTTTGTATTCTGGCTACGTGGAGGTTAGTTAACCCACAGTCGTAGGAATCTTTGGCAAAAATATCTTGGAATTCCAAAAGGATTTCCTTTAGCTGTTGCCGCTCAGCATCGTTGGAGCAACCGTCAGCTAAAGATATTTGCTCTTCTAGCCTTTCCTGAAATCCTGGAAAGATTTCAGGCTGGCCTATCTCATAAGCTTCTTCAAGCCTAGAAGTTAGGTCAGTTCGGTGTTGACTTACCTTTTCTCTTTGGTCGTGATACTCTTGTGATTCCTGCTCATTGAGCGGATGATCGAAGGTGATAGATGCTTCTTCGATTTTACACGAGCCTTCTTCAACGTTGAAGGGATATACAGATAGGATAGTGAATAATCCTTCTGGGGAGGAATGGAATATTTGATCGACAATTTCGTCCTCAGTTAAGTATTCTTCAGGGATGAGGCCTATAATTTGGTTTTGGAAACCAAATGTATAGTACTCAGCATCCAATGCTAGACCTAATAATGTTCCTTTTGGTAAAGTAACACTATTGGGTGTAACATTGTTGACCATGATATAGGTGGGATTCTTACCAATACTTACCATTGGTGTATGTGTTACCACCATCCCTAATTGTTGTATCCTGTTGGATAAACAGATTAGGGCATCAGAGTTTTCTAATCTCTGACCCTCCTTGACCTGTAGGGGTAAAAGAAAATTACTTGTCCCTGTGGAATGGTTATGTCATCAGGAACTTGGATACTTACCGCATATGGGAGTATTTGTCCTGATTTCAGGGCGTTTTCCTCGTGTAGGTATCCACAAGGATTACCTTTTAACCTTGTCCACAAGTTGGAATTAATCAGGTCAAGGTGTATGGCAAAGCGATGTATGACATCATTGCCAACGTAAACCTGATAGCGAGGTTCGTCTATCACTAGGAATAAATGTTTAACTGTCTTATTTCCGATGGAAATAGATAGTAAACATTTTGCTATCACATTGTGACTCTCTGATTCGCCATCCAGGTTCTGGATCCACCTGTCATGTGGGGAAGCGTACCTGATCATTTTAGGATTAGCGATCTGCTTTAACAGACTTCTGCTAATATAGCTGTTCTCACTCTGTAAGTCCAGCTTTGCATTCCTACTTCTTCCTAAGTCATGTATTTGCATAGGAAAGAATAAGTTGTTATTAACCCTTTCAATTCTGGCAAGGAATTGAGCATTACCTGCGAGATCTACAGATTCAACATAGTCCCTGTGGAGAGAAATGGTTAAAACATCACCTTCCAGAGAGACATTCTGGATCCTCTCTGGAGCAATTCTTATGGAATGCTCATCTACAGGTGCGATTGCATCATTCACCTGCAGGATAGTCACGTCAGGCGACTGACTATTTCTAAAATGTACCTCAATCGAGTTAGGTCTTTCTTCTATCACATGGCAGTTACGATCAGATTGTACATGTGATTTCTCATAGGTTATGGGAACCTTAGCTTGTGACCATACAATTCCATTCACACAGTCAATAATTGTGTTAAGTCTTCTGAGTATGTCTATACCCAGAATCAGTCGGTCATAGGGGAGATCTACCACTATCACCGGGTGTCTAAAGGTTTTGTTACCTATTTTAAACTTTAACCAGTATTGCCAATAACATGAAGGGCATTTCCTCCTACACTCAACAGAGCATTGGGGAAACCTCTTAGCTTCGGCTTATCCGTTGCTAAGTCCATTACCTGCTGGAAGTAGGTATTAGATAAGATAGTGGCTTGTGAACCAGTATCTATTAACCCTTTAAAAGGCTGGAGTAGCAAATCCTGTATTTCTACAGACATGTAGTATCTTCCTTCATGTTCTTCTAATTCACATAAGAATTTAGAATGTGTCAACATATTACTTGTTTTCCATACATTACCGGTCACAGCAGTAGTTTCTACCTGTACTGAGGAATGCTCAGTCTTACCCACAGGCCCATCCTTTTTAGGAATATCTTGAACTGTCAAGCGGGAACTAGTGGTCGGCATCTCATCAGTTAACCCTTTCAGGTCTGGATCCTGGAAACTAGTGGCTGCTGGGGCTACTTTAGCCTTTGGCTGAAATGAAAAAACAGAGGAACACGTTGCGCCTCCTTCACCCGGAAGTGAAGTGACGGTATAGGCAATAGGTTTTCTAACACAACTATTGTTTGTTTGACTATTAGTACCTGGAAAGGAAACAGGGTTAGGCATTACATCTACTGATAACCTAGCCTGTTTAGTCACAGTGGCTATTATTGCTGCGGCACCTGTTGTTGTTGCTGCGGTTGCACAGGTAGTTCTGCAATTGGAGCTATCCCTAAAAAAGGATTTCTGGCAAAGACTTCATTAATCTTTGTCATTTCCTCCATTAATTTGCCCATCTGGTCTGTCAATTGACTAACCTGACGACGCAAATTATTTCCCCCATTGCCGTTTCGTCTTTGCCCATTAGAATTTGGCTGGCATGGCTGAGTCTGTTGGGAGTTACTGGAAGCAGATTGGTTGTTTCTGTTTCCATATCTCCTATTTCCCTGAGGATTCCTTCTCCATTGGGAATTGCCTTGGTTCTTATTAACCCAGGGGCGTTTATTCCCATTGGCATTGGATTTTTCAGAGTTATTAGAGGAATTTGCAGAATTGCTTCTGGCATTTTCCTGTTTCTGAGGTTTTGGAGTTTTCAAAACCTCAGAATAGGTCCTCTTTTTCTGTTGGGTTTCTAAACCTAACTGAATTTTAGTCTCTGACACCATTTTATCACCAGGTTTCTTAACCTTTGGCTGATTTTCGTCATGTGCATGGTGTATAGTATACAATTTCATGCACTGACTGACTAGCCATTCTAATGGTAACTTACAATCGTAATCTCTTGCGAGATTCATTTGTATGTTTACCGGCATGGCATGAAAATACAGATCTTTGAAGTCTGTGCTTTCATACCTGGGTTTCCTTTGGGCCACGGAGTATGCATTTTTGAGAATTATTAAAAATTCTCTGGGGCTTTGATCTGGACGGCACTTTAAGTTATAAAGCGCCTTCTTAGCAGAGGCAATGGTTTTATACTTACCATATTCCATGATTATTTCATATTTCATCTTGGACCAGGACATTAACTGTATAGCTTGAAGACTTTCTAGATAAACACGGCACATTGAATCAAAGGTCCATGTAATGAACCATTTCTTATGAATGTCATCATACATGCCCAATGAATTCATTGCTCTATCATAATTTTCCAGATGTTCAGATATATTTCTGAACCTCTAGAAAATTGTGGGACAGTCTCTCTAAGGAATTTAATAACCTTTGGTGTCTCATAAACAGGCGTCGTTGATTTACAACCTCTGTTTCTGTGTTTGGGTAAACGTCTATGCGATCTGTCTGCCGAAGAGGAATTAGACCCGTACAACAGTGCAGATGGCATATCAGTTACATGGCCTTCAGAGTGGACAGTGCAATCACTTTCACTCCCATCACTCTGAGCTTCTTGTTCACTGTCACAATTCTGATCTGCATCAGAGTTCTGCCAGTGTACAGAACCATGTCTGTTTTCATTCCTATCACCTTGAATCTGATTCCCTCTGTCAAGCTTGGCCAGGACAGTCTTTTCAAATTGTTCTGCCCAAGATTGCCAATAACCTACAGGTGTTTTCTCAGAATTACTCACATCTTTACTTACAGACTGTTTTATGAAAACCTGGTCTGGTGTGTGAATATCAGGGAATTGAGAAGAATCACTTGGGTCTTTTCCCAGTAATTCTTCACTTCCCTTTTGATATTCATCTAGCTGCATCTGTATCTGTTTTATCTGTTGACCATAATCATCCACCATTTTGTTAATTCTTTCCAGTTTATTAACAAGGTCAGAGTTTAGAGCCTGAAGGAGATTATTTTCATCAGAAAAGTGTTGAACCTTCTTTGTTCGAGCACCAGGTCTTTCTGACACTCGTCCAATTTACGTTCTATCTCATTATGCTTTTTTAACATAATAGAATAACCCAATATGAAAAACGGGCATGATTTGGTAACAGATCGCATTGTAGACTCTTCATCTATATAGGTGAATCAGCCGATCTATCGTGAATCGAATCATCAACCTGTTTTTTTATTTGGAGTATCCACTCTGGATAATCAACTTTAATATTTAGATACTGATATAAGATGCTTAAGGGAAAACCTTGCATTTCCGCTAACTTCTTCCCATTCTCTGATTGAGATGAAGTGCTAGATTCAGCCATATTTCTATACTGATTTAATCTCAATACAAAACTCTTTTCTATATCAAAATTAAATTGCATGAATTACACCAATATTATTATATATGAAATATAATTTCAACTTAAACGATCTCAGCAGCGTGCCTCCAATATGTGGGGATATTTATGGGATAATAATAGTAACAGTGAAAATTGCCCACTAATTCAATTCTCAGATCCCAAAGAACGTTTATCGTGTTAAGTGAGAAGTATTTCATATAATAATATCACAATGTATAAAAATAGATTTTTATTTATAATGACAAATTAATTAATAATAATATTATGCACCATGCATGACAATAATCAATGAATATCCAGTACAAAATGATATGCAATACAAAGGAATGGCTATACTCGTTTCAATGGCTAAAACAGCATTATCTGTCAAGACTTTTGACGATTTATGAGGTATCTTTAACACAGACTGAAAGTGAAACTTTTCACAGCGAAGGGCCATAAAACCCTGGCTAACAGTTAGAATAACCCTTTCAATGCTGGCTAGATCTCCTAAGTAGTTAAGATCTATTCTTTTGTAATTTTAAATAAAATAACATTTAAACCAGTTAATTAGTCATATCCTGGAACCATCCAATAAGAGAATCTACCATGATTATATAAGCAGATTTTAATTTGTC
>OW240917.1:200001300-200016777 GCA_933207985.1 Pelobates cultripes | reverse complement strand
ATACTTGGATATTTTCATTGAAGGTTGCAATTTTAAACATTCTAGCTGTTGAATTCTATTGAATTCTATAATAACTCCTTTTCCATCCTTTTTATATACCCATTTCTTCTCTCTGGCTTATAGTTCTCTTAGGTGCTTTAATGTCATAGAGTGTTCTTTTGACAATTTCTGGACTTAATCTATTATTGTTGAGTACCTGTTTATAAATTTGTGAATATCTGACGTATTATCACGCTTCTCTCTATGGTAGAAAAACTACCTACCTTATTTAATTTAACAGTCTATTCCTTGTGCAAAAATTTGTCCTGAAGGAGAATACTTATTCAAAGGCAGTTGGATCTTCGTTATTTAAATTCACTTCAAGCACAATAGCCACTTCAGACTGTTATAGTGGTTATATTGCCAGCATGGTCATGGAGCCTGTAACAGATCCCCTATACTCCGACTGAGTAAATCCATTATAAATCTCCCGAGTCTCGAAGTGAAATAGTGATTATAGCTCTGATCTAGCCAAACATCAGCCAAGACTTGATGAAGGGTACAAGAAGAATATTTTATCATATCACAAGAATGTTTGTACACACAGACCCCCAGCATGGGGTCTCCTTACCTTTGGAGCCCCCCCAGGCGCCTCTGTGTATGAGAGATATGAGAGCTTGCTTTTCCTTAAACTAATTATCTCCCAGGCACTAGAGGTACAATGTATTATACTAAAACAAAATACACATAATATTTATAGGAACCCCCACAAGTATTATATCCCCTATAGCCTGGGTCTGAGCCCCCAAGTTGTCCAAATAGCACTCAGATACATGGATTCTACCCGAATCACCACCGGGGTAAAGTTCTGTCCGGCCGCACACGTGGTCCCATGCCCAAAACAGTTCTAGGTTGTTTGGTACTTTGGCCAGTCACCTTTCGTGGGTTCCTATGCGAAAATAAACTAGCGTTTATCCCTCGCTCATAGGTAGTGAATGCTCGCCTGGTTCGTGCGAACATTCCTACTGAACAGCGCTGTCTTGTCAGGAACAGAAGCAGGCGTCGGCACAAAGTAACTGAGGTTCGCATGTGGATGTATCCTATTTCGAGTTACATACGTTTGACGACCAAGTGCCGCAGCCTGCGTTCATGAGACAAGATGGCCACACAGAGAGAGCACTAAAGTTTGTGCTTAGTTTGTAGTTAACGAGCCGGTGTTTGGTAGATTGCTACTACCGAACTGAGGAAAAGTATTTGGGTTTGGGGAAACTTATAAAACGAACTAGGAGGGAACTGTCCTTAGAATATGGAAAATAGTGAGTTCGCCTCAGAGCCCTCCCAGTGTAAGTAGTCAAATTGACTTCTTAAACTATAAATGTACAAATATAGATAACTATAGCTACTAATATTAAAAAAAAACATACAAACCAAGAGAGGTTTTGAGATTAAAAATCAAACAAGAAAAACAAAGGTTTTCTAAAAACCTTCTTATTAGCAAACAAATTTAATAAGGCAAATCTTAAGACCCAATAAGTAAAGCAAAGCAAAAACAAATATAGAACATTTTGATTTCTTACCTGGAGTCTGCTGGACACCAGTCACTTCCTCCTTTTAAAAGGACACAATGGTCATAAATACAACTTTAGCTTAAATAAGCAGTTTTTGGTGTATAAATCATGCCCCTGTAGTCTCACTGCTCCATTATCTGCCATTTAGGAGCAAGCCAATCCTACACAAAGGGTATGTTAACAGGTGGCTAAATTATAAAAAGCATATGATGTATGTCAGTGTCTCTATATGTGTGTACCTGAGTATGTGTGTGTATGCATCAGTGTGTGTGTGTATGCATCAGTATTTGTGTGTGTGTCAATGTGTCCTGCCCCTGCAGGCTTTTTAACGTAAACACTGCCTTTTCAGAGGCACATACACTTGACTGACACACATACACACTCTCACTCTGACAAAGACTTAGTCTGACTGACACACCCGATTAGTCTGACAGACACACATACACTGACACAAATACACACACACACACTGACAGACACACACATTCTCTCACATACTCACAAATTATTATATGTTTTAATTCATTTTAAGTCCACCCACCCTCCCTACCTTTGGGAAAGCTGCAGTGGATTTGCTTTCCCTTGGTCAGAGCAAGTAAATTATAGATCCCTCGCCGCCTCCATTGCTTACAGCAGGCTGCACGTCTCAGGGGGAAGGGGCAGACAAATACCCAGGAACCAGGACAAAATTCCTAGTCATCATGGTGCCTGGGATTTGTTGAGCACTGCTCTATAAACCAATGGAAAAATTCCATCATGAACATGCAGTGAAATTTTGGACATCAGTTTTAAAGAAGGATATAGCACAACTAGAAAAAGTGCAGTGAGCTACAAACTTAAAGGGAAACTATAGTGCCAGGAAAACAAACTCGTTTTTCCTGGCACCATAACTTCACCTTCTATCAAGGTCCATTGCTGTGGTGCAGAAGGGGTTAATAACCTCTTTTGTCACTTACCTGGGTCTAGCACTTATGTCCTTCGGCGCTGGCTCAGCTCAGCCCACGCTCCTCCCCTGCCAACGTCCACTGGCGGGGTAGACCTAATGAGAATGCATGGCTCCCATTAGGATCTCCCCATAGGAAAGCAATATTCAATATTTTCCTATGGGGATTCAGGTGATGCTGGAAGTCCTCATGCATAGCGTGAGGACGTCCAACATCGATTAGACGACCAAAAGTCGTCTAAGCTCCCGGAAGTCCATCTAGTGGCTGTCTGGTATAAAAACTGCAATAATTACATGCTCAGGGTTAAAGGTGATGGGAGTTTGCACCCAGACCACTTCAATGGGCTGAAGTGATCTGGGTGCCTACCGTGTCCCTTTAAAAAGGGGGACAGAAAACATCAGTTCTGAAGAAAGGCTAGAAAACTGCATTTGGTTTCTTTAGAAAAAAAGGCACATCAGAGGTGACATTATAGCACTATACTTATATGTACAGGGTCAGTACAAACCGCTATGCATACCTCCCAACAAAGGCAGTCCTAGAAACGGGACCTGGTGTTACAGGTGTAGAGGGGAAGGACCTAAACAGAAAGGGCAGACCTCTGGAAACTCAGATTTTAGAGCCATTTAAAAAAAAATTAAAAAGGCTTGGATTCTTTTTTGCAAAACCAGAATATTCAAGAATATAAAGGATATGT
Source organism: Pelobates cultripes (assembly GCA_933207985.1). Lineage (NCBI taxonomy): Eukaryota > Metazoa > Chordata > Amphibia > Anura > Pelobatidae > Pelobates > Pelobates cultripes. Next base: position 200,013,592 of record OW240917.1, on the reverse strand, counting down.
ATGTGAATAGGTAGTTGATCCAAGCAGAAATCTGATTGCCATTATGGAGTCAAGAAGGATTTTTTTTATTTTGTTAGAAAGAAGTTAGAAAGAATGCACAAAACCACATATTACAGAAATGAACATCTGCACCTTTATCAATAACAATTTCTAATCCATATTATGTTGTGTTGAAAGGTTGGTTTTGTGATGAATTAAAAAAACAAACAATGCTAGAAACGCAGTATTTAAAACAAAGTCAATACTAAAACACACAGAAATGAATGCTATATGCATTTCATATCGTGTATAAACTTGAGGACACTTGTGTATTCAAGGTCTGTTATGTATGCCCTTAAATCCTCATTTAATATTTGTTAATCTGCCAACAATCTCAGAAAAAAGCTGTCAAAATCTAGAAACATCAGTGAAACATCAGTGAAACATCAGCGTTCAATTCAATTCAATTGGGCTTCTTTGATAAGGCAATGTCAAGCGTGAGCCTTTTTTACAACAGAAAACAGATAGCAAACTATATATTATGCAATATAGTACTCAAGTACACAGTTTGAAAAGACTGAATTAGTATAAAGGTGTGCGTGTGTGTGTGTGTGTATATATATATATATATATATATATATAGTTTATCACTATTAATTAGTGGAAAAAAGCACATTAGTGACTAAAACAAAATTGAAACCAGTTTAACAGGCTTAACACAGTTTAACAGAGTTTAACAGCGGCTGGTTTATTTCTTTGTATCAAACATTATTTAAAGTTACAGCTCTGAAACCACCTTTTTACTGAGTGTAACAGTCCACCCTCCATCAAGTACTACTGCCGTTGAAGCATCAGAACCAACGGAACATGCGCGTCAATCACTACTCTGCCAATCTAATGCTTCAAACCGACCGAGGCAGGAAAACCAGGGTGCAACTAAGGACTTTTATAAAAAAACACAATTTCTCTTGATATTTCCACTTTTACAAAATAAGACATAGAGAATGTATAGTCGTTGATGAGTTAGTAAATATGTGTAAGATGTATCAGACAATTGAAAAAAATGTAAACAAAAGATCATCTCAACCAGGCAGTTTGCTGTCTCCTGGGTGCTCATGTCCAGCATGTTGCTAACAAAGTGGATGGATTATTGGGAGGGGCTAAGGATGGCCCGGCAGTCCATATTGGTACCAATGACAAAGTCAGAGTAAAATAGAGGGTCCTAAAGAATGAATTAATGGAAGTAAATTGTACAAAAGGACCTCCAAGGTCGAATTTTCCTAAATATTACCTGTGCCGCGCACTATAGTAGAAAGGCAGCGGTAGATTAGGGAGGTTAATGCATGGCTAGAGTCATGGTAGAGGAAAAAAAGTTTGGGCTTTCTAGAGCACTGGGGTGACTTTGCCCTCTGGTCAAATCTTTATGGCCATGATGGATGCCACCTAACGGGAAAAGGGTCTGCTGTGCTGGGGGATAGGACGGCTAGAAATTTAAAGTAGTGCTGGGGGGGATACAGAAATATACAAAATGTAGATAGGAGAGAAAGGAGATGGGCTTTAGCTCAGTACAAGGGCGTAGAGATGAGGGAGGGACACGATCAGAACAGAGGATGTATGTACTAATAATAAAAATTCACATCAAATACAAGTGACTCAAGATATTATTAAATGTATGCTTAATAATGCAAGGATCCTAAATAACAAAATTGGGGAACCAGAGGCAATAGCATAACAATATGACACTAAACAATATGACACAATAGTCATAATAGAAACATGGTGGGGTGAAACACAGGACTGGGCAGTTAACTTAAATGATTATGCATTATTTAGGAAGGGTGGAAAAAACAGGAAGGTTGGTGGATTGTGGAAAGTGGCAAGGAAAATGTGTAAAGCTTTATGAGCAGATATCTGCTTTGGGGTAAAAGAAGGGAAACAAATTATTGGTTGGGATATGCTGTAAAGCACTTAAGGTTGCCATTGCTGAAGAAGAACAGCTGTTAGAGCAAATTGGGAAAGCTACACATCTAGATAACATGTTAATTATTGGAGATTTGAATTACCCGGACATAAATTGGAATAGATAGACTAGAAGTTCAGCAAGGGAAATCAGGTTTTTGAACCTGTTAAATAACACATTCATGTCACAATTGGTACAAGCACCAACTAGAAGAGATGCTTTTCTGGATCTGGTTATAACTATGTTTTGTGACAAAAATTCAAGTAGGGGAGCACTTGGGCAATAGAGATGACAATATGGTGCCTTTTGAAATAAATTCAAAAAAGCAAATGCACATGGGGTATACTTAACCATAATTGTAAAAAGACAGATTTAAATAACATTAGGGCAGCTTTACTGGCATAAACTCTTAAGTGAAAAAAAAATGAGGATAAATGGAAGCTCTTCAAACAAATATTAGAAAGGTACATTTCTCAGTATGTACCATTGGGTAATAAATATAAAATAAACAAATTGAAACCAATGTGGCTTAGTGGGAAAGTAAAACGAGAAATTAAAAATAAGAATAGGGCACTTAAAGCACTTAAATCAGACAAATTAGGAGCAACCTACATACGATGTAAAGAAGTCAATAAGGCATTTAAAAAGGTGATTATATGGGCTCAACTTGAAAATGAGAAAGTGATAGGTAGCAAAACCAACCCCCCCACCCTAGTTTTCCTAGTTTGTTGCAAGCGATTCAAACTGGGTTTTTTTGCCATCTTTTGTATAAACAGCAAAAACAGATGTGAGAAAAGCTGAACCTGATGGACCCTTCAGCCTATGTAACTAATAGAAATGTATTTTTGCAACCCTATACTAAATAATTCTATATTACATAGTATTGCCATGCACAAAATACATGTACTTTATTTTCATGGCAGTGTCCCTTTAAAAAGAGCAGCCACACTTACCTATTGTAGTAATAACTGTGATAGCAAAATAGAAGGAGCCAGCAAATTTCCACTGCTTGCCTGCACGGTGAGGCTCAGACTGCAAAACCACTCTCTCTATCTCTCGATAATCCTCATCTGAAAAATGATATTTCTTTTTCAGATCAGTTCTTTTTTCCTCCAGAATTCTTTTTCTTGAGCTCTCAGACTCAGATTCGAGTGCATCAAAAACAGCTGCTCCCACCAAGAGATAAGAAAACATGCAGAGGATTAGAGACAGGGTCCTTATGTTCTGCTTCTTCATTTTGTGTAGGAGAACTGATATGCTGGACTTAAACATCAAAAAGGAAATGTGTGTAACACCTAACTTGGAGATGTTCTGATTCTATAACCAGATAGTGACTATGCAGCAGTGAGAGATAGGTCTTCAACTTATCATGGTATCTGGAAGACAGGAAAGAGAGCAGCGTCATATACACAATGTCTGCTGCATTTGGATGAGAAAGAAAAAAAAAGATGTTAGCTATTTCTTTATATTATCATTGCATGTGTCTATAATATATAGTAAAGGCAACTTTTCAGGTCGTCATCACAGAGTTCTAAGGTTTATTTACTAAACATGGAATTGTAGGAAAGAGAAAACCTAATTTGTTTTTGCTTACATTTTGCGATTCATTAATAAAATTAAATTGGTGATTTTAAACAGAATATTGCAATTTAGTTTTCAATTCAGATTATAGAAAGTTAGTTTTCAATTCACTAGGATTCTGTGTTTACTGAATGAACACACTAGAATGTAAATGACCATCTTTTCAATGTGGAATATGATAGCCGCATACAGTTCTGTGCAAAAACTCCTTAACCCCCTCCTATATATAAAAAAAAACTAGTTTAAATCCATATTGATTACTTTTAAAAACAGCATGCAAAATGAGTATACAAATAATGCAAATTTGGAATAAAAAATTCTATGATTACAAATCACAATTTTTTAATTTTGTTTCCAAGTTATTATTTATAGTATTTAATATTCTAGAAATAACCTACTTGCAAGGGACCAGGGTCATTTATTCATAAATAATTTCATGTCAGAGACATACAAATGTACAAATTGTAGCAAGTTGAAATCCAAATTGCAAACTTTAAGCTAAGATAGGTGATCGGAACAAATCGGTATACCAATATTTGTTAAATTGTGATACCAGTTCACACGGTTCAGCCAAATCATTCATCTCAGCTAAAGTATCAGGATCATCATGGTGAAATGGGATTTGGCTGATGATCTCAGCCAATCTAGTACTTCTCTATAGAGGCACAGGGAGGCTATTGCACATACACAGCAATCGCCTCACTGACTCAGTGCATCTGTGTTCAGCGACTTTATGCTGAGCGTGGAGACGATGAATGCATAACACCCAAAATTTCAAACGGACAGGGAAGCATGTGAGGTACAGGGAAGCGTGGGAGGTTTGCAAATGTCAGTCATGCAAAGATTGCAGGACTACACCAGGAAGCCCCACTAGAGGTGGCCTTAGGAAGCTATGTAAACACTGCCTTTTCTCAGAAAAGGCAGCGTTTGCATTGCTGAGAGTGCAAGGGCTGTCTCTTTACACTAGAACTTTACACTTTACACTAGAACACCTACATATGTAGTAGTTCTGGTGCTTAGAGTGTTTCAATTCAACCATGAGTGCTGGTTGTGGAATTCAAGAAAAAAAAAAAGTAAATGGAATTAAACTGTATATAAAAAGTCACATGGAGTGATTTGAAGATTTGAGTCAAACATTAAAATGTCTGTTAAACAGCAAATTAACAACATGAAAAAAAAAAGTTAGCAGAAAGTATACTGATGGACACCACATTGAGATTACTTCTGTGGTCTGTGTGGCATTTAAACCAACAGTTCAGAAAATCATATTAAAACCGATGGAGTTTTGTAGAAATATAACCAGCTCTTGAGTAATCATACTGTAACTCTAAGAACTGATTTAAAAAAAATTAATATATATATATATATATATTTCAGCACAATAACAAACCACCGAACTAATCATGGTTTTCTGTACCAAAAATCTGCAGATTGAAAGCTGCTGGCACAGCAGTGTCCCAACCTCAACATAGGTTGAAGCTGTGTGAGAGCACTTGAATACATAAATGGAATAAAGCAGACTTGTTTCAAGTGAGTATATTGCAGAGTCTTCAAGCACAATACACAATGATATTCCTGGTGCATTAGATTTAAAATTGAAATAAATTCAATGCACATGACACTAAAAGATCAGAGTGATGGATGATGGGTAAGTACATTATACATTACAAATATAAAATGAAAAAATTAGGCACAAAAATAGAATTGGGAGAAATAGTGTGTCAGCAATATAGAGTGCCTTGGCACACCCCTCGCGCACACATATGCATGTTATGCATTTTTCACAGCTAAACATTAAGAAAATTATTCTACAGTCCTATACCTTAGTATAACTTCCAAAGATACAGTGTAATTTTTAATTATTAACTTAAAAGGGGCCCTAAAGATTTTATTTTCAAGATTTATTTATTAAACCTTACTAAGTACTAGAGGTTGAGTGAGTCCTTTCATTACATAACTGGCAAGGTTTGGCCTTCAGAGGTTAAGAGTAGCCAAATTAAATACAAGTTGTTGTATGGAATATCCTTACCACAAGACAACTACAAACAAAATGTTAAAAGGATATCAAAACGATTGTTTCAGTGTTGCAATTTATGAGGGACCACACAAAATCCTGGTTTAAAGAACACAAAATATTTTTGTCATTTTTCACTGTTTTAATAGTTTGCTGTAATTACTAAAATCCGGTACTTTGTAGTAAACACTGCTGAAACTAAAAATTACCTAATCTGAATTTTAGAGAGTTACAGGATAAGAACAAGATAAGAAAACTTAGAAAATAAATATATGCAGGTTGACCACAGATTAGTGAATTCTAGTCATCACCTTTGAGGATAGATAGCCCCCCAGAGTTCTATAGAAAGCTATTAACCACTTGATCTTCCATCAAGTGGTTAATAGACATATTTATGTCTTCATAATTTCTCAATGCTTTCATTTTTTTATCATAATACATCATTGCACTGTACCTCAGGTATCGCTCATCCTTTTTGTCTGTACAGTCATGTTGATCATACTTAAAATATTGGAGAAAGCGAAGTTTAGTGATAAAACCATAGATTGTTTAAATAGCTAAAGAAAAGAGAATTAATAATCTACCAAAAGAAGCCAGAATTGATGGTTTACCTAAAGAAGTTAGAATTCAAAAATGCATCTAAAATAGATAATTAAAAAGATTTACCTACAGCTTCTCTTACAACATTCTATAGAACCTTGCAGTTACTGAATAGAATGTTAGCGATGGAACACCATGTGTATGGCCAGCTATCAGTGAGAATGTGCCCGTCTCACCCCTATTCTGATGCCAGTCACTAGACTCCTTCATCGTCAGCAGGACCCCAGCATGTGATGGAGAGAAGATCCCACTGGAGGGCCGGACACAAATCAATGCCAGCTCCTGCCCTGCACACCAGGCTCTTCTACCCACACCGGCTTGTCATGGCCCCTGGGCCGTGCTGAATGTGGACCCTCGGGAATCGGGATCACCTGCAGGACACGGGGATTCGGCTGCTCTCCATCACTCCCTGGCGTCTTTTGAACTGGCCCGCGACAGGCTGCTGTCTCAGCACTCGCAGGGGCAACGCGCATGCGCTGTGGGTTAACCCTTGCATGGGAAGACATTACCTTGGAGATGTGCCATAGCAACTGAGAAAGCAGAATTAAAGATTTACTCCCACATATAGAGCAACATATAGATCTAGAGATCACCAGAACTAGAGTGCTCGGAGGTTATGTGTCTTGCGTATACTTGGTAAAAAAAAAAAAAAAACATTTGCTTAAAAACATGTTTAAATATGGATTATTGTATTACATTAGGCATTACGAATTCGTGCAAAACAGTATTTATTAAAGACCAGCGTGCCATAAAACTACACTATCTATGACTATAGACTTCCAGCACCATCCTAATCCAATGGAATGTACTACAATACATTAGATAAAAGAGCAACAAGTCTCTAAACTAGGGTAAGGCTCCATATCTTCTAAACTGAAAGAAGTAAATGTAGAACTGAGAGGCACAATTGTAGGAAGGAAAATAACTTAAAAAGGCTCATTAAAGTCACAATACCTCCTGGAATCTCTGAGCTCAAGTCCCAGGGTGAATGAGGGGCAATAGGCATTTGCAACCCAGCCCATTCTGATGAATTGTGTAAGAATATAGCTTCATAGGTCTCACAACTATTAAAAAGGCCACATTACTATTGTAACTAAGGAATAGGGCCCCAGTACTGTTCGTCACCTGAGAAGAAATATGTATTCTCTCCTTTACTTGGCAAAACCACTACAGTACACTACAAGTCCTTTATGTTGTACTAAAACCCAAGACGAAGTGGCTTGATTCTTTTATAGTGCCAGAGACACAGTTCCTGAAGTTGTATCTCACATATGAGCATACTCTTCATCAGTGCTCAAAATTTCCACTCACTAATTAACCATTGTTGAGTGCAAATTCAGCTCTGATGAGAAATTCACCTCTGGTGAGTGTGACATGAGCTCTCCAGACTGGCAGTAACTAGTAACTGTTGCCCTGTCTAGTAGCACAAGACTTGAAATGCTGAGCCCTTATCTATATTGAACATCATTCAGGCTTTGTTCCAATAAGGATGTTACAAACTAAATGTCGATTAGAGTTTTCACTTTTTAGAACAATAGTATAAAAGTAATATAAGTTCTGTCTTGCCAACACATTTGTGGTGAAAAACCTATTGCTGCCATCATTTTCAAATATTAGTGGACACAACAAGTGGAAAGAAAAATAATATGAGTCCCAAATTCCTCCATCCTAGCCATATTCTGGTCATGAAGGGGCATGTATCGGTGAGGACCATTTCTTATTTAAAGTGACAATTTTGCTTTTTTTATTGGGAAAGTGAAAGAGGAAATCAGTCCATCTCGGCTTTCACACATTCCTTCCAAAGTATAGAAAAAGTAACACAGTAAAACATATTTTGGGGATTGGTGGTGGAAAATCTGTTCATGAGTAGAGAGCCAGACCCATGGTCAATCTTCCACTGTTCTCTTTGACATTGTACATTCGGCCTACGTTAGACCTTTTTCATCCCAAACGGCATGACCTTAAATTGGAACAAGCCGAATGGGGTGATGAAGGCCAATTTGGGAATTGCTTCGGCAGTTAGTGGAATCTGCCAGTACCCTCTGCTCAGGTTGAGGGTCGAGACCCAAGCAGCGCTAGAGAGGCAGTCAAGCAGCTCATCTACCCTGGGCACGGGGTAGGCATCGCTAGTGGTCTTTTCGTTGAGCCGCCTATAATCGACACAGAAGCGTCCATCATTTTTAGGCACTAACACTACAAGAGATGCCCAGGGGCTGTGGGAAGGTTCTATAATGCAGAGGGTTTGCATCTCTATGAGCTCTTGGTGAATATGCCCTCTGGCAGCCTTGGGTACCCTATAGGCGGGTTGGTGGAGGGGAGCCTGACCGTGGTCTTGACTCTATGATGAGCTAACGTGGTAGCGTCAGGCTAAGCAGTGGGGTTGTTGCTACATGACCGCTTGGATTTGTGACTGCTTTTTGAGGCTAAGCGAGCTCCTAGTTGAACTTGCGTGAGGTCGTTCCCATTCCGGATTTCGTCTAGTAGGTCTGGGATTGCCTGGTCCCCTGTCTCTGTATGGGATGGAGTGCAAATGGCTTGGGATCAAAGGGACCCGGGTTAGTGGCATACCGGGATCCAATGGTTGCGGGTCGTGGACGAGGCATGGGACAGTTCCGCTCCATATGTCTGGGCTGGTTGCACAGAAAGCATTGGCTTTGCGTGAAGTTGTTTCGCTGCAGATGTTGATGTGGTCGTACTGAGTGTCCGGTCTGTGAACTGAGCAGTGGCTTCTAGGGTACGAGGTTCGTGGTCTCTTACCCATGCTAGTATGTCTTGGGAAGTTTGCAAAAAAAATTTCTCGTAAGATTTGTTGCAGTCTATCTTCCAGGGTTACTGCCTCACACCCCTGAATTTCGTGCAGCTTGGCTCATTTGGTGAGCCCATTCGGTGTGAGCGTCTCTCGGCCCTAGTCATGCCTCTCTGAACTTTCGACAATACGTGTCTGGTGTGATAGCATATCGGGATAGAAGTCGCTTTTTTACTTCTGGGTAATTTCGGCTCCATTCTTCAGGGATAGCCCGATATGCCTCTGCAGCTCAGCAAGTTAGTTTCCCGACCAACATGGGGACTCATTCGTGAGATTCCACATGGTGTAGTCGGCACTGTCATTCGACTTGATTATCAAAGGTTTTAAAGGCCTAGTGTGTGACTTTGACGCTGCTGCTCGAATCAGAGCTTCGGGGAGACCGCATATCTTCTGCTATACTGGTCGTAGCTTTGGCTTGGCTGATGGCCAGCTCTTCAGCTCGCTTCCTCTCCGCTGCCTTCATGATTCAGTCCACCACTTCAGGATGTGGGTTTGGACCGTAGAAAGCTAATCGTTCCCTCACCCGTTTGGAGAACTCATCTGGTGGGGTTTCTTCATCCCCGCTGGATCTTGTCCCTTGTCGGTCAGTAGTTCCTGTAGGGCTAGTATAGTTAGTTATCTGTAGCTTTCTGCCATCCTTGTCACAGTTTTTTCTGCTGGAACCTTTTGCTGGATTTCTATTGCACGGAGGATCCCGCTTCAAACACCAGTGTCAAGGGTTGTTAAGCTAAAGTCCTGGTTCCAGATGTGCTTAATAGTGATATAGCTCGCCCACTCTGTATAGAAATGTCCCCAATATATTGTACGCAACCAGTCATATTGATTTTTAATACTGTTTTATTAAAGGACCACTATAGTGCCAGGAAAACATACTTGTTTTCCTGGCACTATAGTGCCCTGAGGGTGCCCCCACCCTCAGGGACCCCCTCCCGTCGGGCTCTAGGGGGAGGAAGAGGTTAAACTTACCTCTTTCTCCATCGCCGGGCAGGGAGCTCTCCTCCTCCTCTCCTCCCTCTTCTCCTCCTCTTCGGCTGAATGCGCATGCACGGCAGGAGCTGCGCGCGCATTCAGCCAGTCCACAGGAAAGCATTCACAATGCTTTCCTATGGACCCTGGCGTCTTCTCACTTTAATTTTCACAGTGAGAAGCACGCCAGCGCCTCTAGCGGCTGTCAAGAGACAGCCACTGGAAGTTGGATTAACCCTAACATAAACATAGCAGTTTCTCTGAAACTGCAATGTTTATAAAAAAAAGGGTTAACCCTAGCTGGACCTGGCACCCAGACCACCTCATTAAGCTGAAGTGGTCTGGGTGCCTATAGTGGTCCTTTAAGGCCAAGTTGCCTGCTTATATACACAGACCCCCAGCATGGGGTCTCCATACAATACAATAGAAACCCCGCCTAGACGTCTCTGTGTCTGGGAGATAAGTGCATGTATTTTTATCTCCCAGGCCAGGGCCGGACTGAGGATACAAAGCAGCCCTGGAAAAAAAATTTGTGCCAGCCGAATAAGTCACTGCGCCATATATTGTCGTGTGTAATATGTAAGGCTATGTCTTGCCAGGACAGATGATTGAGTAATATATATATATATATATATATATATATATATATATATATATATTGCTTTTTCTAATATAAAATATTGGTTCTTTCAGGGTAAAACATTTAATTATACAGTAAGCATACGCACATGCAGACACAGGCAATTTCACTGACATTTCAGTGACACACACAAGCTCATTGATACACAGCCTCATAGACAAACAATCTTACTGATATACATCAGCTCATTGACACAAAAACACAAGCTCACGCACTAGCAGGCACACGCATGCAAGCAAGCTCACTCACTAGCAGACGCACACACACAGCTTAATGTGGTGGTACTGGTGTCTATAGCATGTCCCTACAGGCATTTCAACGTAAACACTGACTTTTCAGACAAAGGCAGTGTTTACATTGCTTCAAAGTGACACTGCTAGTGACAGTCACTCAGACGGTCACTAGAGGTGCTTCCTGTGTTAGTGCCCTCCCGCCCTCGCGCGCTGCTGAATGAGACTGGCGCCGGAATATGGCGTCATATTCCGGCGCCGGTCTCATTCAGCTGCGTGCTGGGGAGCAGAGCCAGCGCAGCTCGCGCAGCTCCCTCAGCGGCCGCCAGGACAAGTCCGCCAGCGGCCGCCAAAAGACCTCCCCAGCGGCCAGGGGAGGGCTGGCAGCCTTAGTCCTGGGGGGCAAAACCAGTCAAGTAGACTGGTGCACCTGCCCAGGATCAGAGCGGTGCAAGGATTTTTGCCGCCCTAGACAAAATAAAAATTTGCTGCCCCCACATGTCACATCACAATGCCCCACCCATATGATCTGCCATATGAACTAACGCCAGTGCTGCACACAGTGTGTGTTTACATTAAAAAGCCTGCAGGGACCGGCTATAGACACCAGAACCACTTCATTAAGCTATAGTGTCCTTTTAATGTGAGGTAAATTATAGATTAGTGTCACTAATAATATACTAGATTGCCTACTTACAAGCAGATGAGGATGATGATGGGCTGCAGTTTGGCTCCACTGGTCTGGTGTAGAACAGGATCTCTGGAGCTGTTTGCAACTGTGGTCACAAAATTCAATGTTCTGGGAGAATTGGAAGCAGCTCAATTTTTTTGGGGCCCCTTACACAGCTCAAGGTCTGGGCCCCAGGGCCTGATGGTGAGTATGCCCATAAGGCCCACTCATAAGTTCCACCCACCCATGAGTTCGCTCACAGGGAGTGGAGTGTGTAGGGGATGTGTTATTGTAGAGGATCTAATATATGTGCTTATGGTATGTAGTGTTTAGGGTTACCAGTTTGTGCAGGTGATGCAGTGTGTTTGTGTGTAGTGGAAGCAGTGTGTATTTGTGTATAAGGGATGTATTGTGTGTTTCTGGTTGTGTGTAAGGGATGCATTGTGTGAATCTGTGTTTGTATGCATAAAGGATGCAAGGTGTGTGTCTGTATGTGTGTGCATGAGATGCATTGTGTTTCTGTGTGTATGTAAGAAAAGAAGTGTGTGTGTTTGCATGCGTGTGTACGGGTTTGCATTGTCTGTTTCTGTGTATGTGTGCAAAGGATGCATTGTCTTTGTGTGTAGGGGTTGCATTGTGTGTGTGTGTGTGTAATGGATGCATTGTGTGTTTCTCTGTGTGTAAGGGAAGCATGTTGTGTTTCTGTGTATGTATAGGGATGCATTGTGTGTGTGTGCACGCGTAGTGTGAAAGAGCTCCCTGTCTTGGCCCCTGTCCTATAGAGCTGCCCTTCTTCTTATTCCCCTCCCTCCCCTCTTCTTATTCCCCCCCTCTTTTTATTCCCCC
>OW240917.1:199639542-200001200 GCA_933207985.1 Pelobates cultripes | reverse complement strand
GCCACCGCGGACCGGAGTGCAGCTCGACCACGCTACAGGGGAGAAGCTGCAGCCGCCTGAGGCTCTTAACAGAGCGCTCGGGCGGCTGCAGTATTTAAAGGGCCGGCCCCAGGTGCCGACGGCCCACCGGGAAATTTCCCGGTATCCCGGTGGGCCAGTCCGGCCCTGTCCCAGGCACTAGAGGTATAATATTTTATAACAAAACACCCCAAAACACATATAAAACAGACAGGAACCCTCACAAGCATGGTATCCCCAGATAGCCCGGATCTGAGCGCCCAAGTTGTCCAAATAGCACTCATATGTACTATAGCCGAATCACCACCTGGGTAAAGTTTTGACTGACCACACATGTGGCAGCTGCATAAAATAGTTCCATGAGAAAAGGGGTGACGGCCGGTCTACTTTCGGGAGTTTTTATTCGCTTATAATTGAAGGCTCCCTCCGGCTCATAGGAAGCAAATAGTCTCCCCGTTTGGGAGAGTCTTTTTTCCCGAACAGCGCTCTCCTGGCTTGTATGGGGATGGAGTAGGCAGCGGTGCGATTTTCCCAGGGTTTGCGATGCAAAGTGCCATAAGTGTAGTTCCACACACTTGTCGACCATGTACCGCTGCATGCGTTCGGGAGACAAGATGGCCTCCATTCACTGGAGCAAGTGTTTTGGTTATACGAATAGTGGCCACCCACCCAGAGAGCACTTGAGTTAAAGGGACACTGTAAGCACCCAGATCACTTCAACTCCCATCACCCTTAACCCTAGAGTGGTAAGTTTTTATATACTGCAATAATTACCTGCTAGGGTTAAGTCATCCTCTAGTGGCTGTCTACCACTAGATGACTTTTGGTCATCTAAAAGACTCTGGATGTCCTCACGCAATGCATGGGGACTTCCAGTGTTTCCGGAATCCCCATAGGAAAGCATTGTGTCAAACCTCCCTCCTCTCCCTGTGGCATATTTTAATATTAATATTTTAAGCAGCTCTCTATGACACCTCTACTAAATTGAGTGTTGTCTGTGACTAATAATAACTACTGGTTAAGTTACATCTTAAATTTATTAATAACTCCTATTCTTTAAGACTGCAGTTTAAGCTGCTACTGTATGTTTTAAGGCCGTAAGGCAACATGATACTTATGCATTCATACATTTAATCAGTTGCTTCATTGTCGTAGACTGGCTCACTGCTTATTATGGATTTTGCCGCTGTGGTGCTCTGTGGTGTACATATGTAGTGTGCATTGTTGTTCACACCTTTGCTGTTTAGATAAAGAAAAAAAAAATGCAAACCAGAATAACATGATTCTCTGGCAAAGATTACTTGTATCATATGGTATTAAAGGGAAACTATAGTGCCAGGAAAACAAACTTGTTTTTCTGGCACTATAGCTTCTCCCTTTGGAAAGGCCCCCCTCTCGTGGCGCTGAATGGGTTATTATCTTTCAGTCACTTACCTGGCTCGTCTCTGCCCGTGCTCCTCCCCCGCCGACATCCGCCAACGGGGGAGACCTAATGCGCTGGTACAAAGCCACTAGAGGAGGACTTAACCCTAGCAGGTAATTATTGCATTTTATAAAAACTGCAATCATTACCACTCTAGGGTTAAGGGTGATGGGAGTTGGCACCCATACCACTTCAATGAGCTGAAGTGATCTGGGTGCCTACAGTGTCCCTTTAATACTAATACCCATCTATTTGCTATAGCCCCTTTTTCATCACTGGTTTGTTGCTTATTAGCCATATGATTTTTATTTTAAGTACCTAATAAGTACACAGTACTTTGTTGTACTACAAGAGTAAAGTTAGCTTTTTGCTTGACATAGGATTACCAGTTGTCTGAAGCAATGGGTTTTGGAGACCCTGTTGATAACAATCAACAACCCTCCCCTATTTACAGTAACATTTAAACTTGCAATTTCTCACTGTTTATTAAATGTATGTGGCAATTGCTGTAAGTAATAGTTTTGTTTACTTAGGGGTATGAAATATGCACACCTCACTACATCAATATACCAGGTTTGTTTGGGGTATGTCCTTTACTCTTTTATATGATGTTTTATGTTAAAGGACCACTATAGTCATCCAGACCACTTCAGCTCAATGTAATGTTCTGGGTGCCAGGTCCCCCAGGTTTTAACCCTGCAGCTGTAAACATAGCAGTTTCAGAGAAACTGCTATGTTTACATTGCAGGGCTAATCCAGCCTCTAGTGGCTGTCAGCCACTAGAAGCTCTTCCCCGACGCTCAATGCGAAAATTGCATTGAGCACGCAGAACGTCCATAGGAAAGCATTGATGGGCGTTTTTAATGCATGCACGTCTCTGGCCGCGCATGCGCATTCAGCTCCACTCGGGAGCTGATGTCGAAGGGGAAGGAGAGGTCACCAGCGTCGAGGGAGCCCGGTGCTGGATAAAGGTAAGTGGCTTAAGGGGTTTTAACCCCTTCAGCCCAGTGGGAGGGGGGCCCTGAGAGTGTGGGGGACCTAAGGATTATATAGTGTCAGGACACTATAGTTTCATGACACTATAGTGGTCCTTTAACTTTCAGTCACCCCATACACCCGCACTATTATGTTTTATACTATGCCCCTCTGACAATGCCCAGTTGTTTTAAAAGTTTTTTTGTTATATAAGTTACAGGGGTCGTGATATTCATGTATACTGGCCACCTCATTCGCGGCCTATCTCACTTATACCTATTCACATTAAGAATGTATGTCAAGTCTCTCGTGTTATTTTAGCATACATGGTCATCTGGATTGAGACAGATTTCCCTATACCTGGATTACCATCTGTGACGGACCGACTGCACCCTGACCGGTTACCTCCATCAATCGCTGCTCCCTAGTAAACACTGCGCTGGATCCAGCTTTCGTGGGTAGACCTCTCTTAGTCCAGAGAGCGTAGCAAGAACAAGCTCTTACAAGAGGGGGTATAGTGATTATAGTAGTCCCCCAGAGTGTAGTTCTCCAATCCCCGAAACACAAGCCAAAACATCATGAAGGTGCAAGATGATCTGCTTCTTAATGGTTCAGGTTGGCTTCTATACAATTCTCCAGGCCAGAGGAACACCTTGTGGACCTGATGGGGCACAGGAACACAAAGGACACAAACCAATCAGGACAAACATACAGTCTGTGACACACCCAAGTACAGCGCACAATCCCTCCCCTCTGCTTGGGAGATAATTGAGTAAAGTCCTGTAAGTAACTCAATTATTACAGGCAGAAAAAACACATTTTCACAAAGTTCAGAAAGTACCCCAAAACATAATATACCCCCTACATCCATGGATAGCCCTGATCTGGGTGAACAACATTTCCAAAAATTACCCAGATCAGGAGCAGGAGTTCAAAAGTTTCATGGAAGTCTTTTTGACCTGGCTGCAAGCATGGCTTTATGCCCAAAACAGTTCCAGGGAATTAGGGCCAGCAGTCGGTCTCTCTTTGTGGAGTACAAAAGTACATTACATGAACGGAGCCTTTTAAAGTGTATTGGGTAAGGTTTATTGCAGGGCCCATAGTCACAGGGTAGGAGCCAAGCAAACAGGCCCCTCCAAAAACATGTGGCAAACTCACAGAAAATGGGGAGTTTGTCACATCATCCTCTTTATTTTTATTTGTTTGTTACACTGGTTGGTTCAGTATATGGGATTCACTGAACACCTGTGACCTATGTAGTTTAAATACCGAATAAACTACCGAACGACCAGAACACCCAGAGAAGTCATGTGTTGCTCATTGACCCTTTTGACCCTTGTTCTCACCTCGGTAACTGCAATTACCACAACTTTCCAAGAGGTTGGCTGGGTAGTCGTCGTTCGTATGTGCGAACAAGTGGCTGCGGCCATCTTTAGCAACGAACACAGACAGCGGTCGTCAAGTGGATGGACCTATAAACAGACACTTGATGGCGCGAACAACGCTGGGACTTTCAGTCACGAACGCACCCTACTCCAAGAGTGTGTGTGACATAGTTGTGGTGGTGAAAGGGTTAAAGTTCACTATTTGTCTGCACTAGACCGGAAATAATGACAAAATCCCCCTTTTAACACCACACACACTTAAACATAATAATATAACTATTACTATTTTAACGCTGCCACCACCAAGACAATTTATAAATGGGGTGCCTTGGTCCCCCAGGTAAATCAATAATAAAACCCACCAAATATTACTTAATACAATACTTAAGGAATTGCAAAAATACTAACTAGTCTCTTCAGGTAACGTGATTCTTAACCAGACAAAGGCAGAACTTAATAAATGAATGTTTATTATGAGCAAAAATAGTCACAGTGCATATAAAAATATATGATAAACAAATTATTTACACCAACAACAGATAAAAACAAAAAGGATAAAATACAGAAGTCCTAATTACTCACTTAGGTTTTCAAAGTACAACTTCTGTCCAGGGGGTCTCTGGCAAGGTAAGATGGTGACTCACTCAAAATCAGATCTTGGCCCAAAGCAAGTACACCAGCACCCTTCAGGATCATTAGAGATATACCCTGTGGATCACCACGCCTCACGCAGAGGTGGAGTTAAGCCGTACCTACAGAAATAATAAGTGACCACCCCCTTGTGTCCAGACCCAGATCTATCCAAATGGAAACATTTTGTTCTATCTTCTCTTATGTACCCGCCACAGAAATAATAATTGCCTCTATTAATTTGTTATTACTTTCCTATTCTATACATATGTTGCACGCCAACCTTACGATCTGATAGGATGGACATCACAATTCCTTTCCCTATAGTCAAGTTAGGCCACTCATGTTTAGACTTGGTTAGAAGATGGCGCTTGTCACATTCCAAATATAACAAAAATGAGGCTTTATTATTATTCTCTGGTGGTAAATATGAATGCTTTTGTCCTTCCTCTGGATATGATATTGGAACAAGGCTAATGGCATTTACATATCAAAGAGACTGGCTCATCCCTTACAAGGTACATGCAAAATGGATGAAGAGACATTCAGACTTTTTCCAAGTGTAGAACCTCACACCTTGCAGAGCCTTGATTACTTCACATCCATGTAGTAAAATCCTTTTCACATTGCTATGCCATTCCTACTACCCCTTCTGTCATCTGACCTTTGTGGGGGTCCCTGCTTCAAAAGATGTAACCCCTTTTGACCTCAACAATACCATTTCTGTAATTTGTGCCATTTACTACACAAATTACATTAAAGGATAATATTCCATGGTTTAATAATAAATTATGCACCCTTGCCGTGACACTTCCATCTCTCCATATGTTCAAATGTGTTTGTATGAGAAGAGCGGCTTTTGGTGGGAACAAGCTACCAAACAAGGGACACAGATTGAGGGCACGTATGAACAGTTTCATTCGTATCTTTTGTGGGTTTCGTACCCCCGAAGGAGACCAGCCGCACAAATTAATTATATGGAACTATTCTGGGCAGGAGCCTCATTTGTGGTCGGTCTAAGCTATACCCCGGCAGCGTTTCGTCTGCGTTAATGGGATCTGAGTGCTTTTCGGATATGTGGGGTGCTCAGATACAGGCTATCCAGGGATATAGGACTTGAGGGGGTACCTACTTGTTAAATATGTATTTTGGGGTGTTTTTGTTATGGATGTCCTGGACCTGAGAGCTAATGTAATTATATATGTGCATTTACTGTAGTCCCCTCTCATGTCCAGTGGGGAATGCCCCTGGAATATGCAAGCAAAAACCCCTTGCATGGGGACTTGTATATAAGGCCAGCAGTGGCTTCCATTAAAATAGTTCCTGCTTACCCTCAACATAGAGTTTCACCTCATGTTTGTAGGGAACAGCTATACCAGCTAACCCGTGTTTGGATTATTGTACTTTGGATTATGATAGCATCACTCTGAATAGGGGAAAAGAACATCCTTGGCAGCGATACCCCTCTTCCTCTCAGGGTGGCCACCACATCTGGTGGCAAGCGGTGGGATGCTTCTTGTTCTTCAGAGAAGATACTGATCTTGGTTGCAGTAACAGCATAGCGGATGGAGAGTCAGTATGCGCAACTGAAGAGAAACACCCTAAAGTATATTTTGGAGAAACGTGGGCGAACTATCGTCCTAAGAGGGAATTAATTAACGAATTGCTGGAGATGGATCGTGCTAACACTCTACCCAAACCGATGCTACAGAATGTAGAGGAAGACGAAGGATGTGGACCATTCCGTTACGGCAAACCCTGTTCGGTCCAAACCCTCCCGCTGACATCATGAGGACCGAGCTTAACAGGAGTGCCAAGCAAGAGTAGCGGCAACACAGCACTCTAAGAGTCCAGCAGCAAAGAATACAGCGACACCTAAGGAACGTTAAAAAGGTGCCATTTGCCGCATTTAAAAACTTTCAGGAAGCAGAAGGCAAAATAGATGGGGACCTTGCGGATTTTGAGAGGCAGTGCGCTGCACAAGGTACCCACTGATGAATGGGTTACTATTTTATCTGGGAAACTGTCAGGGAAGGCAGCAGAAACATTCCAGGCTATCCCTGATGAAGAAATACAGCACTACATGGCAGTAAAAGAGGTATTGCTCGCCCGGCACGCTGTCACTCCAGAAACGTACTGCCGGCGGTTCTGTGAAACTAAAAGGCAAGAGAATGACTCATATACCGAATGGGCCTGTCACCTCCACCGAACAGCCTCCCACTGCCAAGCTATACCGGGAGAAAATGTTCTGCAGCTGTTCCTCCATGAATACTTTTTCAATGCACTCATCCCTGACATCAGGGAGTGGATCCGTGATCGGAGGCCCCTCACCCACCCGAAGTGGCACGCATTGCAGACTAATACACAGATTCCCGTACATCTGAGCCACCCCCGGTAAGACCCTCGTCCCGACCAGAGATCCGAGCGGTGGTACCCACTAACCAGGGTGCAATATACAGGGTGCAACCCAGATATCAGCGCTCCACGCCAAGAACCAATATTCGGTGTCATGGTTGCCAGCAGCTAGGGCATATCCGCAACAACTGCCCCTTGGAGCCCTCTCGACCATCCTGGGGGTGCCACAAAAATACCTCCCATAGAGAACCGGCCCCAGCCGCCCACTGTCTGAAAGCTGAATCGTAGCTGGATGAGTACTGGGGAGTACTCCATGAGGCTGAGCCCGTTCAGGCAGCTAACCAGGACAATTGACAGCAACACAGACAAGCAGTATGGGTAAATGGCCAGTCGGCTCGAGGATTAAGGGATACCGGAGCCACCATGACCCTGGTATAACACCATTTAGTACGTAAAACTGAACACACCTGGCAAACTGACACTGTCCGGGTAGCAGGATGAGCAGTATATCGTCTACCCACATCTCGCGTTCACCTCGATTGGGGAGTTAGATCTGGCATGGTGAATGTGGGGATAATAAAAGATTTACTGGTGGAAGTATACTAGGAAACGACTTGGGACCCTTAACCTCAGCATATGTCCCCAGGGAACCGGTAGAAGTCCAACCTGTGACCATGCCACATCATGCCATGTTCTGCCACATCATGGCTTTGGCTTCTGGTATCCAGTACTCTTTTTGCTGTTCTTTCTTGGTTTTTCTGTTTTTTTCGTCTATGTCTGGTTTTCTTTGTTGCTGGGTTTCTGGGTTCATTCTTAGATTCCGTCCCTGGATTTCCCAGTCTCTTGGTTTCCTTTAAATGTTTGTTTTTGTTGCCACACCCGTTTGTTTTCCTCTTTCCTTTTGTTTCAGCCTGGACCTGCAGCAGTGTTTCAAGCCTCTGCCCTTTCTTGCAGGTAAGTGCTGTATTGTGGTTTAGTATAATTGTTTTAGCATGCATTAGGCAGTGTAGGACCTGCCAGATATGGGGTACATTGGCGTTGTTGGCAGGCTTGTGCAATGTATGATCATATAATGTGACTAAATCCCCATACTTTTCATAATTAGTGCTTAGCTATGTTTCTGTAATGCTAAATGATTGGAACGCAACTGCAGATAAACTTTTAAATACTTCAATTTTATTTTTGTATTTTTTTTTATTGACTTGCAAAAGTAGTTACTGTAGCTTTAAACCCTTTTAGCAGGTTGTTAGTTGCAGAAGAAACAAGCCACTGAAGTTTTGCATAAAGCCAAGCAGACCTAATTAAGGATAGTGCAGAGTTAGCTTGCAGAATTAGAGTTGAATTAGATGCAGCAGGATTAGCTTCAAGAGTGTAAAAATGAGGCAGATTATATTTGCAGCCAAAACTGAGAGGCAATTGGTTGAAGAAAATAAAGTACTTAGCTTCAGTAGTAGGGGTTCCAGAGGAACTGGTGAATCCAAATTAAGCAGTCCTTTAGGGGTAGGAGCAGAAGTCCGTTAAACAATCCGAGGTCGAGGAGTGGAGAAGGCAGGTAGTCGTTTTCAGTCCAGGTACGGTACACGATAAAGCTTAGAATGTAAATTGGTAGCCGGTAAGAGGTTCACAGGAACTCGTTCAATAATCCAGCAATTTGAATCTGGCACGGTCTTCCTATGTAGCGTGAGGAGACCGCGTCAGAGAAGGGGGTGGGGCAGAGCTCCGTCAACCCGGAAGTGGCTTAATTCGGCGAAACCGGCAGGTATAACCTGACAGTTTCCTCTTATTTTACCTTGTATCTCTTGTCTTGTTTTACTTTGACTTGTAATCCCAGTCCATGTACAGTCCTGTCCAGTCATGCCCATGTTATGTTCTTGTTTTCCTCATGTCTTGTGTACATGTTCTAGGAGGTTATGCTTTCTGTCCTGTTCTGGTTCCGGGTTCTCCTAGTTTTGTCTTGTTTTCCTGTATGCCTTGTTCTCCTTTCTTGCCTTGTTCTCCTAGTTTTGTCTTGTTTTCATGTATGATGCCTATCTCTAGTCTTAAAGATATGGAAGGGCTGCGCCAAAATAAGGGTAGATAGTCCAGTAAATTATTGCTAGGGTGCCAATAGATGGTCTAGGATACTTGATAGAGTTCCTCTGTGGATGCGTCTAGTGTAGACTGTTCCGTATATGTAAATACAAGAGAGGTAGAGGCGACTAATGGTATAGTATGAAAGTTCAGGGTGTGATAGGTAACAAAAAGTAAAGAACTCACATTCAAGAGAGCTATGGCCAGCTCTGGTGTGGATTGCGTACAGCAGTATAATCCCCGCTTATGGGATATGTAGGGAGGGGGTCTCTGTCAACACCGTCTGGTAGTCCAGAACTCGGAAAAGACAGAAAGCAACAATAGTGCTCTCAATTTTGATGTGGTTCAATGTGCAGATAAGAAGAGGTAAAAAACTCACATTTGAGGGAGCTATGGCCAGCTCTGGTGTGGATAGTGTACAGCGGTATAATCCCCGCTTATAGGATATGTAGCGGCGATACGTCGGTCAGCACCATCTGGTGATCCAAGGCTCCAATATAGAAGAATAAAAAGCAGCAATAGTACTCTCAATTGTGATAGGTTAAGAGAGTAGTAGAGAAAATAAAATAATACTCACAAAGATAGAGCAGAGGTACTGCTCTATGGATAGGCGCTGGTGGTATGATCCCCACCTAGGATTTCTTGGAGTACTGGAACTTTAAAATTGCCAGTGGAAGTAAAAGTAACCAGGAAAGGTTAAAATGCCAGGAATAGGTAAAAAAAAGTTGTTTAAAGTGCATAAAGAGTGCAATAAAAAGAGGATTGGTACAATAAAGTAGCCAAAAAACTTTTATTGATCTAAAATACACAGTAAAATACAGAATTAATAACCATAAACGCGTTTCACCATAAGTGGCTTCTTCAGAATGGGATAAAAGTAGTAACTTGGCAGGGGTTGTTTAAATAGGGCTATGTTAATTTGAAAATTGCGCCAAAAGTGTAATTGGCCAATCCGAGACAATTTTTAAAACCACTTTTCAAAATTAGGATTCAAGAGTATGGGAGTGATGTAATAAAGGTGATGAGTCCATTCAAATTATTTAAATGTGAAAACGAGGGTGAGAAAGTTGTGGTTTTTTTTTGTTGTTTTTTTTTAAGAGAAAGAAAAAAAAAGTTGTTTGATTAAAGTTCATAAAAACAAAAACAAAAAAAACACATTAGTAGATGGTTTAAAGGTACAGAGATACAGAGATATATGTAAATGGAGTATGCATGAAAAGGGGGTAATATAATCCCAAACATAATGATTTAAATAGGGGTTATATTATACCCCAGAGTAATAATATATTATAGATGTTAAATGAAAATAATAGATAAAATAAAAATAAAAATAAAATTAAATAAAAGATAACACAGAATACAAGATACATAAATGGAAAGGCATAGATGAAAAATTAAAAATTAAAAGATTATTATTATGAGGGTTGGTTAGGTCCAGACATAAAGAATAAAAGCATGTAGATAAGGGTTGTATATAGGAATTTAAATAAAATTAAACAGGTCAAAATCAACATTTAAACCAGATGGTTTAAATGGGGTAAGAGTTTTCAGATTAAAAACCCATTCCATCTCAGCTTTACATAATATGTTCCTAATGTTACCACCTCTCCATGGTATTATACATTTTTTTATGCCGATGCATTTAAGGTGTCTTATGTCGTTATTATGTGTACAAAAGTGTTTGGAGACTGAGTGATTCAGGTAGCCTTTTTTGATATTTCTACAGTGTTCCCTCAGTCTCACTTTAAGACTTCTTGTGGTCATCCCTACATACTGGAGACCACAAGGGCACTCCAACAAGTAGATATCATTTTTGGTATCGCAACTGATAAAATCTTTAATTTTATAGGTTTTGTTGGTGATATTAGATTTAAAACTGGTGGTTTTGGAAGGGACGGAGGGGTCTGTGTTTTTGCATACAATGCATCTTTTACATTTATAAAAGCCACTGGCATTGGGCATAAAATAATTAAAAGTAGGTTTGGTTTCTTTTGTAAAATTGGTGGTTAAAATGGATTTGAAGTTTGGGGCACCTCTAAAGACAACATTAGGCTTGTCAGGTATAATATTTTTAAGTATTTCGTCTTCTTTTAAGAGGTGCCAATGTTTTTTGATAATTTTTTTGACATGGCCACGTTATTAAAATTGAAAATAACAGGAAGGGGCATGGTGTTGGTGGTGGGTTGGGTATTGTAACTTAGGAGGTCTGCTCTATCTTTGTTGGTGATGGTATTTATAGTGGTGTTGAGGCGGGTTGGTGAGTAATTTTTCTCAATACATTTTTCTTTTAGATACTTTGTTTGTTAAAATCTTCTATTTGGGAGCAATTCCTTCTGAGACTGAGGGGCACTTTCCAACCAAGGTTTGTAATGGCAGCTAGATCTTTCGATAGCTGTGTTGACGCAGACTTTTTAAAAAAAAATGTTTTGGTGTGGATGGTATTGTCTGTAATGAAGATGTTGAGGTCTAAAAAATTAATAGATTCCTTACTTGTTTCGTGGGTTAGGGTAATGCCTCTATTGTTGATGTTGAGGTGGTGGATAAAAGAGTTAAAAAGAGCTTCTGTGCCATCCCAGATAAAAAACAAATCGTCTATATATCTAAAATATGTTACAAGGTTCGTACACCAAGCGTGCCTTCCCCATATGGCCGTGGATTCCCAGTCGGCCATAAAGAGGTTGGCATAGCTTGGCGCGAACCTTGTACCCATCGCAGTGCCTTGTTTTTGTAGGTAAAAGGAGTCAAAAAAACAAAAATAGTTGTTGGTTAAAATGATATTAATACCTTCTAAAATAAAATCTATTTGGGCAGGGGGGATTCTGTTTTCTTTAGTTAAAATTTCTCTGATTGCCTGGCATCCTATATGGTGGGGTATAATCGTGTATAGGGATTAGACATCACAAGTAGCTAAAATGTAATTTTGACGAAGTGCCCTTCGCCACTTGTGCCTGGAGAGGACTGCTTGCCTGCCTCTTGCCCTGTGACTATGGCCCCTGGTTTGTATTGCCCTTTAAAGACATGATTTGGGCATAATGGATTTGTGTTGTGCTGCTGCTGGCCCTTTAAGAACCATCTGGGGACATACTGTGGAGTTACTGGGTGGCCACCATTTCCTGTATCAGAAGCACATGGTGAGAACAATGGATGGCGGCCATTTTAACTCACAGACACTGTTTGGACTTTTCAACACGGTGCCATCTCGCCAGTATTTGGTGCACAGAGACATCATGCAGTGGTTTTGGACTATACAGCAGGGGACACATTATACAGTGATTGTTTTCATTTAGCCTGTATATGTTCTGCAGAATCTGCATTAAACTGTATTTTCCAAAGTACTGAACGGATCTTTATGGGGTTATTGCATGTTTTGGGGTCCCTGTGTGTTTTATGAAACTGTATTATTTCTGGCCAGCAGATAATTGAGCTTTGTGTATTGTAGAAACTCAATTATCTAGCCTGGCCCAGAGGAGGAGTTTTGTGTTGCATAAATTGTGAGTTCTGTGTGCCAGTAAATCAGTCTTGTTCCAGCATTAAGCCTTGGCTCATGTTTGGGGGAAGGGATACCTACACTCTGGGGATTGCTATAATCACTTACTCCCCAGAGGAAGCTCTTGCAATAGCTTGATTTGTTCCTGTTACTGCTCTCTGGGGAAAGAGGTTCACCCACTGGAAACTGGATCCTGGCCTTGGGTCCAGGGTGGGTGGAAACAGCAGAGACCCCGGCGCAGTTGCATTGCTGGAAGTGGGGTCTGCAGTGCTGATGGTGTCGGTTGGAGTGCTTGGAGTCCTCAGCGAGCACTAGGAGCATCGATTGGCGGAGGTACTCAGTCGGAGTGCCAGCATTCCGTCACAGTAATTAGTTTGCCATTTGAATTTGTCTAAAAAACGTAGTAGTGACATAGTCTTTTAGGTAAGAGCGCATTAATTTAACGGATGGTTGGAGGAGTATGTCAATGTATTCTGACAGATTGCAGAGTAGGGAATTTATCCCTGACACGATGGGTCTGCCAGGGGGTTATTAATATTTTTATGTATCTTTGGTAAAAAATATATGACAGGGAGTTTAGGGTATTTGATGTTAAGATAGTTGTATTCGTTTTTTGTTAGGATGCCAGAATCCAAGCCTTTTTGTAAAAAAGTGGATAGGGTGATTTGGATGGTAGGGGTGGGGTCAGAGCGTAGTTTGTTATGTTTCTGTATCATGTAGTTGTCTGTGCCTCATCTATGTACATCTTGCTAGATAGGATAACAATCCCACCTCCTTTATCTGCCGGCTTTATGACAATATCTTTGTCTTCTTGTAGTTGTTTCAGTGTGTTGCGCTCGGCATATTTAATTTTTTCAAAGTCTTTTAACACAAGTTTTTCGAACATGATGAGGGGTGCAGATTTGCAGTAGGAAGGGTAAAATTTTGATTTTTCTTTCAAATAAGTGTTGATGTTATTGGGGTTGATACGAGGCGTGGGGGGTGGAGAATTGGTTGTGGTGGGTAATTTGTCTTTAAAAAATCTCTTTAGGGTAGCTCTGTGAACAAATTTGTTGATTTTTAAAAAGGCTTAGAAAGATTTAAAAGGGTTAGTCGGTGCAAATTTCATACCTTTATTAAGGACGGATATTTGGGTGGCGGATAAGATTTTGTTGGATAGATTAAAAATACCGTTGTAGGAAGTGTTTGAAGGGTTTACTGTCTGTCTAGCCTTTCTCTTTTGTGCTCTTCCGCCCCTGCGTTTACCTCTGGGCTTAAAATTATTTTTTTTGTTCGTGGAGGGTAAGGTGTATTGGCTGTTAAATTTGGGTGGGTGCGAATCTCTAAAAAATTATCTTCGTTTTCTATTTCCGAGTCAAGTGACAGTAATTGTAAATGATTAGGGTGATTGGGAATAGTAGGTGATTGGGTGAAATTGGAATATTGTTGGTGACTATTTGCGTATTGGGGTCTTTGGGGTTTGGGTGAGTGTTCAGGTACATTGTAATAGTGGGGTGATCGTGGTGGTTTATATGAAGTTTTGCGATATCTTTGGGGTGCTGGTAAGTGTTGGGGAGGGTGAGAGTAGGATGGCTTGGAGGTAGGTTGGTGGTGGTAGTGGTTAGTTCTATAAGTGTGTGGTTTGAAGGGAGACCGGTAGGGGGTCTGTGTCCTTGGTAGTGGTGTTGTGGTGGTCGGTATGAGGGTTTGGGTGCAATTTGTTGGTGATGAGATCTGTCATATTTGTATGGTTCAGAGGAGTATTCATTGTGAGGAGGGTTGTCAGAAATGTATTTTTTGTTTAAGTGATATGTCCTCACTTGTTTGTTTGCGTAGTCGTGTTTGTCTCTAATATATTTCTTGATTTTGAGGTGTTTGGTGTCCATTTCTATTTTTTCTATTTTGCTTTGAATAAGGATAGAGTTTTGTCTGTATACATGTGTATCCATAAATGGCATTAGTTTCTCTTTTAAGTCATTAATTTCTATGTCTAGTAGTGACAATTTTTTACTTTTTTTAGTGACTAGAGTTTCCATGAGTCCGAATGTGCATAGTTCAAGTTTACTATACCACTCGTCCATGAATTCTAAGTCATCTTGATCTGAGGCAGGGAGTTTGAGCAATCTTAAGCCTCAGGGAGTGATTTGCTCTTCTATGTATTTTTTCATGGTGGCTATTTCCCATTTTAGTTTAATTTCAGGTGTTAATGCTTTTTCTAATTTTATGAAAAGTTCTTGTTGGCTTAAGGTGTGGTGTCTGATGGGTACAGGGCTAATGGGTCTTGTAGGTTCAGAATCAAATAGATTGTTAACATCAATAACATAATTATTCCTAAAGTCAAAGATGGACATAATTGAGGAGAACAAGCAGCTAAAGACGAGGGGAATAGATATAGATAAACACAAAAAGAATTCAGCGCTAGTAATCACAAAATTAGTCAAGGTAGGCAGCAACCCAAATGAAGGAAAACCCCTCGGGTCCTTCGGTGGATAGATACAAAAAGATATGGAAGGGCTGCGCCAAAATAAGGTTTTTTTTTGTTGTTTTTTTTGTTTTTTAAGAGAAAGAAAAAAAAAAGTTGTTTTTGATTAAAGTTGATAAAAAAACAAACAAAAAAAACCCACATAAGTAGATGGTTTAAAGGTACAGAGATACAGAGATATATGTAAATGGAGTATGCATGAAAAGGGGGTAATATAATCCCAAACATAATGATTTAAATAGGGGTTATATTATACCCCAGAGTAATAATATATTACAGATGTTAAATAAAAATAATAGATAAAATAAAAATAAAAATAAAATTAAATAAAAGATAACACAGAATACAAGATACATAAATGGAAAGGCATAGATGAAAAATTAAAAATTAAAAGATTATTATTATGAGAGTTGGTTAGGTCCAGACATAAAGAATAAAAGCATGTAGATAAGGGTTGTATATAGGAATTTAAATAAAATTAAACAGGTCAAAATCAACATTTAAACCAGATGCGGTAAGAGTTTTTAGATTAAAAACCCATTCTTGTGTTTATCTTTTTGTGTTTATCTATCTCTAGTCTTGCCTTGCTTCAGTACTGGGCACCGGACCGCCACCCTGACAGACCACCCGGCTGCAAGCTCGAACGACAGGAGCTTGCCCACATGTCACGGAGACTCAGGTAAGAACCGAACCCCTTACTATGACGGTAGACCCGACCCTGTTAGACTGGGACACCCCAGAGGAATTTGGGAGGGAAACCCGGGAAGACCCTATCCTTCACAAGTATAGGGCCAAGGCTGACATGGAACAAGAGGGGTTAGAGGGAGAGAGATTTATCTGGGAGCAGGTTAACCAAGACCCACAATAAAGGGGAAGCCCCATCCCAGAAGCATTAACTCGTAGTTCCTAGGTTCTCCGGATTGGGCAGGAAATAACTTTAGCCAGGCACCTTGGCGTACACCACACATCCCATCAAGTGACCCAGAATTTCTTCTGGTTGGGAGTATCGAGGGATGTACGTCGGTACTGCAAAACTTGCGACACCTGTCAGCGAGTAGGGGAGAGCAGGATCACCCTAAAGCTCGACTGCTATCCATGCCCATTAACAAAGAGCCTTTCAGCTGGATAGCAGTTGACATGGTGGGGCCCCTACAGAGGCCCAGTCCATCCAGTAAGAAATATATACTTACAGTGGTGGACTACGCTACCCACTATCCAGAAGCAGTCGCTCTCACAAATATCCAAGAAGACACTGTTGCCGATGCAGTGGTTAGGATATTTGCCAGAGTAGGGTTCCCCAAAGAAATCCTCTCTGAGCAGGGAACCTAATTTACTTTGGATCTGATCCACCAACTGTGGAACATGTGTGGCATCAAAGTTCCCCCATACCACCTTCAGACTAACGGTCTCTGTGTGTGGTTCAACGGCACTCACAAAACAGATGTTGAGACAATCACAGAGATTGGGAGAGATTTCTACCGCACCTTCTCTTCGCATACCGAGAGGTGCCCGATTTCCACTTTTGAGTTGCTCTATGGGAGAAGGGTACGTGGTCTCCTTGAGCTCATTAGAGAGCACTGGGAAGGGGAAACGGAACACGAGGGGATCCCCATTGTACCGTATGTTCTGTCGTTCCGGGACCGCATGGAGCAGTTGCCCAGGATGGTAAGGGAGAACATCCAGGCGGCCCAGGGGTGACAGAAAGCTTGGTACGATAGAGGGGCCTGGCAGTGTACGTTGAACAAAAGGTACTTGTGCTAAAGCCAGTCAAAAAGGACAAATTGCAAGCAGCCTGGCAGGGACTATATAAAGTAGTAGAGCAGCTCTTTGATATCACGTATGTAGTCGCAAGCTGTGCAGATGAAAGGATATGGAGGTCCTTTCATATAAATATGTTAAAAGAATACCAAGAAAGACAGGAAGGTATAGCCGCAATATGCATCCCAGCTGGGGATGACTCCATGAACCTTGCCCTACCCGAGCTTTTAGAAAGAGAGCCCCAAACTTAATTAGCTCCATTAAAATAGGAGACAGGTTAACAGCCCTAGAGACAGACCAAGCCTGTCATTTACTAACCGAAAAACTACTGACATTTTCCCAAGAGCCTGAGTATACCACCTCAGCGGTCCACAAAATAGAGACACCGGGGCAAACCCCGCTCTGTCAGCCCTCCTACCGTATACCTGAAGCAGTCTGAGAAGGAATGTGGAAGGAGATACAGGCGATGCTACACCTGGGGGTTAATGAGCCCTCTGACAGCCCATGGGCTTCGCCTGTGGTCCTCGTACCAAAGAAAGATGGGACCACACAGTTCTGCATGGAATACAGGTGACTGAATGAGCGGACCACCACCGATGCGTATCCTATGCCCCGGGTAGATGAACCATGCGATGCGTATCCTATGCCCCGGGTAGATGAAGATTGTATAGCCAGGGGACTTAATCTATATGCAAAGGCTATTGGCAGATTCCCCTGGCCGAGGAGGCTATCCCTAAGTCGGCCTTCATCACCCCGTTTGGCTTGTACCAATTTAGGATCATGCCATTCGGGATAAAGAACGCCCTGACCACCTTCTAGCGTATGGTGGATAGGCTCCTCGATGGCTTCAAGGATTTTGCCTGTCCGTACCTGGATGACATTGCGATCTACACTGAGATCAGCCCTTACCCCCACACACACAGCATCCCTAACCCATCCCTGCTGGCGTGCGTACCTCTCTCGGCACGCCAGCATTTAGGTATCCACCGGAGAGAGCACTCCCTTGGGCAGCTACGTGCCTAGTCTCCTAGCTCTCAAGCAGGGGGAAACAGTAACCATAGCTCTGTTGGGAGTGTGTAGGACGAGACAGTGTGCGTATGCCGGTTTGGGATTCGAATGCTGCCCCTGGTTGGCGTTTTG
Organism: Pelobates cultripes; assembly: GCA_933207985.1. Lineage (NCBI taxonomy): Eukaryota > Metazoa > Chordata > Amphibia > Anura > Pelobatidae > Pelobates > Pelobates cultripes. The sequence goes on along the minus strand of OW240917.1, from coordinate 199,983,498 downwards.
TTATACGAACCGGATGCCACCCAAGGGAAGCATGCGTTGCTTGCTTCCCTTGCAGTTTGCGGTTTCTACATCTCGTTACGAGGTGTGAACATTCTAAATAGATATTTTAAATTAGGTGTCGGGGTGGTCCTCATTCGGGAGCCGAACAGAACCCGTTCGTATGAGCTCTCCTGAACGGGGAGCAGGTAAAACACACGAATACAACACAATTACATATAGATACATGGGGAGACACAGAGTACAAAGGAAAATCGTGAGAATAAACATTGGGAACACAAAATACAAGGCCAACACATATGAATATTCAGTGGGCATGGTACTTAGTGGCCGTGTTCCACCACATATCTCCCCCTTGACCACCTCTGGCTGCCGCAGCATGACTCACACGGGTCAGCTCACTGCTGCTCGGATTGGACACATAGCCATTCAGTGCCATGCCCCCCCAACAGTACACGTCCCTGACCATTCCCTCCTAGAGTTCTGGGCCTGGCCCGCGTTACACCCTGCACCCTCCTGGGTACAGGGTGACTTAAACATAAAGTCTCTTTTGCCTGGGAGGCTAAGTACCCAGGGGTCTCTGAGTCCGTACATTCCCCCACCCAAACAAAGGTGCCCCCCAGCTTCCTGAGCCCGTAACAAACCCCACCCAAACAATTGTATCCCCCCCCCGCCTGCTCATCACCTGGTTCTCCTGGCTGAGGAGGATAGGGGTTGGCTGCTGAGCTGGCCGTGGCTCTGTTTTCCCAGCATCACTGGGGTCTTGGCTGTCTTCTGGGGAGGAGAGCGGACTGTGCTCTCCCCTGGCACTGTTCGGGATACTGGGGAGGGGGCTAGCAATCCTCCATCTCCCCCTGGATCTTACTCAGTTGCTGGGGAGCTGTATTGGCTGCACCTGGCTCGGAGGCCCATGCCTCTGCTCCTACTTGCTCCGGGGGTCTTGCAAGGCTGCCAGGGCCTAGTTTAGGCAACAAGGGTGGAAAGAGGCTACCTGCCCTGTGCCTGGAGGTCCTTGCCTTCATGCTCATCGGTTCCTGGGGTGGGCAGAGGCTACCTGCCCTCTGCCTGGAGGCCGCGCCTCCACACCAACTGGCTCCTGGGAAAGGACCAAGCAGAGTCTGGGAGCATCCTTAATGGTATGGGTAGAGGCAGCTTTAGCTTCGCCCACTATCTGCTGACCTGACCATACCAGGTCTCTGGGCTCCGCTCCAGGAAGAGTCAGAGGAGCTCTTCCAAGGTACCAGTGGCGACCGGAGTCCCATCCACGGCACTCTCTTGGGGTGGGCAGAGGCTACCTGCCCTCTGCCCAGAGGTCCTCGCCTCCGTGCTCATCGTTTCCTGGGGTGGGCAGAGGCTACCTGCCCTCTGCCTGGAGGCCCGCGCCTCCACGCTTATCAGTTCCTGGGGTGGGCAGGGCTACCTGCACCCTGCCCAGAGGCCCGTGCCTCCACCCCAACTGGCTCCTGGGGAAGGAGCTAACAGAGGCCAGGTGCACTTTGCTTCTTAAGGGAAGGGGCTTTGCCTGCTACCCGCTGACCTGATTATACCAGGTCCCTGGGTTTAGCTCCAGGAAGAGTCGGAGGAGCCAGCTCTTCCACTTGTAGGGTGCCCAAGTCCCAGCCATGACACCCTCCGTACCCATGGTTATTTCTCCTGATGACTCACACTGCCGCTTGGGAACGGGAATGGTTATCTCTGTCCCCTGGACCATACACTGCTTCTAAGGAACTAGACCGGCTATCTGCGTTCCCTGCACCTTACACTGCCACTGGGGAGGAAGGACAGGACGCTTCTCCCCCTGGACTTCACACTGCCGGTGGGGAACATAACCGGTCGTCTCCATTCCCATGCACTCACACTGCCACTGGGGAGGAAGGACATAACTCCTCTCCCACTGGATTGCGAAGTCCATTAGCATCACTTCTGGGCCAGGTGGTGTTGTACTTGGGAGCAGGCATGCATAGTCTTATTCAAGCTCCCATTCTGGGTCAACCAGATAATCCAGATCCAGCTGCAGCTCTGTTTCCCATGCCCGGTCCAAGCATTCTTCCCGGTCTTCTCAGATGCCTTTCGGCTATACACAGATATAGCTGGACAGCATACCATCGTAAGGCTCGGTAACTGTCGTCGATCCACAGTTCCCTTTGGACCAGCTGCTCCTGTTCACACACCCATTCCCCCTGGGGCTGCTCTCTCAGAAGAGATATCCACAGGTCCAGCTGATCCTGCAGTTTTTGTTCCAGGGCTGGAAGGGATTCCCTCCGGAGAACCTGGAGCATCTCCAGGGCTTCATTCCAGAGGCCCTTTCAAACCTGGTCCCTAAGATCAGAGCCAGACTGGCCCACCGGGATACAGGGAAATTTCCCGGTGGGCCGCAGGCAGCTGGCCTTTCTGGCGGGTGCAGAGGGAGCTCTTTTGGCGGCCGCAGGGGGAGCTGGCTGTTCTGTCTCTGCTCCCCCCTCCCCTGCGCGCTACAAAGAGACCGGGGACGGAATATGACATCATATTCCGGCCCTGGTCTCTTTAAGCGGCGTGCTGGGGAGAGGGAGCAGAGACAGAACAGCCAGCTCCCCCTGTGGCTTGTGTGTGCCCCGCAGTGACCAAATAGCGCCCAGTGTTTGTGCTGACCAATCAGGAGAATGGCGCAAACCCAGTTTGAATAGACGTGCCCTAATTGAGTGCAGTATCATATGTATTCATTATAAAGTATCAGTTTTGCCCAATCTTACCAAATAATTACATCATTAAGTCCTTCATGCTTATCTTCCTAGGAACCTGGAAAGTTTTTGGTGATATATAATAGTTGTTGAATCAGTCAAGGTACAAGTAGACCTAATAATAGGGGGGCTTTGTTAATTATTTCTGTTCTAAGATTAATATTTGTTGCCCTCTTTTTCAAACCTACCCGTTGGTCAGTTTCAGCACACTACACCCGACCTGCTCTTTTTTGGTATAGTTCAAACCTTATTGTACACCATCGGCCTGTACAGAACTACAAATCTAAAGGTAGTATGCCTTTGTGAGAGGGTGATTTTACCGGCCTATATGTCGTCCCTCCCTGCTACCTCCTGACATTCTGCTGATGTCTAGAACCCAATCCTCCTCTCCCTAATATTCTCTTTTAATAGTTTGGCCCTATTTTTCAGGCCTACCAATTGGTTTTGACACACCACAACCGACTTACTGTTACTGGTATAGCTCAAACCTTGTAGTATGCCCTCTGCCTTTGTCCCACGGCACAAATATCTATACATACATGTATTTAAAGAATAAAAGGAAAGGATATTTTTGCTGATATTAAATTAACAAATTTAACAACAAAATATATTAGTGATGCTTTAATATTATTTTTATTCTTAACATACCTTATTTTTTGGAAGACACACTGGAACATAAGATGTACCCATATTCTTTGACTATAAATTTAAGAAAAATAAATAAAACAACCTGCTTAATAATTACAGCAAACTTTAATTTATGTATGTGACGGACCCACTGGCACTCCAACCAAGTACCTCCGCCAATCAATGCTCCTAGTGCTTGCCACGGACTCCAAGCATTCCAGCCGACACCATAAGCACTGCAGACTTATCCCATCCCCCAAGCATGAGCCAAGGCTTCAAGAAAGGGTCAAGCAGGTCTGTTTAATGAGCACACAAAAGCAACAGCACTCATGCAGCAAAATAACACCTCCTCAGAGGAAAACATGACAGTTAAGTTCAGTCAGTGTTTGAATATATGACAGTTATTGGAAGTTGCAGAACTGTGCCAGTACCATTTAAAGGGCCAGAATAGTCTTTTAAAACACCAATAAGTCCAAATGGTGTTACTAACTGGCAAAATCTTCCAGGGACCATAGTCATATGGCAAGAGGCTGGTAATAAGTCCTCTCCAGGCACAAGTAGCGAAGGGCACTTCGTCACACATCTTCCCATTGGGGGGAGACTAACTAGGTACCTGACCTTCTGTCGGTAAGTACCTGAGTTAGTTGAGTAGCCCACCCACAACAAACAGTTAACAAAGTAGCCCACCCACAATACACCTCAGCTTACCAACGTTCAGGGTCTCCTTATTTACTTACATCTGCTGATGGTCCTACATTCTCACCGACACTCACAACGGCTGTGGAGGGAGGTAGGTAACGCTGGCAACTGGGTGGGGGGCCTGGAACCATGGTGAGACAGGCTGTCGTGCAATATATAAGATGACCACATAAATGCCCCACAAATACACCTCCCCACCAATGTGCCCATACTGTAATAGTTGCCACTAGTACTATGCCCACAGACACCAGGCTTCCTGATAGCTAGAGGACCCAATATTACCCTTTACTACGTTGATTGACCTTATTGGGATGCACTTTACAGGCCCAACTGCCGGACTTAATTGTTTTGTTGACTTCCCGGGACACTTATGACATAGGGGAGCGGGAGGTAGGGCCGACTTAGTTTACTGGGGGGAACCGGAAATCAAGCAGACTGTATGTGAGTGAGCGGAGGGGGCTGTTGGGCGGGGGGAGGGGACGATAAGATGATGGGGTGACCAGAGAGGAGGGAGGGCCAGGTCACTGTGGTGTGCTGGGGCCGGGATTGAGGGGGTGGAGGCGGGGAGCGCCACGGCGCATTATCATTGTTCACATGACATAACTGCATTTATTTGGTTGTACTGTTGCACATCAGCTGTTAATAGGATATAACTGCACCCTTATTGTTATACTGTTACTTTTGCATGCTAAAAGTTGGAATGGATCACTCTAAATTGACTATTGGTATTATGCGATGAAAGGGGTCGGGGTGTAGGGGCTTTCCCAAACACTTACAAACTTTTATACACTTGGCCGGTGCCGAGCCACACACCTCAACCCATACTCGTGCTTACCCCTACACGGCTGAACCCTGGGGAGTCCTGTTACCTGGTCTGGTTACCAGGACAGGGCCTCGGAGTTTCTAGCCATAGCACGAGTCACCTCCCTTGTGGAGGTTGTTCTTCTGAGAACCAGGGTACTTTGCAGTCCTGGGGCTGCTATTTTGCCTCTGAGCCACCATATCAGCTCGAGATATAGCCAGAAGTCTATCTTGCCTTGTACCCAGCACTGGGGGCTGGACATAATTCTGTGGCTGCTCCAACAATCTCAGCACACCTGTGGCTGATCACCAATTAGCCAGGTATAAGACACTACCTCTCCCTGAGAGTTCATTGACTCTGGTTCCCTTGTTTGGTTCCTGTCTCTTCGTATCAGCATTCCAGTGTTTCCTGTCTGATTCCGGCTTCTGACCTTGGCTTTCCTTCTGAACTACTCTGATCTCCGGCTTTCCCTGATTTTGGCTTTCCTTGACTACGCTTCTGCTAATCCCTGCTGTACTGCTACTTGGTGCACTATTCCTGGAAAGCCCCCGTGCACAGACTCACAGGCCAGGTGAGTTCTTCCCTGACCACCTTGGCCTGTGTTTACTTGCAAGGGTGAGCACATATATCTGCGCTACAGACTCCCATTCAGGTAAGCTATTATAGAATGAACTGACCAATATGGAGTCAGCAGAGATATGTAGGCTGTTCACCTCCCTTGCTCAGCAAGTATCAAGCCTGACTCAGACTGTATCGGTTCTGCAGCAAGAAGTTTTATTTCTTAAAGGCACAGTACGCCCAGCCCCGGAACCTGCTTATCCAGAGCCGTTTGTTGTGATGCCTGACAGATTTGATGGTTCCCGTTCCTTCTACACAGCATTCAGACTGGATTGTGAACTCCTTTTTGCCCTTAAGCCTAAGACCTACAACAGCGACTTTGTCAAGGTCCGTTCTGCCATCAACTTACTTTATGGACGGATTAAGGAGTGGGTATACCAGAAGCTGCAGGAAAAAAGCACTGTCTTGGACAGCTGGGAGTCATTCATGAGCGCAATGGACTCTCAGTGTATTACCTTCAGGAAAGCTACTCCCAAGCCTGCTCCATATACCCTCTGTTACCTAAAGAAAAGGACTCCTACCAAGTCCCCATCATGTTGCAGCGTGAATCAACCTTCAGGGACCCGCCTTGTAACCCTGTTTATACTCAAGCTAGCCGTGAAACTCCAGTGGACATGGAGGAACCCATGGAGATCGGATTTACCAGAACTAGATTGCCTCCTAAGGAAAAAGACCGCAGGAGAGCACATGGTCTATGTCTATACTGTGGGAAAAGAGGGCATTTCATCTCTCTGCCCAACTCGTCCACTTAGGCCAAGATCCCTTCTATCTGGTACCATATAGACTTATCCTGTCATCGCGGCAAGCCAGCCTGGAAATTGCCAGCCCTGTCCCCGTCCTGTGACACAAAAGGGTACTCAGACTATGGCAAATATCACACCCAGTACACCTGATGAGTCTGCACCACCTCCAGAAGACTCTCCTGTTAAAACTGGTACCATCACCACTTCCTGCCTGCCCAAAGGAGAACTACCTGCGGATTGCACCTATGGTAACAAGGTCAACAGAACAGATCTGGAAACGTTTGAAAGGGCTTTGAAAGCCGTGAACTCTGCACCTGGTGATGCACCAAAGGAAAAAAGTTCAGAGAAAATGACTCCTGGGATCAAGGTACTTACCGCCTGCACCAAATCCATGAATAACCTTGACCTCTTTCCATTAGTACCCGAAACTGGTACCATAAAGTCCCAGGCTGAGACTTTGATTACAAAGACTATCTTAGTGATACTGAGACCGAAGATGAGGAGTACTATTTCCAATAAGAACCTGTTCAAGCCCGGAGGGCGTTCTTGAAGGGAGGGTACTGTCACTGTACTAGCCGCAACATCCAGTCTGCCAGACGAGGTCGCCCCAGGAGTGCCCAGCAGGGGATTTGAACCAGGGTACTTTGCAGTCCTGTGGCTCTGAGCCACCATATCAGCTCAGGATATAGCCAGAAATCTATCTTGCCTTGTACCCAGCACTGGGGGCTGGACGTTATTCTGTGGCTGCTCCAACAATTTCACCACACCTGTGGCTGATCACCAATTAGCCAGGTATAAGACGCTGCCTCTCCCTGAGGGCAGTGTCAGTTCATTGACTCTGGTTCCCTTGTTTGGTTCCTGTCTCTTCATATCAGCGTTCCAGTGTTTCCTGTCTGATTCCGGCTTCTGACCTTGGCTTTCCTCCTGGACTACTCTGATCTCTGGCTTCCCCTGATTTTGGCTTTCCTTGACTACGCTTCTGCTAATCCTTGCTGTACTGCTACTTGGAGCACTATTCCTGGAAAGCCCCTGTGCACAGACTCACAGGCCAGGTGAGTTCTTCCCTGACCACCTTGACCTGTGTTTACTTGCAAGGGTGAGCACATATATCTGCGCTACAGACTCCCATTCAGGTAAGCCATTATACCAAGTACCTAATAAAAGACAAGCTCAGTTTCTTAGGGGAACGTTAAACAAACTAAACGGCTTCTCCGAGGGACTTCAATGAATCACTGGACCCCGTCATGGACTCCTCAACGGGACACAGTAGCATCTCGCAACTCAACATACGCTCCATGAAGAGATCATTGGGGGATATAGACCTGGTGGATTGCTGGAGGACCCTACACCCCTCCACTAAAGACTTTACGTATTATTCGGCATTACATGATCAATACTCACGCATCGATTATATCTTCATCCGCCAAATAGGCCTCCAACGGATCATGGCTCGTTCATTGTAGAACTTGAATCGCCTCTCTTTCGGCCCTCCACGTGGTCATGGAGGCTAAATTAAGCCCTCCTGAGACGCGAGCACAGATTACCCAAGCATTGGAACAGTACTTTCAGGATAATGACGTGCCGGATACTTCTCCGGTCTCAATATGGGAAGGCCACAAGAGTGTCATCAGGGGCACACTTCTCCAAATAGCCTCCCGAAAGAAAAAAACAGCAGCAGCGCGTGAAATGGCAGATCTTTACAAATCTATTTCGGACCTGGAACAACAACACAAACGATTCCCACCTGATGGAGACGTACGGGGAACTCATGCAGGCCAGGCAACAACTGAAAGATCTCGTCACGAAACGCTACCTCAGATCCCTACAACATTCCAAGGGGTTCTTCTATGCTCATGCCAACAAGGGAGGGAAATACCTGGCGCGTCTCTTGAAAGGAAATGCCCCCCGCACGCAGGTCCGCAACTTACGCCCCTCGTCAGGCACCACGACGACCTTCCCGAACGAGATAGCGGGAGAATTCAGGAAATACTACCACTCGCTTTATAATATACATGTAACTGATGGAAATGACGACTCAGACATGGAGGAGGCCTGGACGCGTGGACTACCTACAAGAGTCTATCACGAGGACGATCAGCCCGGATAAGGCAGAGATGCTGGACACCCTAATTTCTATGGAGGAGCTCCTGGCAGCCCTGAAGTCAGCCAAAATGGGTATGTGGCGAAACCAACCTCGCCACTGTGAACTGGAGAAGCCTGGTCGCTCGCCTGCTCCCTTTGGACTATGGCCCTGCAGGTTAAACCGTTTATTTCCCCTGCAGAAAGGCTTATTTGTGTGATCTGAGTGCCATTCATCTAATAATGTGCACTCAGATCCCAGCTATCTGGGGATATGTGAAATGTCTGTGTGTTATGTGTAAATGTGACTTTATGTATTTTAAAGTGTTTTGTGTCTTTTTGCAACCATGTGCTTAATGGAGTCTTGTGTCTGTCCTGGGAGATAATTGAATTACTTATCTCCAGGATAGAAGACTCTGAAACTGGTTTGGGCCAGAAAGCCATGCTTCATTTAGTCACAAAGGACTTTTTACTAACTTTTGAACCCCTTGTCTGATTTGTGCCATTTTTGAATATGTTGTTCCCCTGAATGGATTGATTGTGAATATGTAATTTTATGTGAATGTGATGTATGGTTTTGGAGTTATGAAAGTTGGGTAGAAAGTATGTTTTAACTGTATGTATAATTGAGTTTCCTCTCAAGATAAGGGGAGGGAATATGTGGGATGTAACTGTGATGTGATTGGTTGTTTTGTAACGCCCTGTGGGCTGTACTATGTTTGTGGATTGGGAATAAAAGAGACTGTATGTGACAGTACAGGAAGTTCCTGTTTTAACCCTCAAAGTGAAGTGTCGTCTCATTATTGGGGGAAGGATTTATTGTATGCTGTTCCAGTTTGACTGCTAGGAGAGTAAACCTATTCGTATGGTTCCTATTCAACTGTCTACAGCATTCATATGCTTGAGAGAATTCATATGCTTCTCCGGTTCGGTGATTGTGGTGTCTGCTGCAGTGCTTGGAGTCCTCAGGAAGCGCTAGGAGCATCCTTTCAACGGAGGTACCCAGTCGGGGTGCCAGGCGATCCGTTACATTGGTGGCAAGCGGTGGGATGGCGTCCTAGTGCGAGGTAAAGCAGCTCAGAGACACAGTTCGTTTGGATTTACAAATTGAAGGCGACGCTAGTGTTTATACAGCGTCCCTGTCTACATAAAGATTTGGGAAAATGGGGTTCGTGGATCCTTGGGCACCTCGCACACCTGAGGAAGAGGGTGAATTGGACTGGAGAGATATTGCCCGGCAAGAACTATGGTACAATGCCCTGGAGGAAGTCCAGTATCAACGGCAGCAGCGCCTTCCTGGTGTCGCATACCGGTTGGAGGAACAAATGGCCTGGCGGATGCCGCTTCTGGGAGACCAACCCGGAGGGCAGCAGGTCAGACAACTTGAGTACCTCGTGGAAAGGGAACTGAGCCTTGACGCCTCATACCGGGCACTGTGGTGGTGCACTGTCCAGCCAGAGACATGGAGGGCAGAGGGCATCCAGCCGGAGGGGGAGAACTACACTAGCCCTGGCCTGTTGTGGAAGGCCTTAGCAGAAGACGTCGACTTTGGCAGTCCAGCAGAGTCACGGTACTGGGCTATTTTTTATTACCGGGGTGAGATGGTACAGGGCCCGAGATCTATGGGACTGGGACAAGACCTCCACCGTTTGGCTGCCATGGAACGACAGCTAGAGATGGACTATGTGGAACTACTAAACTCATGTCAGCCACAGGGCATAGACACAGAACAGGAAAACTGGCTGGGAGACCCAGACCTGCCAACCTACAGCTGGGAAAACGCAGCCGAGGTACCCCCTGCTTCACTACCAGCGGCAGAAGTAGGGGACCTCATAGACTGGTCCTGGGAAGACCCACAGATGGCAGGTGGAGATGGGATGGCGGTCTCTCTACCGGCCCTACAGGGATGCTGGGCGGTCGGCCCAGATCTCCAGCGGCAGTGTGTACCCCAGCGGGAGCAGAAGGTGCAGTCCTTCCTCCCCAGCGGCAGTGTGTCCTGCAGGAAGCGGAGACAGTCGGTCTCACTCCCCAGCAGCAGGGCAATATATTAAAAGGGGAGACAGTTGGTCCCCCTCTCCAACAGCAGAGAGAGTGTCAGGGAGAGGAGCTTGTTATCCCCTCTCCCCAGCGGCTGAAAGTATGTATGGGAGAGGAGCTTGTTACCCCCCCTCCCCAGCGGCAGCGTGTACCCCAGGGAGATGAAGGTGCCGTCCTTCCTCCCCAGCGGCAGTGTGTACCCCAGGAAGCAGAGACCATCTGTCTCGCACCCCAGCCGCAGGACAAAATATTGAAAGGGGAGACAGTTGGTCCCTCTCTCCACCAGCAAAGAGAGTGTCAGGGAGAGGAGCAGGTTACCCCCTCTCCCCAGCGGCAGTCTACAGTTCAGAGAGAGGAGCTTGTTACACCCTCTCTCCAGCGGCAGCCTAACCCACCAAGGGGAGATGTTAAGCCCCACAACTATGCAGATGGGACTGTAGTCTCTGCACTTGCAGCCCCAGGGGCAGGGACGGTCGGTCCTGTCCCCCAGCCACAGAGCAGTGTATCCAGAGGGGAGACAGTCGGTCTCTCCCTCCCACAACCAGGCTCCCACCAGGCTACTTCCGTGGTAGCACTGGCATCAGGGCAGAGTACCGCTGGTCTCTGCCGACTCAGCAACCCACCAAGGCAGCCTAACAGTTGCCCACACAGTCGTGGTGAGGCACCTGGACATGGACAAAGTTCTCCTCTACCCAGGTGTAGTAACCAGTTATTGTGGGTGGGCTGTACTGCTGTTTCTGTTTTGTGGGTGGGTTGCTGGACTAACCAGGGCACTGACCGGCAGGAGGTCAGATACCCTGTTAGTCTAGTTGGTAAAGGGGAGAAGTGTGGCGAAACCAACCTCGCCACTGTGAACTGGAGAAGCCTGGTTGCTCGCCTGCTCCCTTTGGACTATGGCCCTGCAGGTTAAACTGTTTATTTCCCCTGCAGAAAGGCTTATTTGTGTGATCTGAGTGCCATTCATCTAATAATGTGCACTCAGATCCCAGCTATCTGGGGATATGTGAAATGTCTGTGTGTTATGTGTAAATGTGACTTTATGTATTTTAAAGTGTTTTGTGTCTTTTTGCAACCATGTGCTTAATGGAGTCTTGTGTCCCTGGGAGATAATTGAATTACTTATCTCCAGGATAGAAGACTCTGAAACTGGTTTGGGCCAGAAAGCCATGCTTCATTTAGTCACAAAGGACTTTTTACTAACTTTTGAACCCCTTGTCTGATTTGTGCCATTTTTTGAATATGTTGTTCCCCTGAATGGATTGATTGTGAATATGTAATTTTATGTGAATGTGATGTATGGTTTTGGAGTTATGAAAGTTGGGTAGAAAGTATGTTTTAACTGTATGTATAATTGAGTTTCCTCTCAAGATAAGGGGAGGGAATATGTGGGATGTAACTGTGATGTGATTGGTTGTTTTGTAACGCCCTGTGGGCTGTACTATGTTTGTGGATTGGGAATAAAAGAGACTGTATGTGACAGTACAGGAAGTTCCTGCTTAACCCTCAAAGTGAAGTGTCGTCTCATTATTGGGGGAAGGATTTATTGTATGCTGTTCCAGTTTGACTGCTAGGAGAGTAAACCTATTCGTATGGTTTCTATTCAACTGTCTACAGCATTCTTATGCTTGAGAGAAGGTATACGCTTCTCTGGTTCGGTGATTGTGGTGTCTGCTGCAGTGCTTGGAGTCCTCAGGAAGCGCTAGGAGCATCTTTCAACGGAGGTACCCAGTCGGGGTGCCAGGCGATCCGTTACAGGGTATAACACTGGGCCCGGACGGCTTCTCCGTGGGGTATTATAAAAAAAATTTCCTCCATATTGCTACCATGGTTCACGAAGGCCATAAATGCAGTCGCTGAAGGGGGGAACTTCGGGGCAGAATCTCAGGCGGCAATAATAACTGTTCTACTGAAGCATGGGAAGAACCCAACGGTATGTGGCAGCTATCGCCCAATCTCCCTGCTGAATGTGGACGCCAAACTGTTCACTAAGGTACTAGCGACTAGGCTCCGGTCCATCCTAACGGCTCTCATACATGTGGACCAAACGGGATTTATACCTGGCCCAGAGGCACGAGATAGTACCCTGAGGGTATTTGCGATACAACATAGAGCGAGGATAACGCGGCAACAACTCCTCCTCCTCTCCACGGATGCCGAAAAGGCATTCGACCGGGTGAGATGGCGATACATGTTTGCAACTCTCTGTAAAATGGGGGTTGGACAAAGACTGCTCACGTGGATCTGGGCGCTATACAACAACCCATGGGGCGTGGTGCGTGTGAACAGGGCACTCACAGCTGAATTTGCGCTCTCCAATGGCACAAGGCAGGGATGCCCACTGGCCCCATTGCTATTTGCCATGTCCCTGGAACCCCTGCTCCAAACTATCAGACAACATCCTGACGTTTGGAGGTATTCCTGGCAAGGGGTGGAAAACAAAGTAGCCGCATACATGGACGATCTTTTATTTTTTTATCACCTTATCCCGAACCACGATGCACCGCCTGATGGAGGCACTTGAACAATTTGGTAAGATATCGGGTTTTAAACTTAACCTATCCAAGTGTGAGGTGCTTAACATCACCATCCCTGATGCAGAATACCGGGCTCTGGACTCCCTATTCCCTTTCCGATGGTGCCCCTGTAAAATGAGAAATCTTGGGATTTGGATCACATCGGATCCGGGAGAGCTTTACCCACAAAACTTCAACCCACTATTGAAGACGATACTGGCGGATCTAGAGAGGTGGGCATACCAACATGTATCGTGGTTCAGAAGGATAGCAGTTCTTAAAATGAACATCCTACCCAGGCTCTTATATTCGTTTCAGACACTCCCACTGGCCATACCCACACACTTTTTCTCCACACTGAGGTCGGCAGTTATCTGCTGTGTTTGGAGGGGGGGGAGACCGAGGCTCCGACATGATCTACTTTGCTTGCCGAGGCACCGGGGATGACTGGCGCTGCCCGACTTTAGACGATATTACCAAGCTACAGTCCTTCAGCGCATCCTGGAGTGGCACACAAACACGCATCGGAAACAGTGGGTAGCTCTAACAAAGGATGGACAGGAGGCTCGCCTAAAATCTACCCTATTGGCAGGGGGTTCTAAAGTTGGTGGCAGAGGAGAATCGGAGGGAATAGTAGCTCAGACACTTATTAGCTGGAAACTCATGAGGGACCAAACCCATATCTCACCCTTGCCCAGCCCACTACTTTCCATTGCCCACAATCCGGCGATAGCAGGGGGATTCCCGTCAAGAGCATGGCACTTTGCAGAGGGATGTGAACATATACCCATCTCCACAGTTTTGCGAGATGGCGCCCTGCGGTCCCTGGACACCCTATTGGGAGAGACACCCCGGACTCCCCTGATAATGCTATGCTACATGCAGGTAAAGCACTATTATGACGCTGTATGTGACAAAGAACGACTGCACAGGGACTTCACTTGGTTCAAGGCGAGAGGGGCTCATCACTGGAAAAAACGATATCCACCCTCTACCAACATCTTTTGGTGGGTCACTTGGCAGAGAACAATACCTTCTGCAGGCAGTGGGAGGCGCTGATGGACACCACCTTCACACCCCAACAATGGAAAGGTGCATTACTCTGGCAACACAAAAGCTCCATCAGCTCACATTACCAAGAAATGAATTACAAACTAATCGCACTCTGGTATAGGACCCAGATGCTGCTACACAGGATCTTCCCAACGACACCCCGACATGTTGGAGATGCCTCGAGGAGAGAGGCACGACAATACATATATGGTGGGAATGTCGCCTCCTTGTCCCATATTGGGAGATGATCAGAGAGAAGATAAACAAAATCATAGGAGAAACGACAGAATGGACAGCGGCCCTGCCCCTTCTACATATTTCAAAGATGTTGATTGCCATGTACAAAAAAATCGATCCTACATCATTTACTCAATGCGGCCAAAGCCCTGATCTCGCTATATTGGAAGAATGGAGATTCATAGGGTGGAGGACATTCAGGGAGCAGAGGCAATCCAAGCTTCACTACTTGGCAGGGGGAACAGACATGCAGAGATGTGGTGGCCATGGTTCGCATTTGTGTCCCGTAGCTGATTGGGCGGGTTGGAATGGGTGGGGGGACGCGCGGGGTTGACAGCTGGCCTGACGGGGCATGACCATTCCTGCCTGCTTTATTCTACCCCACCTAACCTATACTTAGGCCCTGGGGCAACTTTTCTTCCCTCTCTACCAACCTACTTCTGATTTTCACCTGTAACCTTTACATACACACGAGCAAATGGATAAGACACACTCACGCTATAGTGATAAGCCTGTATCTTGTCCGGGACCAGTCAGTGCGATCATAGAAAGACAGCACTATAATTACCTCATCACGCCTATCACGGATTCCACCAATGACTTAAAGAACCACTATAGTGTCAGGAAAACATACTCGTTTTCCTGGCACTATAGTGCCCTGAGGGTGCCCCCACCCTCAGGGACCCCATCCCGCCCGGCTCTGGAAAGGGGAAAGGGGTTTAAACTTACCTTTTTCCAGCGCTGGGCGGAGAGCTCTCCTCCTTCTCTCCTCCTCCGTTCCGCCCCGTCGGCTGAATGCGCACGCTGCGGCATGCGCGCGTTTCAGCCGTCGCGCATAGAAAGCATTATCAATGCTTTCTATGGACGCTGGCGTGCTCTCACTGTGAAAATCACAGTGAGAAGCACGCAAGCGCCTCTAGTGGCTGTCAATGAGAAAAATAGATAGTGTAAATCTATATATGAAATCAGTGGATGTTAACCTCTTGAGTACTGAGCCAGTTATACAAGTTGTGATCAAAACGTAAACAAAACCTTGAATTTGCGCTATATGTCTGTTCAGGCGTAATTCACCTCTTTCATATTAAATGCACCCACACGTATTATATATCATTTTGTTCAGGAGAAAAAGAAGTTTCATGTCCCATCAAATATTTATAAATTAAACATAATTTAATATGAATAAAATGTAAAAAAATGTGTATCTTGGAAAGTTACAGGGTTAAGTATAGGGCTTGTGAACCATATTCTCTGGACTTTCTGCCTGGGTTGTCAGGAAAGTCCCTCAAATAGTAATTAATGAAATGACTTAATCATGTGAAAATATTATATAAATATATATGTAGAATTTAAATATATATGTATATATAAATATGTATTTATATATAAATATGGATATATATATATATATTTTTTAATATATATTATTTTTATATATATATATATATATATATATATATATATATATATATATATATATATATATATATTTTTTAATATATATTATTTTTATATATATATATATATATATATATATATATATATATATATATATATATATACATGTATGTATTTTGAATGTCATTCTAAATGCATTTTGATTTAAATATATATTAATATCAAAATACCGGTGGCGCAAAATTATACAGGTATATCTTTTTTTTTTAAATTGTATTGTATTTTTTTCATTTTATTTTCAATTTTCTTACTGATTATTTTTAATTTTTATATATATATATATATATATTTAACGTCATTTTAAGTGTATTTTTATATTAATATATATATATATATATATATAATACTAAAATACACTTAGAATATATATATGATCTAAGTACTTTAATTTACTTTATTAGACTTATTTTAACTTTTACCTACTTTTAAAACTATTTACAGGCAGCAGGGGGATAGCCTGAGAGCTCAGGCAGTCCCCCTGCTGGCACTGCATGAGCCAGCTATTACGGCAATGTGATCGCAATGACCCCGTGACCGCATGGCCCTGGAGGGCCGGATCATGTAGAAGGTGGCTGCCTGGGCTCCCAGACAGCCCCACGGATCACGACCACTGACATGGGATCGGCTGGGACCCGGTAAGTCCCCTGGACAGCGGGGACATTCTATGCCACCCTCCGGGGTTTAGGACTGCCCAAAAAAGGATGACATAGAATGCCTGCCATCCTTAAGGGGTTAGAAAACTATGTTAGAACACTCACAAACAAAGAGCAGATGAGCCTGCTCTGACTGATCAGCTTGAGTAAATCCCTTAAATGGGTAAGCGATGCAGGAAAGAAGGCCAGCAATAGGTATGTTTAAATACTTTATTGCATCAAATAGTAATAAAAACATAGCCAGTGTTGTTCTCCTTTGTGGGTCTCTTGTGTATGGAATCACCAGTCCTGTTAGTCCACCGCTGGCTGCAAGACTATAGGCTTATCGATATCCTACACGAGCACTTCCTGGAGGCGGGGATTGCGTCCGAACCACATGACGTTGTGTGTGCGTGATGACGCTGTTATGGATACCTCCGCCGACGGATGCTCTTAGCAATTTTCAAGGACCATCAGCACCGCACCAGACACCATAACCACTGCAGACTCCATGAACCACAATAGCTTAGTTGGGGTCTCTCCTTCCCACCCTGGTCCAACCTCTGGATCCAGGACCGTGTGGGAAGGACCTTTTGACCGACCGCAAGCATGGCTTTTCATCCGTTCATGCAAATACCTAATGTTAAAGTGGCGTTGAAGCGTCGAAGTTCCAGAGAAGGTAAAGTTCAGCGGTGTTCATGCCGTCGCGTGTCCGATTTGAGTTCCATGAACTCGATGACCAAACACCGCTGAACACGCTTGACTAAACAAGATGGCTGCCGCCTCGTGTTCGACTATACGAACGGTGACCACCCAGACGTTCGTCAATTAGCTGCGGTTAACCACAGCTTCTGGGGGGGGGTAGCACACTCCACTTGCGGGTGGTCCGGCTGTTCGATAGTTTGTTCGGTAAACTCCATTTACTGAACCACATAGGAAAAAAGGCACAAACAAGCATTTTCACAGTCTGGGGACAAGGTTTTAAAAAATCAGGCCCCTCCAAAAGCCAGTGGCGAAGGGCAAGTGGCGAAGGGCAATTCGTCACAGACGTGTTTCGCCAATCGGCTTCCTCAGATCACTCCATCTTTTCCTGTCAGTCTGTATTTAAAGCCCTCCTAGCTGGGAGAGTCCTTCTTTTGCAAAAAAACTTTATTGGACATTGTTCAAAACCTTAGTGTGAATATATTATCAGTTCACAAGTATGGAGTTTCCTATCAAGTCCACTTATATCACACATCTGGCAGATCTACTAAATGTCTAAAAAAGAAGTATGCTGCAAAGTCACATTAAGAGCAATGCTTTACTTAATCAATTTGATAAAACATTAGTAACTGAAAGATAAAAGGCATAATACAACATTTCTAAGACATTCACAAAGCTTCATGCTTGCCTAAAAAAATACAAAATACACATTAATCCATACTCTTACCTAAAAAAACTAGCAGGGGGGGAAAGAGAGAGAAATACATTATTATACATACTTATAAAAAACAATCCTATGATTAATACCTAGTGTAAAACATTATAAAAGGCATTATCTTGGGGGGCGGGGCCGGGCGGCCATGCCAGCAGGCTGCATATCACACGGGCTCCTGAGCAAACAAAGGAAAAAAGGCAATATATCCACTTTACCCCACTTATACGGACCCGGGGGTCCATGACATGAAGCCCTGAAGTGTCCCAGTGTAGCTGGAGCGCCCGCCGCAGGGTGGCTCTAGGTCCTGGTGAGAGACTCTGGCGCTCGGGGATTGAGGCCTACCCGGGAGGGGAGCGGGGTGGACGGCCACTGCCTCGCTCTCCACTCCGACTGCAGTAAATCACCATCTACTTGGTACCTTCCTGGTCCAGCTTCCCCCCCATGGGCCGGGGGGGTCATCCCGGTCCCCACCAGGCGGGCTAATGCCTAAACATCTCACCTGAATGGTCTGAAGCCGGAGTGAGGATCCCACGCGGTCTCACCAAAATGGCTGACGGAGGCACAGCAACTGCATCGACAGAAGGTGATCACTCTGTGCTCACAACCTGCTACCACCGGGGGTCCCTGAGGGCTCTCAAGCCCCCACGTAACAGCCCTGGAACATACCAGCTGACAAATGAGAACCACCACAGCCAGCATTTCCTCCACATGCCCATCTCAAAGCGGCAACCCCAGAAGGGCACTCTGCAAGCAAGCTCCACTAACGACCAGGGCTGGAAGAACAAACAGAACACCCAGCTTTACCCACTGACCGCATGGTGCTATAGCCCTCGACAATACATCAAGGCTCGCAAGACATGGCAAACCTACCCAACAACCGGGACATTAGGAACAAGTGGAATTCATGGGGTAATATCAAGGGACTCACCCCACACCTGGGCATGGAACACAACCAGATTACCTCAGGCTTTGCGCTGGGCTGGAGCTGATGGTGACCCCAGCCGTTCATAATAAGAAGCACAATATATAGTATGACATGAATAGCTATACCAGATATCACTGTAGTTGCAGTCATTGAATAACGTGCATATCCTCTGCATATGACCCTGTATATAGTTCATCTTTACTTGAGCTTTATATGTATAGAAGGAAATAACTGAATGTATGATGCTCTGCCTGGTGGCACCCTACTTTAATGAGAATCTTAGCTAAAGTTGGAAACCTTAATAGAAATAGATATATTTTGTTAGTCAGCACTGCATAATCTATTATAACCTAAAATGCAAACTCACAGTCTCAACTACTGCATGTCACGACTACTTAGACCAACTGTTACTGTACAAAATGTATGTCTCTCACTTAAGCATAGTCAGGCATAACCATGTCAATGTCTAGATATTGAAGCGATGACACGCGACATAAATATTAACCCTAAGCTACTGGTACTAATCGACAATGTAATTCAAAAAGACAGACGTAGTTACTAAGCTTGTACTTAACTTGTATTATTACCCTAAAAAGAAATGTGTGCGTTTCCTCTATGCTGTACAACAGTTGACAAATAAGTGTCTGTAAATTGATTGCGATTGCTGTTGTGGCATTGTTGATATGCAAAATTATTTCATGCACAGCAAAAATAAATAAATAATTAAAGGCATTATCTTTCAGAAATATTATTTATATAAAGATTTTTTTATAAAAAATAAATTTCGTTATAAAAAGTTTAACAGGTCTTAATGCTGAATTTGACTTTAACTTTTTATAATGAAATTATTTTTTTATTAAAAATGTTTACTACTATTTGATGCAATAAAGTATTTAAACATACCTATTGCTGGCATCATTTTGTGCATTGCTTACCCATTTAAGGGATCTACTCAAGCTGACCAGTCAGAGCAGGCTCATCTGCTCTTTGTTTGTGAGTGCTCCAACATAGTTTTTTAACATCCACTGATTTCATATATAGATTTATACTATGTATTTTTCTTTTATTTATTTTTTTTACTTTTGAGCTCAAGTGGAGGACAACTATGTTCCTTGTATTGTAAATTCCTAATTTTTCATTATAAGGACTTTGGCCTTGCACAGTATTTGGACCACAATAGGTTTTGCACTAGATCACTTTAGTGATTAATATACTCCTTGTCTGACTGAAATTAATAAGTGTGTTTAGATTATTCCTTAATTTTTTTTTAAAGGCACAGCGCACCTATATCTGTTTTTTATGACCACAGAATAATTTCAGCAGGGTCGGGTGGGGGGCACCTAATGTATATAGACACTTTAACACTTCCCATCTAAGTCAAATGAGTATAGCGTTTCTTACCCTATGCTGTGGACGCCTATGCTCATGCCCCTTGATGAACGTTAATCAATAATGTAAGACAAAAACAAAAAATATGAATCAGTGATGTATATATTTTTGGCTTATCATGGAATTAAAGTATTACTAAGATACTACAAACCACAAGACGGTGGTTTAAAGCTTTCTCCAGAACGCTGAGATGGAATTGGTTTCTCATAACACACATAGATAGTTTGTGTCTATCTGTCTATCTATCGCAAAATCCAAAAATGCTATGGTGGGGAAAAAATTGTGATTGAAAACCTCTTCCGCCTGAAGTCTGTGGATAGTTAATACAATGTTAAACAAAAGTCTGCACACCAGTCAAGCCATAAGATTTGCTTTTCCCACAGAAATTCCAAATCTGCAGTGAAGTTACTACCGAAAAGGATTCTGGGTGCGCATATACAAATTAGTTTAACAAAGAATCACATTTTTGCCTCATTCCATTTTATATATGGATTCCTTTGAGTCTGTGTTTGCTGTACAACAGCTTTGAAAACACAACTTGGGAAAAGATGCAAAGCCAGTGAACCACTCATGGACAGTTGTTTCAATGTTAATGCAAATGAGTGGTTCACTGGCTTTGCATCTTTTCCTAAGTTGTGTTTCAACTACCTATATATATTGTTGGGGTTTTTTTTCTTTTTTTTAGTGTGTGTGTGTGTGTGTGTGTGTATATATATATATATATATATATATATATATATATATATATATATATATATATATATATATATATATATATATATATATATATATATATATATTCAACTCTTGGTCCTCCCTTCTGTCTTGCTATCCACCTGTTCATCCACATTTATCTTCATAAGAGCATGCATCTGATCTGTGTATATGTGTATGTAATCAAGCTTTCTTACCCCAATGTTCTATTTGTTATAAAAATAATAAAATCATCATAGCAGGCGTAGAAACAATATGAGATTAGAGGACCATAAACAGATAAAGACAGATGTCTTTATATTTTATTGAGATTACACATTTAAAGGGTTACTTACAATTTGCCATAAACATGCAAAAAAAAGTATTTACTCATCTTGAATCTTGCACCGGGCAAATTGTATTCACAGAAATTACATTAGGCAGCCCCGGCCAATGTCATGCATGCTGGGGAATGAGACCAGCCACACAATTAACAATAACTCAGTATGTGCTGTGTTCCGACTGAAACATTGCACATAGAGTTGTGCTCAAAGGTTAGCATACCCTGGCAGAAATATTGAAAATTTGGCATTGATGTTGAATATATGACTGATCATGCAAAATAATGTCTTTTATTGAAGGATAGTGATCATATGAAGCAATTTTTTATCACAAAGTTGTTTGGCTCTGTAGCGGATGGCACTGGGTTGTCCTGCAAATGTCTTTGAAATAACTGCATTCGTGTGATCTGCTAGTTTTCTATGTGTTTTAAAAGAATTGTATTCCTCTGATTGTTCGGTAGAATCATTCGAATAAACTAAGGGAATGAAACTACCGAACAATCAGACCTCCCCTGTGTTAAGTGTGTCCTCAATCACCCGTTGCAACATTGTTGCGAACGGGTAATTGACAAGTTAAGTAGCCGTCCTTTGTTCTCGGGGGTGATTTTAAAACTCCCGGACAGTGGTGTTTTGCCGTCGAGTGTCTGGAACTCAAATCGGACACTCGACTAGGTGAACACCGCTGAAACCTCCACAAGCCCGGTCCGTTCGGTTCCAAACTACCGAACAGCCCCTCGTTCGGTAGATAGAAAGAACCGAACGAGGGGATTCAGGCGAACCCTCCCTAGCCTCTATAGCTAGAGGCCTTCGTGCAGTTTGTTCCCTTATTCCAGGACCGACCACAGGGCCCATTTCAGTCAGTGCGGTCGGTCATTTTATTCCCTCCATAAATTTCCCGAACCCCTGGTCTGATCTGGGTGATTTTTGGATATGTTGTTCACCCAGATCAGGGCTATCAGGGGATGTAGGATTTAAAGGGGTACCCCTACGTTTAGGGGTACATCCAGAAACGGGGGGAATTGCTAGACTGGATAAGGGGATTATGGCTGAGGGGAGGAGATGTGTGGGAGGTTACCAGGACAGGATTGGCTACTGTACTAATGAGTGTAAATCCCTCCCTTGCATGGGAGCATGCTTTAAAAGGCCACTGTGGATTAAAGCTTTCAGTTCTGCTCCTGAAACTGTGTGTCATCCAGTTATTGGGATTGCTGTGGGGATATTGCTGTTATTTTACCTGCTGGAAACCTTGCCTGTAGATTTATTATTTACTTATTCCTGAGCCTCACTTGGATCATAAGCGGAGATAACCTGGGGAATATTGCATCTCCGCTACATTGGTTGGCAGCGCTGGGATCCAGACTCACAAGGGAACAAGGACTAATGGAATACGGATGGAGAGTGATTATGCCAAGCTAAAAAGATCCACGCTAAAAGATCTCCTGGAAGCGAAAGGTATTGCAGCCAGCAACAAAAGGAAAGCAACCCTCATTGCAGAAGTGATGGCTGAATACCAGCAGGAGGACAGGGTAATCCCTGAGCAGCAGAGTGCAGCAGATGGAGCTGAAAAAGAGGAGTTCCAGAGACAGCTGCAGTTTAGGCTGTCCTTTTATGGAGAGAATCCAACAGCGGATATTATATCCAGGACAATGACAGAGGTGCAGGAGTTTATACTGCGTCAAAGGCCACTACAGCAGCTGGAGAGGAATGCTACCACAGCTACCATCACACAGGGTAAGACAAAAATTCCTTACCAAGCCTTTAAAACGTATGTAGAAGCAGAGGAGGATATAGATGATTTTCTCCAAGACTTTGAAAGGCTGTGTGCATTGCATAGTATTAGCTGTCAGAGTATTTATATCGGCAGACATTTTGTGCTATGATAGAAACTAAAAGTGTATATTCTGAGTCACTCTGAACAGACCAGACTCCATTTTGTTATTTCAAGTTAACAAAGAGACACAGTATTTCTATCTGTAAGCTAACCACTTTCCCAGAGCTGAGGAATGCATAGTATATACAAGACAAGTGATAAGGAAGGGGGTTGGACAGACTGTCTAATGCTAAGAAGAATATAATCAAATCTAAACCCAGACAATTGTGACAGAGAAGATTAAATTTAATATTTAACTGTCTATATATATAAGGTACCATTGTATGGAAAAGGGTAAACTTAGTTCATGATCTGTCATATCAGAAATTATAGCAGATTTGCAGACGCCAAGTCTGGACAAAATTTAAGAAACCCTTTGAAATTTTAAATTATGGCGCTATAAAGATAACGCAAAATGACGTCAAAATAGCCACCAGGAAAAGTTAACTCGTTCCTGGATAGGTATGTTTAGTGGGACAAGATTGCCCTCTACAGACCAAATAACTAATTTGCGATCTGGAAGATAACCACACCTCTAGTGCTTCTATTGGGTTATCAACTGATGACATACAGAGAGTCTGGCCCTTTAAAAGTTAAGACAAAGGGAAGATAGAAGGGACAAGAAATACGAAGGAGGCAGATGCAAGATATGCAAGGAGAGAAAAGAGAGGAATTGGAAGTTTGGGGACTCCAACCTCCATGCAGAGACACATCCAAATAAATTCCTGAGACTACCAATCGGATGAAATATCTACTCAACTGGTAATTATACTGGTTTCATTTAATTAAATTAAATTAATTAAAATTATATTAATAGCATATATATATGACTGGATAAAGCACGGTCAGATTTCCATATTAAGAAATCTTAGTTAACTAAGAATATATAGTTATAAACATTCCATTCTGCAGGTGGAATTAAGAATAATTATATATTGATGTGATATTATCACGTGTTAGCATACCACTGTTTTTATCCAGGTGTATTGATTTGCTCTAAATTAAGATAGATATCTTTTAGACAAATTAAAATCTGCTTATATAATATGTAGATTCTCTTATTGGATTGTTTTCAGGAAATGGCTAATGAACTGGTTTAAATGTTATTTTATTTAAAAATTACATAAGAATAGATCTTAACTACCTAGGAGATCTAGCCAGCATTGAAAGGGTTATTCTAACTGTCGGCTAAACTTTACGACCTTATGCTGCACTCTGAGGAATTCTGTTCTCTGTGTGAAAAGTTTCACTTTCAGCCTGTGTTAAGGATACCTCATAAATCGTAGAAGTCTTGACAGATAATGAGTTAATAGCCATTGAAACGTAATACCCATTCCTTTGTATTGCATACCATTTTATACTGGATATTCATTGATTATTGTCATGCATGTTACATAATATTATTTGTTAATTATTGTCATATAAATAAAAATCTATTTTTATACATTGTGATATCAATTATATGAAATACATTCCACTTAACACGATAAACGTTCTTTGGGATCTGAGAATTGAATTAGTGGGCAATTCTCACTGTTACTATTATTATCCCATAAATATCCCCACATATTGGAGGCACGCTGCTGAGATCGTTTAAGTTGAAATTGTATTTCATATATAATAATATTGGTGTAATTCATGCAATTTAATCTTAATATAGAAAAGAGTTTTGTATTGAGATTAATCAATAAAAATAAAAATGGCCAGTGGCAGTGATAAATCTGTAACAGATAATACTGAAATAATTGAAGACCTAAGAAAACATGCTCTAGTTCATATTCATAAACATATGAAAAATGATGCAACCTATGAGGTTTGGTTGAAAAGCATAGAATGGGAAGCTAAACACACCATTCTAACTGATGAACACATCATCATATATCTTAAAGAAATTGCTGAACAAAAGAACATAGAAAGGAAAATGGCGTACATAATACACTCTTGGCCTTTCTTTATGACAGCACTTCTTAAGGTGTGTGATGAAAACAAGTCATTGAATGCCAAATTGGACACGTACAGTGACGATTTGGGCATTCAAAATGGGAAATACCAAGATTTACTTGCTGAGCATAAAACTCGTCAGGCTGATCATGAAAAAGAAATGAAAGCTTTGACGGATAAATGTGCACAGGAAATAAATCAGCTTAAAATGCAATTGGATGAGTATGAAAAGGAGAGTCAGAAATTAGACAGTGAGGTTGGTAGTCATCATTCTGTGCCAAAAAGTTGCACAAAAATGCAAGAAAGGACTATTTGTAAATCCCCTCCTTATTATAATTTTCCCACACCAAACCAGGTTTTCATAAAACAGTCTGTAAGAAAAGATGTGAGTAATTCTAAAAAATCACCTGTGGAACAAGATTCCCCATCTCATGACATTACCAAGCCACCTTGGCAATCTTGGGCAGAACAGTTTGAAAAAGCTGTCTTGGCCAAACTTGAGAGGGAGAGTCCAATTCAAGGTGATAGGAATGAAAACAGACATGGTTCTGTACACTGGCAGGATTCTGATGCAGATCAGAGTTGTGACAGTGAACAAGAAGCTCAGAGTGATGGGAGTGAAAGTGATTGCACTATCCACTCTGAAGGCCATGTAACTGATATGCCATCTGCGCTGTTGTATGGGTCTAATTCCTCTTCAGCAGACAGATCGCATAGACGTTTACCCAAACACAGAAACAGAGGTCGTAAATCAACGACGCCTGTTTATGAAACACCAAAGGTCATCAAATTCCTAAGAGAGACTGTCCCACAATTTTCTAGAGGTTCAGGAAACATATCTGAACATCTGGAAAATTATGATAGAGCAATGAATTCATTGGGCATGTATGATGACATTCATAAGAAATGGTTCATTACATGGACCTTTGATTCAATGTGCCGTGTTTATCTAGAAAGTCTTCAAGCTATACAGTTAATGTCCTGGTCCAAGATGAAATATGAAATAATCATGGAATATGGTAAGTATAAAACCATTGCCTCTGCAAAGAGGGCGCTTTATAATTTAAAGTGCCGTCCAGATCAAAGCCCCAGAGAATTTTTAATAATTCTTAAAAATGCATACTCCGTGGCCCAAAGAAAACCCAGGTATGAAAGCACAGACTTCAAAGATCTGTATTTTCATGCCATGCCAGTAAACATACAAATGAATCTCGCAAGAGATTACGATTGTAAGTTACCATTAGAATGGCTAGTCAGTCAGTGCATGAAATTGTATACTATACACCATGCACATGACGAAAATCAGCCAAAGGTTAAGAAACCTGGTGATAAAATGGTGTCAGAGACTAAAATTCAGTTAGGTTTAGAAACCCAACAGAAAAAGAGGACCTATTCCGAGGTTTTGAAAACACCAAAACCTCAGAAACAGGAAAACACCAGAAGCAATTCTGCAAATTCCTCTAATAACTCTGAAAAATCCAATGCCAATGGGAATAAACGCCCCTGGGTTAATAAGAACCAAGGCAATTCCCAATGGAGAAGGAATCCTCAGGGAAATAGGAGATATGGAAACAGAAATAACCAATCTGCTTCCAGTAACTCCCAACAGTCTCAGCCATCCCAACCAAATTCTAATGGGCAAAGACAAAACGGCAATGGGGGAAATAATTTGCGTCGTCAGGTTGGTCAATTGACAGACCAGATGGGCAAATTAATGGAGGAAATGACAAAGATCAACCAAGTCTTTGCTCTAAATCCTTTTTTAGGGATAGCTCCAATTGCAGAACTACCTGTGCAACCGCAGCAACAACCACAGGTGCCGCAGCAATAATAGCCACTGTGACTAAACAGGCTAGGTTATCAGTAGATGTAATGCCTAACCCTGTTTCCTTTCCAGGTACTCATAGTCAGACAAACAATAGTTGTGTTAGAAAACCTATTGCCTATACCGTCACTTCACTTTCGGGTGAAGGAGGCGCAACGTGTTCCTCTGTTTTTTCATTTCAGCCAAAGGCTAAAATAGCCCCAGCAGCCACTAGTTTCCAGGATCCAGACCTGAAAGGGTTAACTGATGAGATGCCGACCACTAGTTCCCGCTTGACAGTTCAAGTTATTCCTAAAAAGGATGGGCCTGTGGGTAAGACTGAGCATTCCTCAGTACAGGTAGAAACTACTGCTGTGACCGGTAATGTATGGAAAACGAGTAATATGTTGACACATTCTAAATACTTATGTGAATTAGAAGAACATGAAGGAAGGTACTACATGTCTGTAGAAATACAGGATTCGCTACCCCAGCCTTTTAAAGGGTTAATAGATACTGGTTCACAAGCCACTATCTTATCCAATACCTACTTCCAGCAGGTAATGGACTTAGCAACGGATAAGCCGAAGCTAAGAGATTTCCCCAATGCTCTGTTGAGTGTAGGAGGAAATGCCCTTCATGTTATTGGCAATACCTGGTTAAAGTTTAAAATAGGTAACAAAACCTTTAGACACCCGGTGATAGTGGTAGATCTCCCCTATGATCGACTGATTCTGGGTATAGATATACTCAGAAGACTTAACACAATTATTGACTGTGTGAATGGAATTGTATGGTCACAAGCTAAGGTTCCCATAACCTATGAGAGATCACATGTACAATCTGATCGTAACTGCCATGTGATAGAAGAAAGACCTGACTCGATTGAGGTACATTTTAGAAATAGTCAGTCACCTGACGTGACTATCCTGCAGGTGAATGATGCAATCGCACCTGTAGATGAGCATTCCGTAAGAATTGCTCCAGAGAGGATCCAGAATGTCTCTCTGGAAGGTGATGTTTTAACCATTTCTCTCCACAGGGACTATGTTGAATCTGTAGATCTGGCAGGTCATGCTCAATTCCTTGCCAGAATTGAAAGGGTTAATAACAACTTATTCTTTCCTATTCAAATACATGACTTAGGAAGAAGTAGGAATGCAAAGCTGGACTTACAGAGTGAGAACAGCTATATTAGCAGAAGTCTGTTAAAGCAGATAGCTAATCCTAAAATGATCAGGTACGCTTCCCCACATGACAGGTGGATCCAGAATCTGGATGGCGAATCAGAGAGTTACAATGTGATAGCAAAATGTTTACTATCTATTTCCATCGGAAATAAGACAGTTAAACATTTATTCTTAGTGATAGACGAACCTCGCTATCAGGTTTACGTTGGCAATGATGTCATACATCGCTTTGCCATACACCTTGACCTGATTAATTCCAACTTGTGGACAAGGTTAAAAGGTAATCCTTGTGGATACCTACACGAGGAAAACGCCCTGAAATCAGGACAAATACTCCCATATGCGGTAAGTATCCAAGTTCCTGATGACATAACCATTCCACAGGGGACAAGTAATTTTCTTTTACCCCTACAGGTCAAGGAGGGTCAGAGATTGGAAAACTCTGATGCCCTAATCTGTTTATCCAACAGGATACAACAATTAGGGATGGTGGTAACACATACACCAATGGTAAGTATTGGTAAGAATCCCACCTATATCATGGTCAACAATGTTACACCCAATAGTGTTACTTTACCAAAAGGAACATTATTAGGTCTAGCATTGGATGCTGAGTACTATACATTTGGTTTCCAAAACCAAATTATAGGCCTCATCCCTGAAGAATACTTAACTGAGGACGAAATTGTCGATCAAATATTCCATTCCTCCCCAGAAGGATTATTCACTATCCTATCTGTGTATCCCTTCAATGTTGAAGAAGGCTCGTGTAAAATCGAAGAAGCATCAATCACCTTCGATCATCCGCTCAATGAGCAGGAATCACAAGAGTATCTCGACCAAAGAGAAAAGGTAAGTCAACACCGAACTGACCTAACTTCTAGGCTTGAAGAAGCTTATGAGATAGGCCAGCCTGAAATCTTTCCAGGATTTCAGGAAAGGCTAGAAGAGCAAATATCTTTAGCTGACGGTTGCTCCAACGATGCTGAGCGGCAACAGCTAAAGGAAATCCTTTTGGAATTCCAAGATATTTTTGCCAAAGATTCCTACGACTGTGGGTTAACTAACCTCCACGTAGACAGAATACAAACTGATCCAAATTTACCACCTGTATTCATCAAACAATATATACTCCCATTAGCGTCATATGATGGTCTACAAGACATCATTCGGAATTTAAAGGAAAGGGGCATTATACGTCCAGTGCACAGTTCGTATAATAATCCAATCTTGGGGATTCTGAAACCTAATGGACAATGGCGTTTATGCGCTGACTTACGACAGCTAAATAAACGCGTCTATATGTCTGGTTGGCCAACGCCATACATAGACCAATGTTTGGTACAAATGCAGGGATCCAAAATATTCACTGCCATTGACTGTGCGCAGGGATATTGGACTGTACCAGTCCATAATGAAGACCAATACAAATTGGCCTTCACATTTGGAAAGCAGCAGTATACCTGGACCCGTATGCCTTTCGGTTACATAAACTCTGGTCATGAATTCGCTGTGTTCATGCATAAAGCTATGCCTGACGCACTCGAGAGAGGAACGTTATCATATGTCGACGATGTCTTGCTGAAAAGCACTTCCTTTGATAAGCATATCTTAGAGATTAGACATGTTCTCACTCAGTTAAGGGAGGCAGGGATTAAACTGTCTTTACAAAAGGCGCAATGGTGTCGCACCCATGTCAATTTCCTCGGACATGAGGTAACTTCTGAAGGATTAAATCCCCAGAGGAAGAAGGTTGAAGCCATACTAAAGGCTAAAACACCTTCAAACATCAGGGAATTAAGATCGTTCCTTGGTATGACTAACTACTCCCGTAAGTTTATAGATAACTATGCAGAAATAACTAAACCACTCTTACACTTGCTTAAAAAAGGAACTACCTGGAACTGGGGGAAGCCTCAGGACCAAGCGGTAAGTGAACTGAGGAGGAAGCTCACTCAGGCACCCTGTTTAGCATACCCAGAGGGGGGTAAACCCTTCTATCTGGAGACAGGATATACCGATTTAAGCATCAGTGCTGTTCTGTATCAGAAGCAGGACAGTTTAAACAAGGTTATTGCATATGCTAGCAAGACTTTGTCACCTGTTGAAGTTAAATTCAACACGTGTGAGAAGGCGTTATTGTCGACTGTCTGGGCACTACAAAATTTTCGTAGCTATATCCAAGGTGAGAAAATAATTGTAGAAACAGCTCACCAACCTCTACAGTATCTGCAGAGTGAAAGAATTAGAGACGGTAATCTCTCTAACAGTCGAATTACTGCATGGACTCTATCCTTACAGGGATGGCCGTTAGAAGTCCGTTATAAACATAATAAGAGAAGCCCAGTTGCCCAAGGTTTAGCAGAATTACATGACTGTACTGCTCCATCTCTGGATGATAATGACACCGGAGATGACTTCCTAGAAGAGCAATTGCTATCTCCTTATAAAGTTTATGACGAGGAATACTGTCGACCACTACCGTGGGTATACATTGATGGTTGTTCATATCACCACGTCGTTGGTGCTGAACGGAAGTTAGTTGCAGGTATCGGAATCGCCTGGGTAGGTGATTATCCCAATGTAT
Organism: Pelobates cultripes; assembly: GCA_933207985.1. Taxonomy (NCBI): domain Eukaryota; kingdom Metazoa; phylum Chordata; class Amphibia; order Anura; family Pelobatidae; genus Pelobates; species Pelobates cultripes. The sequence continues at coordinate 199,953,132 of OW240917.1, read as the reverse complement.
CTATAGGATACAATATTGGTCCCAAAAGCAGTCAGATAGCCGAACTCTGTGCAGTATATAAGACCATTCAAATGGCAATAGAATATGGTATCAAAGAATTTGTTATTATAACTGATTCCAACTATGTTCGCAACAGTTTCATTGAATATCTGCCTAGCTGGAAACGTAACCAAATGCTGAAAAGCAATAACAAACCTGTTAAACATGGGAAATTGTTTTGTAAAATCGATGAACTGGTTAAGGAAAATGGTTTAACCATATATTGGAAGAAAACCAAAGGCCATTCTAAAATAGAAGGTATTGATAAGGATGGTAATGACTTAGCTGATTCACTGGCAAAACAAGCTGCCATCAATGGTGAAACCCTAAACATTGATGATCTTATGGGTTCAATTCATGTTGAAGCCATAACTAGACGACAGGCTAGAGATAATGCCGACTTAAATGTCGTGCAATGGAGTCAAGAAGCTCCTAGTGATGACCTGATTACTAGTCAAAAGAATGATCCCGTCATAGGCATATTCTATAAACATATAGAAGACCCTACTGCCAATCCCATCTCAGATGAGGATTGCAAAAATAATGAAGATTTACGAATCTTGATGAGATATAAAGTCCAATTTAGTATCATGGATGGGTTACTGGTCAGAACTTCTAAACATGGTATACAACAATGGGTAGTCCCAACTGTATACAGAGGGTTAATGCTCCAACACGCACATGATGCACCTACATCTGGGCATCGTGGTGATAAGATCACATATGAGATATTGCGTGATTATGCATATTGGCCACACATGTTAAGGGATGTTAAGACATACTGTCAGGGATGCTTGATTTGTCCGCAATATCAACCCCATGGTCCAACCCATCGTGCACCACTTCAGAAAAGGGGGGTGTCATTACCCTGGTCTGATATTCAAATTGACTTTATAGGTCCTGTAACAAGATCTTCAAGAGGTAACAAATACATGTTAACCGTTACATGTATGTACACAAAGTGGATAGAATGTTTGCCTTGTAAAGAGAACACGAGTACCGTGTGCGCCACTTTGTTGATTAACCATGTCTTTTCCAGGTTCGGTCTGCCTCAAAGAATTGAGTCAGACAGAGGTAGTCATTTTACCAGCGAAGTAATGGCTAAGATGTGGAACATTCTAGGTGTTAAACGAAAGCTACATATTGCATACCGCGCTGCGTCTAGCGGGGGGGTAGAGCGATATAACCAGTCTATCGTTAATATTCTGAAGAAGTATGTTAAGGAGTCTGGTAAAGACTGGGACATTAAATTGCCCCTAGTTTTAATGGCGATTAGATCTACACCTGGCACTGCTACCAAATTGTCACCTTTTGAATTGATGACAGGAAGAAAGATGGTTTTACCACAGCATTTACTATACCGTACTTCGGATCATAATTTGATCAATGCTGCCACTACGCATCAGTATATCGAAGATTTGCGCAAGCATTTACAGCATGCATTTGCTTTTGCTCAAAAGAATCTAGAAAAAGCAGCGACAGGGGTGAAGACCTATTACGATCCAAAAACCACGAAAAAGGAATATGAGATAACAGATCAAGTCTATCTGTATAACTTTGCGCGAAATCAAGTTAAGGAAAATAAATTTTTACCTTCTTGGAAAGGGCCATATGTCATCATTGACAAAATTTCCCCTGTAGCGTATAAGATAAAAATTCCTAAGGATGGTGATTTTATTGAAAAGTGGGTTCACATTAACCAGTTGCGTGCTTGTCATCCTAAATCTCAATTAAGGATTATAGGTGTGGATTCGGATGCAGAAGGGTGAACGACTAACCTGGATGAATGCTTGATTCACGTGGTATAGTATGATGTGAAATGTTGTGATGTGCCATGATCTCATGTACGTTCAGGTCATTAACCATTTCCTTGCCATCCAATAACTACATTTTATAAGCAGGTTACTAGCTTGTTTAACTGCTATAGGCATATTGCTGAGGAGTCAGTAATAAATGTAGTGAGGGATGAAGTTATAAAAATAGAATTAGACAGAATACATATGTTGATGAATCGTAATAATGTGTTGTCCTAGGCCAAGTGATGTCACACTGTTATAAGTTTGTATGCTTAACAAACCTTGAATCATTAGTAGATAAGTCTGAAACGAGTTCCTGATCCGTGACTGTCGAAAGATGTCCAAGAAGGATGTGGCGTGTTTCTGGATCATACTGCTCCTGTGCCAAGAGCTACGGACCGACCCGATCGCAGAGATGGGACCATCCTCCGGCATCCTGATTCAAGAGACACCAGGGTTCATCTTAACAGAGAAGAGGATCCTGACCAGACGTGTGTTCGTCAGCTTGGACCCCAAGATTTCCATCGAGAAGGCATACAACATTTCATCGATGCAGCTTCCTGAGTTACAGACTTGGTACCAGATGCACCTCCAAAGAGCACAGGACCGTGTGCGAAACATCTTGGAGCAAGCCCGGAAACCATTTGTATCCAGTTCTATTCCGATGAGCAACCGACCCAAAAGGTTCCTCACCGCTATAATTGTTGCATTAGTTTGTGCCACTGTCGGTGCAGTTGTCGCAACTGGAATGTCTGCAGCCAACTCTATTACTGTCCAAAAGCTGGATATGGAAATCTATGCGCTAAAGCAACATTAACGATATTCATCAGGTGATACAACAGCAAAGAACACTTCTCCAAGACGTGTTAACTATTGTGGAAGACACAGTTGTTACAACAAATTTGCATTCAGAGTTAATTGCCAAATCCACTGAGTTGCACCAAAGTCATGACTTATTCAAGCGTGAACTTTTATTTCTGCATGACCCAATACTGTTCCACACACTTGCTTTTCTTGACGAAGTGCAAACTGGAATGATCGAATTGGCAGGGGGACGCATACCTCTGTATTTTGTATCCAAGGATATTGTTCATGCGATGCTTGCCAATGTGGATGGAGAGACAATTGAGCCTATGCAATTAAATCTGGCCTTTGAGATGGGGAGCGCTATACCTCTCTTAATTGATCCGGAACGTATGGAGATTTGCTTTTTATTGGCCATACCATATGTAACTCCCAAAAACATTTTTCAAATGAAAACAATCTACAATGTCGGTACATGGAAGGAAAATATCCACGTAAAAGTCCAAACCCCAGATGTTTTGGCTTTTCAACCATGGGTACCAGATTGGTATTCTATACCCATTTTGAATGACTGTGAGAAATTCAAAGACAATAATTTCCAATGTGATGGAAAACCTTTTGTGTACGATTCTACCAATGCTTTGTGTGGGATCGAGTACCTTAAACATGGCTCTGAAACATGTCAAGTAACTATGTCAAAAACCGACAGTAATGCGTTAGTACATGCTATCTTAGTAAAAGATAAATGGTTGGTAAGCACGTGTCTTAAAAACATAAGTGTTTTTCGCAGGGACCAGGTGACTAATAAAGTAATTGCCTTACCAGCACCTGTCTCACTGATCAAGGTACCCCACGACTCTCGTATCACCATCGGTGACGTTACGCTATACCCAGTGTACACTGACGTCATCGAAAGTGCTATTGAGATGGTGGATCCCTTCCAGAATCTAGATATCCCTCTAGATCCTAATCTAAAATTCTTGCTGGACCACAAGCCCAACCACACTATCCAAATGTCAATCAGAAAAGATAACATTTCTGTGGATACATTTAAATACTCTGAGCTAGATACTGACCTTATTGCTCGTGTTGACTGGTTCATCCATGTTAAGATTGTTATTGGATGTGCTATGATAATAATGATATTATGGTTGATTGTACTAAGTGTAAAGTTCAAAACTTTTACAGGTACAAATATATACAAAAATGTTCATTCCACGCACGGGCCTATGTTAGAAATGATGTGATTGCACAATATGTCTAGTAACTTCTATAGTGCTTATTCATAAGCTAAATTAATTTTGGCTATGAAATGCACTAAAGGGGGGTTATGTCAGAGTATTTATATCGGCAGACATTTTGTGCTATGATAGAAACTAAAAGTGTATATTCTGAGTCACTCTGAACAGACCAGACTCCATTTTGTTATTTCAAGTTAACAAAGAGACACAGTATTTCTATCTGTAAGCTAACCACTTTCCCAGAGCTGAGGAATGCATAGTATATACAAGACAAGTGATAAGGAAGGGGGTTGGACAGACTGTCTAATGCTAATGGAATATAATCAAATTTAAACCCAGACAATTGTGACAGAGAAGATTAAATTTAATATTTAACTGTCTATATATATAAGGTACCATTGTATGGAAAAGGGTAAACTTAGTTCATGATCTGTCATATCAGAAATTATAGCAGATTTGCAGACGCTAAGTCTGGACAAAATTTAAGAAACCCTTTGAAATTTTAAATTATGGCGCTATAAAGATAACGCAAAATGACGTCAAAATAGCCACCAGGAAAAGTTAACTCTTTCCTGGATAGGTATGTTTAGTGGGACAAGATTGCCCTCTACAGACCAAATAACTAATTTGCGATCTGGAAGATAACCACACCTCTAGTGCTTCTATTGGGTTATCAACTGATGACATACAGAGAGTCTGGCCCTTTAAAAGTTAAGACAAAGGGAAGATAGAAGGGACAAGAAATACGAAGGAGGCAGATGCAAGATATGCAAGGAGAGAAAAGAGAGGAATTGGAAGTTTGGGGACTCCAACCTCCATGCAGAGACACATCCAAATAAATTCCTGAGACTACCAATCGGATGAAATATCTACTCAACTGGTAATTATACTGGTTTCATTTAATTAAATTAAATTAATTAAAATGTATTAATAGCATTATATATGACTGGATAAAGCACGGTCAGATTTCCATATTAAGAAATCTTAGTTAACTAAGAATATATAGTTATAAACATTCCATTCTGCAGGTGGAATTAAGAATAATTATATATTGATGTGATATTATCACGTGTTAGCATACCGCTGTTTTTATCCAGGTGTATTGATTTGCTCTAAATTAAGATAGATATCTTTTAGACAAATTAAAATCTGCTTATATAATATGTAGATTCTCTTATTGGATTGTTTTCAGGAAATGGCTAATGAACTGGTTTAAATGTTATTTTATTTAAAAATTACATAAGAATAGATCTTAACTACCTAGGAGATCTAGCCAGCATTGAAAGGGTTATTCTAACTGTCGGCTAAACTTTACGACCTTATGCTGCACTCTGAGGAATTCTGTTCTCTGTGTGAAAAGTTTCACTTTCAGCCTGTGTTAAGGATACCTCATAAATCGTAGAAGTCTTGACAGATAATGAGTTAATAGCCATTGAAACGTAATACCCATTTCTTTGTATTGCATATAATTTTGTACTGGATATTCATTGATTATTGTCATGCATGTTACATAATATTATTTGTTAATTATTGGTTATCATAAATAAAATCTATTTTTATACATTGTGATATCAATTATATGAAATACATTCCACTTAACACGATAAACGTTCTTTGGGATCTGAGAATTGAATTAGTGGGCAATTCTCACTGTTACTATTATTATCCCATAAATATCCCCACATAGCCCAGACGAGTAGGTGCCTATTTTAGCAGGGAAGCTCACAGGGAAGGCTGCTGAAGCCTATAGAACTGTACCTGATGAAGAAATTCGGAATTACCGCAGAGTAAAAGAGGTGATCCTGGCCCGATATGCAATCACGCCAGAGGCATATCGGCGGCGGTTTAGAGACCTAAAGAGAAATGACAAGGATTCTCATGTGGAAAGGGCTTGCAAGTTACATCGGGCCGCCCTGGGGTGGGTACAGTCCAATAAGGCTCGGTCCATGGAGGACTTATTACAAATGGTGTTGTTGGAGCAATTTTATGAGGGGGTAACCAGCGATGTCCAGGAATGGGTGAGGGACAGAAACCCTACCTCCCTCATCGAAGCTGCCAGGAAGGCAGATGAGTACCTGGATGCACGCAGGCAGCAGAAACCTGCAGCCCCAAAAGCCACCTTTAAAACATTTGGGGGAAACGGCTACAACCCAGCTACACCGAGACAACTGCCACCACCACCACCACCCGCTACACAGCCACGTTTTCGCCAGCCCACTTCTGGCCCCTGTCATCACTGCCAGAAATGGGGACATTATAAAAGGGAATGTCCCCAGCTGAGGGATCGTTCCACCTGGATTCGCCCTGGCCCACCGCCAAGAGCCGCCGCAGCCCACCACTACCAAGATATAGTGGCCACACCATATGGGTCAGCCGTTCCCATAACAACCGTGGAACAGTGGGAAGTACTGCACGAGGCGGATCCAGTCCAGGCCAATGCTGATAACAGACAGCATCACAGGCAGACCGTATACCTGGAGGGTAAAGCGGTACAAGGACTATGTGATTCAGGGGCTACTATCACCCTGGTAAAGAGTCACCTGGTGTCGGATCAAGCGAAACTGAGTAAAACTGTGGCCGTCAGGGTAGCCGGGGGAGCAGTGTACCGGCTACCTACAGCAAGGGTACATTTACATTGGGGAGCGGGGGCAGGGCATGTGGAGGTGGGGTTGATGCCGCAGTTACCGGCGGAGGTATTGTTGGGGAACGATCTGGGGAGGCTCACGTCTGCTTTTGAGCCCCAGACACCCACCACAGGAGAAGCTCACCCTGTGGTCACCCGTCAACAGGCCCGCACCCAGGACTACAACACACTTCCGGAGGTTCAGGTAAGAGACCCTTCCCCTTCCCTTGACTGTGTTCCCTGGGCCCCTCCTAACGAATTTGCAGCTGAGATAGTGACTGACCCCACCTTGCAGGTGTATAGGGACAAGGTGACAGCAGACCCTCCTGGGGGAGAGGGAGAGAGATTTGTCTGGGACAAGCAGCTTTTGTACAGGGAGACAGACAAGCAGATTGCTGGGTCAGACCCAATAGTGATGAGGCAGCTAGTGGTGCCGCAGCGGTACCGAGCAGAGCTACTCCGGATAGCACACCATATCCCGCTATCCGGACATCGAGGGGTCAGTCGCACTATGTACCGACTGACCCAAAGTTTCTTCTGGCCAGGGATCAGCCAGGAGGTACGCAGGTATTGCACCACCTGCGATACCTGCCAAAGGGGAGACCGGAGGAAGGTGAAACTGCCCATAATTGAGGAACCTTTTTAGCCGAATAGCGGTAGACTTGATAGGCCCCCTCAAGAAAGCTAGCCCGTCAGGCAAAAGGTACATCTTAACGGTAGTAGACTATGCTACTAGATATCCAGAGGCAGTGGCTCTGACCAACATTCACGCTGAAACGGTCGCAGATGCCCTCATGCAGATATTCTCCCGGTTGGGATTACCCAGGGAGATTATCTCGGATCAGGGTACCCAATTTACCGCAGAATTCACCCAACACCTCTGGAGGATCTGTGGCATTAAGCCTATTATCAGTGCCCCTTACCACCCCCAGACTAATGGGCTCTGCGAACGGTTCAATGGTACATTGAAACAAATGCTCCGAACCTTCGCAGAGACCCACAAGGACTGGGAGCGGTTCCTGCCGCATCTCCTATTCGCTTACCGGGAGGTGCCGCAGGAATCCACGGGGTTTTCCCCGTTTGAACTGCTATTTGGGAGGAGAGTCAGAGGCCCCTTAGATCTTATAAGAGAGCATTGGGAGGGAGATCGGAGCGAAGATGGCACTCCCATCATACCATATGTGTTGGCCCTCCGAGACCGCCTGGAAGCATTAACTAGGACGGTAAGGGAAAACCTTCAGGTGGCACAGAGCCGCCAGCGCACATGGTATGATCGGGGAGCCAGGGACCGTAGTTTTCAGGTTGGGCAGAAAATGCTAATTTTAAAGCCTGTCCGACATGACAAGCTACAGGCCGCCTGGCAGGGACCTTATAGGGTAGTGGAACAGAGATGTGACACCACCTATATAATTGGCCCCTGCACAGGGACGGGAGGGCGACGCATGCTCCATGTGAACATGATGAAGCCCTACCAAGATCGCTCCAAGGAGGTAACCGCCATATGTGCGCCCAATTCTGACGAGTTTGACAGCTTACCACTCCCAGATCTGCTGGGAGATGGGCAGCTGTCTGGGGATTTAGGGAAATCGCACTGGGAGACCGGCTGAGCCCACAGGAGCGTATTGAGGTACAGCGGCTGTTGGAGGAGAAACGAGACACGTTCTCTAATGTACCTGGGTACACCCCTCTGGCCACTCACCGGGTAGAGACCCCAGGGCAACTACCCATGCGCCAGACCCCCTACCGCATCCCGGAAGCGGTAAGGGAAAACATGCGCAAGGAGATCGATGAGATGCTCCAACTGGGGGTGATTGAGCCCTCAGTCCCTGGGCTTCTCCGGTAGTGCTCGTACCGAAGCGGGACGGTACGACCCGCTTCTGCGTAGACTACCGGAGATTAAACGAGAAAACTGTGTCCGATGCATACCCTATGCCACGGATAGATGAGCTACTGGACAGAATGGCCAGAGGTCAATATCTCACTCACGACTTATGTAAGGGGTATTGGCAAATCCCCCTGGCCCCAGAGGCCATCCCGAAGTCGGCCTTTGTCACCCCATTTGGCTTGTACCAGTTTAAGGTCATGCCATTTGGGATGAAAAACGCCCCAGCTACTTTCCAGAGGATGGTAGACCGACTCCTGGATGGGTTCCAAGACTACACCTGTGCCTACCTGGACGATATTGCCATTTTTAGCAATACGTGGCAGGAGCACTTGGCCCATATAGGAGCAGTTCTAGACAGGATTAAGGAAGCTGGTTTGACATTGAAACCGGCCAAGTGCAGCATAGGGATGGCCGAGGTGCAGTACCTCGGACATAGAGTGGGGTGCGGCAAACAGAAGCCCGAACCAGCCAAAGTAGAAGCCGTGGCCCAGTGGCCCACCCCTAGGACTAAAACCCAGGTGTTAGCCTTTCTAGGGACCGCTGGGTATTACAGAAAGTTTGTCCCTAACTATAGCGCCCTCGCCAAGCCCCTCACTGACCTTACCCGGAAGAATTTGCCCCGCCAGGTGACCTGGACCCCGGAGTGTGAGCAGGCATTCCAACATCTGAAAAATGCACTGATAAATGCTCCTGTCTTGGCAGCTCCCAATCCAACTAACGTTTTCTTGTTCACACAGACGCTTCTATGTTTGGATTGGGAGCAGTACTGAGCCAAGTCGGGGCCGATGGCGGAGAACACCCCGTGGCTTACATCAGTCGCAAGCTGTTACCCCGAGAAGTAAGCTACGCCGCCATCGAGAAGGAATGCCTGGCTGTGGTGTGGGCCTTAAAGAAACTGCAGCCGTATCTATTTGGACAGCCCTTTTCCTTACTCACGGATCACAACCCGCTGGTATGGCTAAACCGGGTGGCTGGGGACAATGCCAGGCTGCTGCGCTGGAGTTTGGCGCTGCAGCCTTTTGACTTTAATATTCAGTACCGCCCAGGTAAACAGAATGGGAATGCCGACGGGTTGTCGAGACAAACTGACCTGGAAAAATGATCCGTGAGTCCCCGGACATCCCCAAGCCGATCCGTGTTGGATCAGACTGTGTATGCCGGCTTGTGGGCAAGGGGGAGCAGTGTAGCGGATGGCACTGGACTGTCCTGCAAATGTCTTTGAAATAACTGCATTCGTGTGATCTGCTAGTTTTCTATGTGTTTTAAAAGAATTGTATTCCTCTGATTGTTCGGTAGAATCATTCGAATAAACTAAGGGAATGAAACTACCGAACAATCAGACCTCCCCTGTGTTAAGTGTGTCCTCAATCACCCGTTGCAACATTGTTGCGAACGGGTAATTGACAAGTTAAGTAGCCGTCCTTTGTTCTCGGGGGTGGCCGCCATTCGAACACATTTTAAAACTCCCGGACAGCGGTGTTTTGCCGTCGAGTGTCTGGAACTCAAATCGGACACTCGACTAGGTGAACACCGCTGAAACCTCCACAAGCCCGGTCCGTTCGGTTCCAAACTACCGAACGGCCCCTCGTTCGGTAGATAGAAAGAACCGAACGAGGGGATTCAGGCGAACCCTCCCTAGCCTCTATAGCTAGAGGCTTTCGTGCAGTTTGTTCCCTTATTCCAGGACCGACCGCAGGGCCCATTCGCATGGAACTGTATTCGGCTATTTCAGTCAGTGCGGTCGGTCATTTTATTCCCTCCATAAATTTCCCGAACCCCTGGTCTGATCTGGGTGATTTTTGGATATGTTGTTCACCCAGATCAGGGCTATCAGGGGATGTAGGATTTAAAGGGGTACCCCTACGTTTAGGGGTACATCCAGAAACGGGGGGAATTGCTAGACTGGATAAGGGGATTATGGCTGAGGGGAGGAGATGTGTGGGAGGTTACCAGGACAGGATTGGCTACTGTACTAATGAGTGTAAATCCCTCCCTTGCATGGGAGCATGCTTTAAAAGGCCACTGTGGATTAAAGCTTTCAGTTCTGCTCCTGAAACTGTGTGTCATCCAGTTATTGGGATTGCTGTGGGGATATTGCTGTTATTTTACCTGCTGGAAACCTTGCCTGTAGATTTATTATTTACTTGTTCCTGAGCCTCACTTGGATCATAAGCGGAGATAACCTGGGGAATATTGCATCTCCTCTACAGGCTCCTTTTTAAATCATAATGATAACAGCAATCAGCCAAATGGCCCTGATTAAAAATTTACATACCCTTGAATGTTTGGCCTTGTTAAAGACACACAAGGTGACACACACTGGTTAAAATGCCAATTAGTGTCTGTGTATAAATAGTCAATGAGTTTGTTAGCTCTTACGTGGATGCACTGAGCAGGATAGATTCTGAGGCATAGGGAGCAGAAAAGAACTGCTCAAGATAATGGAATTTTATAAAGATGGAAAAGGATATAACAAGTTATCCAGAGCCTTGAAAATGCCAGTCAGCACTTTAAAATCACTTATTAAGAAGTGGGAATTTCTTGATACCAAGCCAAGGTCAGGTAGACCAAGAAAGATTTCAGCCACAACAGCCCGAAGAATTGTTTGGGATACAGAGAAAAACCCACAGATAATTTCAGGAGAAATACATACTGCTCTGGAAAAAGACGGTGTGGTTGTTTCAAGTAGCACAATACAGACACTATGTGTGGGTCCCAAGATTTCTCTTGTGTTTTGGCACCCTGTGCCCAGTATTGGTGCAAAGTATGTTGAATGTATTGATTGCCTGTGCCTTTCCCCCTACCCCTTTTTCCTGTCCTGTTTCCCCAGCAGGGGGTTGTCCCAGGGACACTGACAGACCCGTTTAAACAAGCTGTCCTTTCCCTCTTCAATCTCCCATCAGCCCTTGCTATTGTCTGGCCCCACCCCTCCAAGTACTATAGTGCTCTGTTCACCCTATTGTATGTAAATAAGGCAGTTGGGGGCATAAATATGTATGCTGTGTTAATTAAAGAGTTGTTGTCTTAACCTTCACCAAGTGTCATCTAGTGTTTGGGAAAAGAGGGCTATAATCCTAGGAGCCTGGTCCAGGGTGGACAAGGCCCTCAAAGATCCCAATCAAGCCTCGGTGACTGGGTGTGAAGTATTCCAGGGTCACTGATAGCTCCGTGGGAGCGATCTTGGCGAAGGTACTCCGTTGGAGTACTGAAGCTCCGTCACAATAGAGTTTCTTAGCAACAGTTATTTAGATTGAGACAATGCAATTTATTGCAATTATAGGGGGCAAACAAAGGGTTTGTGCCATACCATACTGCTTGGCTCAGTGGTTCACCCTGTCCGCCAATTAGGTCCCTGTTTCATTTTAAAATAGCTCATTTTCTTTTTGAACATAAAAATTATTATTCTCCTCTTGTTAAAGGGACACTCCAGGCACCCAGACCGCTTCTGCCCATTGGAGTGGTCTGGGTGCCAACTCCCATCACCCTTAACCCTGCAAGTGTAATTATTGCAGTTTTTATAAACTGCAATAATTACCTTGCAGTGTTAAAACCTTCCAGGTCCTTAAAACACAAAAAGTGTCTTAAACGATGTTGGACGTCCTCACGCTATGTATGAGAACCTCCTGCGTCATAGAAAAATAGAATGTGACGGCAGATAAGAACCATTCAGCCCATCTAGTCTGCCCAATATTTAAAAATACTTTTAATTAGTCCCTGGCCTTATCTTAAGTCTAGGATAGCCTTATGCCTATCCCACGCATGCTTAAACTCCCTCTACCACTTTAGCTGGAAGGCTATTCCATGCATCCACTAACCTCTCAGTAAAGTAATACTTCTTTAAATTATTTTTAAACCTTTGCCCCTCTATCATATCCCCCCCTGTCTCATCTTTCCTCCAAGCTATACATGTTAAGTTCCTTTAACCTTTCCTTGTAAGTTTTATCCTGCAATCCATGAACCAGTCTAGTAGCCCTTCTCTGAACTCTCTCTAAAGTATCAATATCCTTCTGAAGATACGGTCTCCAGTACTGCGTACAATACTCCAAGTGAGGTCTCACCAGTATTCTGTACAATGGCATAAGCACTTCTCTCTTTCTAATGCTAATACCTCTCACTATACTACCATGCATTCTGCTAGCATTTCCAGCTGCTCTATTACATTGTCTTCCTAACTTTACATCTGAAAAAATTACTCCTAAATCGCTTTCCTCAGATGTTGAGGTTAGTAGGGTATCAAATATCCTATACTCTTCCCTTGGGTTTTTACATCCAAGGTCCATTATCTTGCACTTATCCACATTAAATGTCAGTTGCCACAGCTCTGACCATTTTTCTAATTTTTCTAAATCATTTGCCATTTGGCTTATCCCTCCTGGAACATCAACCCTGTTGCAAATTTTAGTATCATCAGCTAAAAGACATACCTTACCATCAAGACCTTCTGCAATATCACTAATAAAAATATTAAAGAGAATGGGTGCAAGTACAGATCCCCGAGGTAACCCACTGGTAACTAGACCTTGCTTTGAATATTCTCCATTGACTACAACTCTCTGTTGTCTGGCATTTAGCCACTGCCTAACCCATTCAACAATATTGGAATCCAGACTTAGAAATTGCAGTTTATTGATGAGCCTTCGATGTGGAACAGTGTAAAAAGCCTTACTGAAATATAGGTAAGCAATATCTTCTGCACCACCCTGATGTATTATTTTAGTTACCCAATCAAAAAAATTACTTAGATTAGTTTGGCATGATCTCCCTGAAGTAAACCCACATTGTCTCTGATCTTGAAATCCATGTGATTTTAGATGTTCAACAATCCTCTCCTTTAACATGGTTTCCATCACTTTCCCAACTACTGAAGTAAGGCTTACTGGCCTATTATTATAATCATTATTATTATTATTATTATTATATTTATAGAGTGCCGTCAAATTCTGCAGCGCTTTACAATGGGTGGACGAACAGACATGTAGTTGTAACCAGACAAGTTGGACACACAGGAACAGAGAGGTTTAGGGCCCTGCTCAATGAGCTTACATGCTAGAGGGAGTGGGGTAAAATGACACAAAAAGGTAAGGATAGTATTAGACTAGTGACGTAAGACCACTGAGAAGCGGATTACAGTAGTCAAGGCGAGAAAGGCCAGTGGAATGGACCAACACCTTAGTCGCATCTGGCGTTAAGTATGGGTGGATGTGCGCAATGTTTTTGAGATGGAAATAACAGGATTTGGCGATAGATTGAACATGAGGCTTGAAGGAGAGGTCGGAGTCAAAGAGAACACCTAGGCAGCGAGCCTGCGTGGTGGAGCTGATGGTACCACAGTTGTCTGGGAGGGAGACAGACACAGGAGTAACCACACTTGAGGGAGGAAAGACCAGAATTTCTGTTTTGGTCAAGTTTAGTTTAAGGACGTGGGCAGCCATCCAGAAACAGAAGAGAGGCAGTCAGAGACACTAGTCAAGAGAGACGCGGAGAGATCAGGAGATCAGGAGAGGACAGGTAGATTTGCGTGTCATCTGCATAGAAATGATATTGGAAGCCAAAGGAGCTAATGAGTTTACCAAGGGAGGCAGTATAAATGGAGAACAGTAGGAGACCAAGGACTGAACCTTAGGGGACACCAACAGAGAGGAGTTGGGGAGAAGAGGCAGAGCCAGAGAAAGAAACACTGAAAGAGCGCTGGGAGAGGTAGGAGGAGCACCAGGAGAGAGCAATATCTTGTAGACCAATATTGCGGAGGATGAGAAGAAGCTGTTGATGATCAACAGTGTCAACAGTGTCAAAAGCCGCAGACAGGTCAATAGACGGGTCAATAGGAGTCGGCCTATAGTTGCCCGACTCCTCCCTACTACCTTTCTTGTGAATGGGTACAACATTCTCTAATTTCTAATCTTCTGGGACTACTCCTGTTAACAATGATTGGTTAAATAAATCCGTTAATGGTTTTGCTAGTACATCACTAGTTCTTTTAATAACTTTGGTCGTATCGCATCAGGCCAAATTGACTTATTTGTCTTTACTTTTGACACTTGAAATTGAACTTCTTCCTCTGTAAACGCACATGTAACAAATGATTAATTTGTCTTTTTTCCTAACTGAGGCCCCTTTCCTTCATTTTCCTTCATTTTCATCTGTAAATACTGAACCAAAATATTAATTGAGGCAATCAGCTAGACCTTTATCCTCTTCTACATACATTCCTTATTTTGGTTTTAATCTAACTAATCCTTGTTTTACTTTCCTTTTCTCATTTATGTATCTAAAAATAATTTGTCCCCCTTTTTTTACTGACTGTGCTATTTGCTCTTCTGTGTGTGCTTTGGAGGCTCTTATAACTTGCTTAGCCTCTTTCTGCCTAATCTTATAGATCTGTCTGTCTTCCTCACTCTGTTTTTTTTTATAATTACTAAATGCTAACTTTTTGTTTTTAACTATTTTGGCCACATCTGCGGAGTACCACAGTGGTTTCTTAATTTCTTTTCCTTTTACTGACAAGCCTAATGCAATTTTCTTTTGCCTTCAGCAGTGCAACTTTTAAATAATCCAATTTCTCCTGGACTCCATTTAAACTGCTCCAGTCTGACAATGACTCCTCTCCGCATCTAATTTTAGAAAAGTCTGTTTTTCTAAAGTCTAAAACGTTTTGTTTTTGTGTGGTGTGACTCAGTCACTGTTCTTATAATAAACTAAACTGACTGGTGATCACTGGATCCTAAACTTTCACCTACAGTAATATCTGATACCAAATCTCCATTTGTAAACACTAAATCTAGTATGGCCTCCTTACGAGTTGGTTCCTCAACGAGTTGTTTTAGAGACAATCCCAGTAGGAAGTTTAGAATATGTGTGCTGCTGGCACAAGCTGCTATTTTGGATTTCCAGTTAACATCAGGAAGATTAAAGTCACCCATGATTATAACTTCCCCTTCATTGTCATTTTAGCTATTTCCTCAAATAGTAGATTATCTAACTCTTCTAGTTGTCCATGGGGCCTGTAAATCACACTTACACAAGTTACGGTGTGATTACCAAATTCTAACGTAACCCAAACGGACTCTATTTTCGCATCAGTAACTTTTAATAGGCTAGATTTTATGCTATCCATCACATACAGGACCACCCCTCCCCCTTTCTTGCCTTCTCTGTCTTTTCTATATAAAGAGTACCCTGGCATTGCTATGTCCCAGTCACTTTTCTCATTATACCATGTCTCATTAACAGCCACTAAATCTACATTCTCAGTTGCCATTATTGCAAGAAGTTCATGGATCTTATTCCCTAAACTGCAAGCATTTGTAGATGCCGGAATCCCCATAGGAAAGCATTAAATAATACTTTCCTGTGGGGTGGTCTAATGCAGCTGATGTTGGTGGGGGAGGAGCGTGGGCGGAGCCTGATCCAGCACCCAGGGACATCTGCACTGTATTCAGGTTAGTCACTGAAGGGGTTTGTTTTCCTGGCACTAGAGTCCCTTTAAGAAAAGTCCAATGCGCTAGTGCAATGTGCTCTGCATGTCTCAGAGTCCATTTGTAGTATTCAAAATTACATTAAAAAAGAAAGGTAAGTGAGAGGGGAAAATAGAAGAGGAACTTTTAGTTCAATTTAACATCAAAGTCAGTTATTTGCATTGCATACACATAAAAAAATCTATATGATGGGGGCGGGGCCTGACTGCCGACGGAGGCAGCCGCATGTAACTGGTACTACTCCCAATTTAGGGCTATTTCAAGAGTCACTTACCTGATTTATCGGCAGCACAGGTGCTTTTTGAGTTTACAGACTGACCAAGTTTGGCAGGCATAGCTTCGTATATAGCCACTACTATAAGCCTCAGCGGCCTACCACTGCATGTGAGCCAGAGGGGATGGCGGCGACTCCGACTCTTACAGATAAACTTGTTTCTGAGCCCTGTCCCCCCCCCCATTTAGACCAGTGGGGGTTATGCCGATCCACACTGGGGAGTTCACCTGCTCTTAGAGTCACATAGCTACATTTGAACAGCGGATCCAAGCTGAGCACACTGAGCCATATTGCTCATCATTCGGTGTTGGGTCATGATGAGCCCGTAGGTTTCTATTTGTACTACAAAAATAAAGATTTTTTTTATAAATCTATATAATATGTTTAATCGTATGGCAATATTAATGTAACTTTGTCTCTGTGTCTAAGCCTAGTGCTCATTTTGTGGTATAAATTTGTGATATATTAATTTATTATAAAGTATTTATATTAATTGATATGTAAAGATGTATGCATTAAAGCTTACTTAGTTTCAACCATACATATATACAAATCATGGATGCTGCAGAACTGATCACATTTGTGATTGCATTAATATCATTAGCAGTATGGTTAATTCTTATTAGGTTGAAATATATATGCCGGACTAACAATGTTCTCCTGAGATGATACACAAATAAGCCAGCAATAGTTACATTTACTAGTTATAATTATTATAACAATATTTATAATGGTTACAAATTAGACAATTCACACTTTTGTAAACAGTAACAATTATATATAAGCAGTAACAATTATATATAAACATGGTTCTTTTAGCTTAATTGGCATTTTATAGCCCCTTGGCTGTCAGACAATTGGTACTGTTACTTACTGGTTGTGTAGGTCAGTGGACCTAAACTCAAGAGGCAGGCAATTGTCCACAGCACCTGGCTTGCAAAGACTTCTCAATGAACTGTAAAACAGCACTCACCCTCAGTCCATCGCCGCCCGCAGTCTCCCCTCTTCTTACCTGTCGGCTTGCCGCTTGCGCCCTTCACACCTCCCAGCGGCAGCATGTATAACGCTGCACGCTGGGAGGTCGCTGATTTATGCAAATGCCGGGGTCACGTGAGTGACCCGGCGTTAAAGAAACAGTACCACAATCACAGTGGGAGGCATAGATATCCCCCACCTGTGATTGTTAATTCTGATTGGAAGTTATCCAATCAGAATTAAACCAAGGGTATTTATACTTACCTTTCCTGTCCCTCAGTGCCCTGTTGTGGTCTTGTGATACCTGTAGTGCTGTTCTCTCGTGTTGCTCTCTGGTTTCCGATTATTTGGCTCGTTATTCCGATTATCCTGTCTTCTCCACTCATTTGACCTCGGCTTGTTTCTCGTTCTCCCGTTTTCTGGCTCCCTTTACCTGGCTTGTCTCCTGACCATTCTTAGTGTGCTTAGCCCGCCCACTCTAAGGACCGGTATAGCACCCTTCCTCTCTGTGACCTGTTAGCGTGTTCCGGAATCATGACAGTTGCTATATACATTTTTACATACTGAAAACTGAGAGATAAATGGAACCAATCTACCTTGAATTAAATTAACTCTGCATCTCTGAGTAACCTAGGTTTTAAAGGTTTTTATAGATGGATTTTATAGATAGATTTATAGTGATGATCCCCTTTCATTTCTGTGATGCCTAGCCAAGCTTTTAAGCCAGCTAAGGATGATGGGAATAGTAGTTATCTTTAAAACATCTTTAATTTAAAAAAAAGTCCTGATGCTTGTGAAATAGAATTAACACAAGTGCAGTCTTAAGTCTGGCTGAGCTCTATCGGAATACATGTGTATGTGATACCAGCAGAAATAAGCACTGTGCTCAAACTCCCATTACTCTTCTGCAGCGAAAATCAACATATTATTTATCATACAGAATTGAATTGTGAGATAGGGAGAAGGTAACTATTTTTTTATATTTTTTTAAATTAGAACTGATGAAGACCAATACAATTGCTGCCTGTCAAAAGGGGTATTAACTGGAGTGAACCTGGGGGGGCTATACTATAATGTGAGTATCTTTAGACTCAAATCTCTTTGGCCGACAGGCAAATGTATAGCTGCCAGTTCCAATCTCCCTGATCAATCTCTTCTCTTAATAAATGATCTGAATTTACTTGAACTGGCACACAAATATGTAATGTAATTTACAGCAATTTAAATGAGAAAAACAAACATTGCAAGTTGATACGATACATCTATTATTTAGAATATAGTTATTGTGCAGTTCCAAAGTCACATCACTGTTACATAATTATAAAACAAATTATAGAAAAAATAAAGCCATATCTTGACCAAGGAAGAAAAGAAAAAACAACATTATTGAATTTCCTATAATAAACATGAAACAAAATAAAGTATTATTAAGAAAAATAAATTCCATTAGGTACTTTCAAAAGATAACATTAATTATGAATAGAAAATAATTGGTCTGACCATGTTCTACTTATGCTATTCTCTCTCAAACCATTTAAGTTCCAACTCCACATTTAATCCGTGCAGAAAAAGGTTTTGAATTTTTATACCTACAACCTTTTAATCCTTTAACATTTTTCATAAAAAACTTTCTTTACTGTTGGTTTCAAGGGGCACCCCAGGTAATTATACATGTTAGGGTTGATTTTTCTTTTTTTTAAAATCTTATTTAGATTTATTTTATTTCTATAAATCCAGACTTCCTCAACCTGCAGTGTTTTGCTTTGGTGTAACAATGGATGTGGGAATAAAGCATTCTCTTGGTATGTACCTGACATGATTTATTGAAGCTACTGCGGTCTCACGTGATTCCCCATAAACATCACTGTTGTACATTTTCATATGCACAAAAATATAACACTAATGTGGCTCCTGGCTGATGAAGCACCAGGCACTGTAGAAATAAGATGGCGCCTTCCATAAGGACAGCTTCGGGTAAGCATAATTTAATTCTGCTGCACCCCCTGGGCCAACACACACCAAGTGACAATGTCACCATAGAAAGACCGCTGAAGATGACATAGCTGTTTTAAACTATAGGCACTGTAATTGCTTCTTCTCGTTGAAATAATTATAGTGTCCAGAGTCCCTTTGGAGCCATCCATCCATTCAAATTTAAACTATTAAATGTTTTAATACGTAACAAGAGACCTCAGTGTCCGGTCCACTTTCAGCCTATCACAGAGCCCATTGCTGGTATGATTTGGTATGGATAGAAGGAAGTGTGTGTTCCCTGCATTAGTCACTCCTCCAGTTGTGACCAGTGACAATTTAGTCTTAAACTGCTCAAAAATAGATTAACACGGAATGGAGGGAACCCAGGCACTATAAACAATTTAATAAGATGAAATGTTTATAGTGCCTACAGTGTCTCTTTAAGTCAGCAGCATGTTCAAGGAAATTAGCTCAACAAACAATGCATCAGTTGATATATTCTAAAATATTAAGTAAACCATCCATAAAAGTTTATTGATAAGAGAACAAATCATATTCAGCATCTATCACCAGACCTAGAACCCAGCAAAACAAGATTTCCTATGCTATGTTTGGTCATAGTTATTATGCATCTGTTGAGTTCAAGCCTATAGCATTAACTGGTCAGCCTCCATATTTGATAACATTGCCACTGCTGATGATTTTGTTTTCTATTTGCCTTCTGGGAGCAGCAGAGATATATTTAGATTGATTTCAATTTAATTGCTGACCACTAATATTCATATAGGTTGTAATCTAGTGGGCATTAATGTCCATTCTTTTAGGGACCAGGAACCAGACAGAGACATAAAGTAGATGCAAAACGGCTTTATTATAAATAGCAACTAATGATATAAACCAAAAGCAAAGTCCAGGAGGCAAGCAGGGGTCAGGCACCAAAGCAAGCCAGGATCAGACGAACCAGGATCAGGAGAACGGAGAGCAGCAGTCAGGAACAAGGCCAGAAGTCAGGAACCAGGAACACATGACGAATCTACCGAACACCCTGGCAGA
This sequence comes from Pelobates cultripes, assembly GCA_933207985.1. Lineage (NCBI taxonomy): Eukaryota > Metazoa > Chordata > Amphibia > Anura > Pelobatidae > Pelobates > Pelobates cultripes. The sequence goes on along the minus strand of OW240917.1, from coordinate 199,932,993 downwards.
AAGGCACGAATAAACCTTTCAGCAGGAAGAATAACAGCTCTTAACTGCAGGGCCATAATCTAAAGGGAGCAGGTGAGCAACCAGGCTTCTCCAGTGCACAGTGGCGAGGTTGGTTCTGCTACAAAATTTAATGTAGAGAAATGCAAAGTTATGCAAGAATGCACAAGCAACTTACACCCTAAATGGTAGTGAATTAGGGATAACCACACATGAGAAGGATTTGGGAATTGTTATAGACAACAAATTAGGCAGCAATATGCAATGTCAATCTGCAGTTGCTAAGGCCAGTAAGGTTTTGTCATGTATAAATAGGGGCATAAATTCTAGGGATGAAAATATAATTTTGCCTCTTTATAAATTGCTGGTAAGACCACACCTTGAATATGCTGTGCAATTTTGGGCACCTGTTCTAAAGAAGGATATCATGGCACTAGAAAAAGTGCAGAGACGAGCTACAAAATTGATAAAAGGAATGGAGCATTATAGTTATGAAGAAAGGTTCAAAAATTTAAATCCTTTTAGTTTGGAAAAACGGCACCTCAGAGGAGATATGATAACATTATACAAAATATATTCGGGGCCAGTACAAACCATTATCTGGAAATCTATTCATAAACAGGGCTATACATAGGACACAAGGTCATGCATTTAGGCTGGAAGAAAGGAGATTTAATCTAAGGCAAAGGAAAGGTTTTTTTAACAGTAAGAGCTATAAGGATATGGAATTCTCTGCCTGAAGAGGTGGTTTTATCAGAGTCCATACAGATATTTAAACAGCAATTGGATAAATACTTCCAAAAACATACCATACAGATACATAATTTCTAATTAGTGGGATAATAGCTGCTTGATCCAGGGATATATCTTACTGCCATTTTGGGGTCAAGAAGGAAGTTTTTCCTAGTTTGTTGCAAAATTGGAAGCACTTCAGACTGGGTTTTTTGCCTTCTTTTGGATCAACAGCAAAAACAGATGTGAGGAAGGCTGAGCTTGATGGACGCAAGTCTCTTTTCAGCCATGTAACTATGTAGTATGTAATACAAATGTGAACAGTAATATTAGTATACAGAATATGCACTCACATGGATGAATGAATGGCTCCACTAAATCAGCATGAAGTGGTACAATCCCCAATCTAGGATATTTTTCAACCAAATATAATTAGCAGTATCATGTAAAACAAATACAAATATAGTGCTGTGACAGACTCCACTTTTCCTGTGAGATTGCCATGAGTTTTTGGAGGGGCTTGTTTGCCAGCCTCTTGCCCCAGGACTATGGCCCATCTATCAGACCTGGCTTCAGCACTGTGGACAGGCTTTGTTCATGTCTTTTCCCCTCTGTGGTTTGGTATATGGGGCTACCGAATGGATTCTACTTATGGTGTTCGTTTACCGAACAAACAACCGAACAGTCAGACCACACACAAGTGGAGTGTGCAGCCCATTTACCTTCCAGGCTAAGAGTTAAACAAAGCCAAATTGACGAACGGCTGGGTGGTCGCCGTTCGTATAGTCAAACATGTGGTGGCGGCGGCCATCTTGTTTAATCAACGTGGTCAGCAGTGTTTTGCCGGACACTCAATGTTACGAATACCGCTGGGACTTCCACCTCCATCTATGTTCGGCTAAATATGCACGAACAGAGCGCCATTCGGTAGAAATAATCTACCGAACACACTTCAACCCTGACTTTGTGCACAAACTGTCCCGTTCGACTATTTGAAGTGCACTTTTATCATTGGAAATAAACCGGGCGCACAGCCTAATTCTCTGGAACTATTTTGGGCATGAAGCCATGCTTGCGGCCAGTCAAAAAGAGACTTCCATGAAATCAGGGCTATCCAGGGATGTTTGTTTTGGGGTACTTTCTGAAATTTGTGAAAATGTGTTTTTTCTGCTTGGAGATAATTGAGTTACTTACAGGACTTTACTCAATTATCTCCCAAGCAGAGGGGAGGGATTGTGTACTGTACATGGGCGTGTCACAGACTGTATGTTTGTTCTGAATGGTTTGTGTCCTTTGTGTTCCTGTGCCCCATCAGGTCCAGTGGGTGTTCCTCTGGCCTGAAAAGTTGTATAAAAATCTAACCTGTACCATGAAACTCTCAGATCATCTTGCACCTTCATGAAGTTTTGGCTCATGTTTGGGGGATTGGAGAACTACACTCTAGGGATTGCTATAATCACTATACTCCCCTGAGTATAATCACTAAGCTCTTGTAAGAGCTGCTCCTGCTGGACTCTCTGGAGCGAGAGCGGTTCGCCCACTGGACCCTGGAGCCTTGTCGTAGGTCCAGGGTGGGTAGGAGACGGTGAGACCCCAACCAAGCTGCAGCGGTTCGTGGGGTTTGCAGTGGTTATGGTGCTCCAGCACAGTGCTTATGGTACTCATAAGTACTAGGAAGCAGCAATTGACGGAGGTACCTGGTCAGGGTGCAGTCGATCCGTCACAAGTGCTTTCTGTAGACGAAAACTATATATTAAGGAAAGGAATACTACTTACAAATATCATTTCAATTATAGTATTGCTCAGTCCTTAAGACTTTAGTGGATAATATCCCCACTGTGAATATGACCGATGGATGGTGGTCACAGATTGAAGGGAATCCAGGAGCAGGATAAAAAGTTAATCTTTATTTATGACTAGTAATAACAACAAACATAATAAGATTAAACATATTGAATAAAAAACACATTTCACCTTCTCAAATAGGCATATTCAAAGTGTTTTTACATGTTTTTTTTGTGGGGCAATGCAAAAGATGAGCCATTTCCAGAGCCAAAATTAAAGACAGAGATCAGTCCGATATGCTTGAGAGGTGATGGAAGAGATGAGCCATGTCCAGACCCAGAATTAGGGTTACCATGTGAGCAGTACGATGCAATGAGGAAGGGAACTAGTAATTGGAGAATAATTGCATTTCGGGGTAGGAACAGCTACTGGAACACAAGCATGGTTAAATATACAGACTCAATAAATTAACACATTCTACAATGGAAGTTAAATAGGCAGCACTTAAAGAAACAAATATATCCCATGGCTCCAATTGTACTATTAACCCCTTAAGGACCAAACTTCTGGAATAAAAGGGAATTATGACATGTCACACATGTCATGTGTCCTTGAGGGGTTAAACATGATAATGGTAGGCACATAAATCAGTCCTTGCAAGCTCGCTGCCTTGGTGGTTATCTTTGATTCTGACCTTACCTTTATGCCTCATATCCAGTCTGTCACAAAATCCTGCTAATTCAACCATAAGAAGATTGCTGCATCTGCCTCTTTCTTATGTAAGATGGTAGTAGGGAGCTGGTTTGTGCGCCTCTAGTTTCTCATATTGACAGCAGTAATTCTATGCTAATTAGTCTCTCCAGAATCCATACTGCCTCTCTAGCGTCCATAATGAATGCTGTTCTTTTATTTTTCTCTCTCATCATTCCACCCCTTTACAGCACCCGCCCCCCTTCTACCTCCCCCCAAATTTATTGTTACTGTCAACATTTGTAATAGTTGTCTGATTTGTTGTTAAATTCCCTCTTAATAATGTTGTAAAGCACTGTGGTAAAAGTGGACACTATATAAATGGCAACAATATATGTTCAATCATCTTTTAAAATTTTAACAAACCGTACACAAAAACAACATACAAAGACACACAACACTCCTTGCAAAATAAAAAAGTTAATGTCTAAACACATCGTTTTCGTATTTCATACATCAGTAATACAGAACAGATAAAAAACAACCAAGAGAAAAAAACTAAACAAAAACATAATGCTCCAAAAAATGTGTACTGTTCACAGTCAATTTATTGCCCATCTCTATACTGTTCAAATGTTCCCTGATGTGTTGCATTAATATTGCTATGTGTCTTGCTAACACTTTGAACCTTACACAAAGTACATATGAAGAGATATATCAAATGTATCATATTTCAAATAATATGAGCCCCTATTGTACAACTTTTTTCTGTAGCCATGGAAACAATTGTATTGTGCTGCAAAACAAGACCTCTGCTCTTACTTTCATACTTACTTTATAGCACAACTGCGCATAATTTTCCGCTTTACACACATTAGTATCACTACCATAAATACTGGAGGATAATCTGTTGGTCAAGGTTGAGATGTTTTAGCTACAAACAAAATGTCAGACTGTATATTGGATAACCGTATGTAATATGTGTAAAGGAGTCATTATCAGACTGGATTTTTTAAAAGTTGCACTGCTGAAGGCAAAAGAAAATTGCATTAGGCTTGTCAGTAAAAGCAAAAAATGCAAGAAACCACTGTGTTACACCGCAGATGTGGCCAAAATAGTAAAAAAAAAAAAAAGTTAGCGTTTAGTAATTATAAAAAAACCAGAGTGAGGAAAATAGTCAGATCTATAAGATTAGGCAGAAAGAGGTTAAGCAAGTTATAAGAGCTTCCAAAACACACACAGAAGAGAAAATTGCCCAGTCAGTAAAAAAGGGGGACAAAACATTTTTTAGATACATAAATGAGAAAAGGAAAGTAAAACAAGGATTAGAAACAAAAGAAGGAAGGTATATAGAAGAGGATAAAGGTCTAGCTGACTTCCTCAATTAATATTTTTGTTCAGTATTTACAGATGAAAATGAAGGAAAGGGGCATCAGTTAGGAAAAAGGACAAATAAGTATTTGTCACATGTGAGTTTACAGAAGAAGAGGTTCTATTTCAACTGTCAAAAGTAAAGACAAATAATGGGACCTGATGGAATACACCCAAAGTTATTAAAAGAGCTTAGTGATGTACTAGCAAAACCATTAACAGATTTATGTAACCAATCATTGTTAACAGGAGTAGTCCCAGAAGATTGGAAGTTAGCGAATGTTGTGCCATTCACATGAAAAGTAGTAGGGAGGAGTCAGCAAACTAATAGGCCAGTAAGCCTTACTTCAGTAGTGGGGAAAGTAATGGAAACCATGTTAAAGGGTAGGATTGTTGAACATCTAAAATCACACAGATTTCAAGATCAGAGAAAACATGGGTTTACTTCAGGGAGATCATGCCAAACTAATCTTATTGATTTTTTTGATTGGGTAACTAAAATAATAGATCAGGGTGGTGCAGTTGTCATTGCTTGCCTAGATTTCAGTAACGTTTTTGACACTGTTGCACATAGAAGGCTTATCAATAAACCGCAATCTTTGCTATTTTTTCTTTTTTTTAATTCTTTATTTTTCGTGCATGAGATATCATAACAAGCTTTTATGCAAGAGCATGTTTTGAGATAGACAAAGCATAACAGTTGTGGCATAGAAAATAAGTGCACATTTTTGTTTTATATAATAGACATCAGGAAAAAAAACAGGGTAGTAGTCAGTGGTGTGGTAACACATTTAATGATAAAACTCAGGTTGTATCGGCTGACTATGTAAGTGAAGATTACAGGAGTAACCTAGTGTTTTGCATGTGACAATTGACTGACCAAGCACAGCGTGTGTACACATCTTTAACCCCTTAAGGACCAAACTTCTGGAATAAAAGGGAATCATGACATGTCACACATGTCATGTGTCCTTAAGGGGTTAAGCAACCCTGTCTAGTGAGTCAGGTGTGTAAAAACAGGAAGTGTTATAGGTAATGCAATATTCAAGTACTATTAGGCACAGCTCGGGTTATCAACCTTCTGCTGGTTGTTGAGAAAGTATTGTAGCCACTGAAGTCTGGGCAGCCTTACATTGCCATGTGTCTCAGCATAATCAGCAGGGTAATAAATGAGGATCTGTATAGCAGCCCTATACAAAGTTCACAATAGCAGGTTTGTACATTCTCACCTCATATGTGTCACAATTAGCATGTTAAAGGGACTACCTAGGTGAGGCAAATCACATTGGGGGGGTAGGCACAAAAGAATACAAGAGACAGTCCGTTGGATCCTGCAAGGGTTCAGTACCACAGTAGTGGGTTACAGTAGTGTGCACCAGACAACCCGTCCAAGCTCAGCCGATGCCCACGTGTGGAAAGTTCCTGATGGAAGTAGGGGATTTACTGGGTTGTTCACAGTTGTGGCTCAGTCGTGCGATGTTCCTCCGCTCGCGGCCGGTGTCGTATGAAGCAGGGCTTGGATCAACGCATGTAGTTCGGTGGGAGCGTGGTAAGTCCTCCCTCCAGCCCCAGGCCGGCTTAAAGGCCGACATCTTCATTCCACGGACCCAGTTTTCTCGAGGGGCTGGGTCCCTCTCCCTGTGGGTCTTGCTGGTCAGCCGCTGGCTGCGGCTGTGGGCCCTCCGTCTGTGTGGGCGATGTCGCAGGGTTGCGCCCCAAGTGACCTTCGGCCCAGGTAGGCCAATAATAGGAGGTTTGGGCGTTCTTAGTGCAGCTTGGCCCGAGGGGATCTTCTGCGCCTTCTGGCTCTCGCCTCTCCGCTCTTCTACCCGAGCTTGTACTGGTGAGATTGCACAGCCTTTCATCAGGGCTTCCCAGAAGCACTGGAAGTGCCTGTCTATCCGCTGCATAATGTGGTCCATTGAGTTGTGGATCGTTGCAGTTTGCTCACTTGCGGTCTCTGTAGGCCAGGGTGTCGTCGCCATTTTGTTGAGTGTGGCTAGGCCCTGATTCTGCTGAGTAGTTAGGTGCTGTGGCAGTCGATTAGCATAGTCCTGTGGGGACCAGGATAACCCCCGCCGGTCCAAGGGGGGAGGGGGAGTCATTTGCTGGGGTTTCTGCATCAGCTTATGAGCCCAAGAATTGGCCGCTTCCTCGTGGCTCAGCCGTGTGTAGGCATCAAGCCTCCAGTGAAGCAATCCAGTGACCCATACTCGCAAAAAAGGTATCGTCGGGTGCAGCTACCTCTCCTGGTTATTAGTAGTGGGAACAGCGATCTGAGTGTGCGGGTTGGCAAGTAAGGCACCCCGATTTTAGTCTCCAGACGTGGGAGCTTGTGCTAAACACGTCTGGCCTGCTTGGTTGCTAGGCTCTGCCCCCCAATCTTTGCTATTTTTAAGTTTGGATTCCAATATTGTTGAATTGGTAAGGCAGTGGCTGAGTGACAGGCAACAGAGGGTTGTACTCAATGGAGTATATTCGAAGCATGGGCTTGTCACCAGTGGGGTACCTCAGGGATCTGTCCTTGGACCCATTCTCTTTATTATTTTTATTAGTGATATTGCAGAAGGTCTTGATGGTAAGGTATGTCTTTTTGCTGATGATACTAAGATATGTAACAGGGTTGATGTTCCAGCCAAATGGCAAATGATTTAGGTAAACAAGAAAAATGGTCAGAGTTGTGGCAACTGACATTTAATGTGGGTAAGTGCAAGATAATGCATCTTGGACGTAAAAACTCAAGAGCAGAGTACAGAATATTTGATAGAGCCCTAACCTCAACATCTGAGGAAAGAGATTTAGGGATGATTATTTCTGATGACTTAAAGGTAGACAGACAATGTAATAGAGCAGCATGAAATGCAAGCAGAATGCTTGGTTGTATAAGGAGAGGTATTAGCAGTAGAAAGAGGTGAAAGAAGTGTGCCATTGTACAGAACACTGGTGAGACCTCACTTGGCGTATTGTACGCAGTACTGGAGACCGTATCTCAAGAAGGATATTGATACTTTAGAGAGAGTTCAGAGAAGGGCTACTAAGCTGGGTTCATGGATTGCAGGATAAAACTTACAAGGAAAGGTTAAAGGAACTTAACATGTATAGCTTGGAGGATAGACGAGACGGGGGGATATGATAGAACATTTAATTACATAAAGGGAATCAACACAGTAAAGGAGGAGACTATATTTAAAATAAGAAAAACTGCCACAACAAGATAACATAGTCTTAAATTAGAGGGGCAAAGGTTTAAAAATAATATCAGGAAGTATTACTTTACTGAGAGGGTAGTTGATGCATGGAACAGGCCTTCCAGCTGAAGTGGTAGAGGTTAACACAGTAAAGGAGTTTAAGCATGCGTGGGATAGGCATAAGGCTATCCTAACTGTAAGATAAGGCCAGGGACTAATGAAAGTATTTAGAAAATTGGGCAGACTAGATGGGACGAATGGTTCTTATCTGCCGTCACATTCTTTGTTTAGTAAACAAACAGTTGAAAACACAACCTTTTTATTTGAATAATCATTCTGTAGCTCTCATTTAAATATACTTTCTCGGAGCTATACACCACACCATCCTCTTAAAGTCCTAAATGTCTCTCGAGTTAGCCTTGACTATCTTATAGGCTCTTTATATTGCCTAAATTGTAGATTGTAATTCTAACCCATAATCTCCATGAACATCAAAAATCAAACATGAATTCACATCCACAGGTTATCTGTAAGAATGTTTCTCAATACTGCTATCCACATTTGCCATTTTCAATAAAAAAAACATCCTTAGGTGCACACCCTTCTGGAATGTGCTGTGCATGGTTATGATAACGAGAGTAGGCAGCTGCTTCTCTTTTGAACTGAGGTATCTTGTTTTGGATAAGTTCTAGAAATCTGTGGAGAAGTATCTACTGAGTAATATTTTGAAACTAAAATGAGAAGAGAGGACACAATCTAGAGATCAGTAGTAAGGAAGCAGAGGAAAAACATTAGTGCTGAGGAAAAGACCTATAATATAGCTAAGGCCATAGCTAATGATAAATTGAGAAATGTTTTGATAGATAAGGATGAAGTGGATGGTGTAGTGAGTGGTAACTCCAAAAAAATATAGTCAATCTTGAGGAGTGATTATTTGACTAGGAACAAGGTGTCAACTCTGTTTGGTAGGCATTTTGAGGATATCAAGTTCATAGTAAGACCTGTCCTGGAAGTAACACATGTAAGAGTTGTGATTTTACATTTGTTTCCATCACTACAGGAAAAATGTATTTGATAAGAGCTTATGTTAACCCCTTAAGGACGGAGCCAAATGTACACGTTGTGAACGAAACAAAATGTAAACAAAGCCTGGCATTTGCGCTACATGTCTGTCCAACCGTAATTCACCTCTTTCATATTAAATGCACCCACCCTTATTATATATCATTTTATTCAGGGGAAACAGGGCTTTCATTTACTATCAAATATTTAGCTATTAAACATAATTTAATATGAAGAAAATGAGATTTTTTTTTATTTTTTTAGTTCTACATGACATTTTAACGGTCAATGTCATAATACTGTTTTCTTTTACTGAAATAAAATACACATATTTGTATTCAGCAAAGTCTCACGTGTAAAACAGTACCCCCTATGTACAGGTTTTATGGCATTTTGGGAAGTTACAGGGTCAAATATAGCATGTTACATTTGAAATTGAAATTCACCAGATTGGTTACGTTGCCTTTGGGACTTTATAGTAGCCCAGGAATGAAATTTACACCCATAATGGCATACCATTTGCAATAGTAGACAATCCAAAAAACACTGGACATACCCCGTTTGCAATACCTTGTCTACTATTGCAAATGGTATGCCATCATAGGGGTAATTTTCATTCTTGGGCTACCATAGGGTTTCAAAGGCAACGTAACCAATCTGGCGAATTTTAATGTGAAAAAAATGAAACGAAAGCCTTATATTTGACGCTGTAACTTTTGAAAACACCATAAAACCTGTACATGAGGGGTACTGTTGTACTCGGAAGACTTTGCTGAACACAAATATTTGTGTTTCAAAACAGTAAAAAGTATCGCAGGAATAATATCGTCCGTGTAAGTGCTGTTTGCGCGTGAAAAATGCAAAAAACTTAACTTTTACTGACGATATTATCGTTGTAATATATTTTACTGTTTTGAAACACTAATATTTGTGTTCAGCGAAGTCCCCCGAGTAGAACAGTACCCTCCATGTACAGGTTTTATGGTGTCTTGGAAAGTTATAGGGTTAAATATAGTGCTAGCAAATTAAATTCCCTTTACTTTCGGCATGGGTTGTCAGGCAGGTCCCGCTAATTGTAATTAATTAAGATACCCAATTATGTAAAAATATTACATAAATATATATGTAGAATTAATATATGTATATATACGTATGTGAATATATATGTATATATATATATATATATAATTTTTAAAAAATATTTTTATTTATATATAGGTATATATATAATGATATATACGTATATATTTATGTATATAGATATATATATTATTTCATTCTACGTGTATTTTGATATAAATATATATATATTAATATCACAAAACAGTTAGAACGAAATAACACACATCTATATATTTTTTTTTTTTACGTATTTACATATTTAATTTTTTTATATTATATATAAATATATATATATAACAATAATTATATATATTTAATCAGTATCAGTCTACGTGTAATTTGATATTAATATATATATATATATATATATATTAATAGTAAAATACACCTATACAGTGTACGTGTGTGTATGTATATGTGTATATATACTTAGATCATATATATATATATATATATATATATATATGATCTAAGTATATATTATTATTTTTTTACACTGATTAACTTTTATTTATTTTATTTTCAGCCAGCAGGGGGACCACCTGTCATTACAGGCAGCCCCCTTGCTGGCAATGCAGGAGGCAGCTACCCCCGGCCATGTGATTGTGGGGTCCTCGCAAGGGACCGGGTAAGTACAGAAAGACCGGAGGGCGTACTATTACGCCCGGCGGCGTTTAGAGCCGCTTAAAATAGGGCGTAATAGTACGCCCTCTGGTCTTAAGGGGTTAATGGTAACATATCTCTTAAAGTTCACTTTGTGTTTCATTTTTTATTTGCTAGCAAGACGCAGATTAAAAATGAAATTTGTCCCTGAAAACATAGTGAATATGGTTACCCTAAATATAGAAATTGCCAATAAACTGACTATGATCAGTTTCATGGCAAACGTATTTCATGTTTTTGTATTCAGGATATTGAAAGGTTTCTTTATCCTATCCTTTTGTTTTATTTGGTTGTTTGAATTATTTCAGTCTTGTTGATACATCACACCGTTGTAATCAGAATTATTCAACCCCATCAAAAATCAGGCTTATTGTAAAAATGTACAGACTTTCAGCTGTTGAAATAGCTCAACACAATGCATGCTTCAAGTGTTTTTCTCCAAATTCAACTGACAATGCAACTTATAATGCCTTCTCCAAGTTATTCAACCCCTTCATGGCAAGCATCTTTAGTAAAGCACCCTATTGCTGTAATGACTTGCTGCTATTGAGATGCATAGCCAGACTCCAATTTTTGTCAGTGTTCCTGAGGAATCTAAGCCAATTGCCCATGAGCAATATCTTCTTCAGTAATATTCTTGGGTGCGTGTGCTGCAACTGCCTTCTTCAGATCCCACCAGAGATTTTCTATGGGGTTCAAGGTGACTGTGATGGCCACTGTAGAATTTTCCAGGACTTCTTCTGCATCCAAGCCTTGGTGGAATTTGAGGTATGCTTGGGATCATTGTCTTCTTAGAAGGTTCAACGGCGCCCAAGCTTCAGCTTCCTCACAGACAGCATAATGTTTGCTTCAAAGATTTTCTGATATTTCAATTAATCTATCTAGCCTTTAACACTCTGCAGGTTTCCAGTGCCAGTGGATGCAAGGCAGCCCCAGAGCATCACAGAGTCACCACAATGCTTAACTATAGGCAGAGTGTTCTTTTCAGCATTTGATTCATTCTTCTTCATCCAGGCATACTGCTGATCCATTGGGCCAAAAAGTTCCAGTTTTGTTTCATAGCTCCACAGAACAGAATCCCAAAACTTCTGTGGCTTAGTTATATGATTTTGAGCATTTTAGAGCTGACTTTTTCTTGTGCCTTTGGATCAGTAGTGGTGTGTATCTTAGAGTTCTGGCATAGAACCCTAATGTGTTTAGTACCCGCCTTACTGTGCTCACTGAAACCTTGCCTGTTTCCACCAAGTCTTGCTGCAGGTCTTTTGAAGTTACTTGAGGATTTTTCACAACCTGCCTTCTCAAAAATCTTGTTGCAGCTATTATAGCTTCCTTGTTGTTCCCCATCCAGGTAGTGTAACCACTGTGCCTTAAACTTTGAATGTGTCTGTAGGAACATTCAGTGCCTTCACTATCTTTTTGCATCATGTTCCTTGTTTGTGCAGGGTGATGGTCTCTTCTCTTAACTTTGTGGACCATTCTTCTGACTTAGCCATATTTCTAACATATTTCTGCAGTCAAATGTGACACTCAACAAACCCCTAGCCAGTTCAGGTATTTCAAGTGTTCCGGCTCAAGCACACCTGATGCAACTAATGAAGCCCCTGTGTCGCATCAGGTGTGCTTAAGACAACACCTGTTTTGCATATTTGTGCTGTTGAGAAGGATTCTATTCAGAGGGTTGAATATTTTTGAGACTGGAGAATATTTTACAAGTTTTATTTTTAGAAGAATTTGAGGAAACCACTTAAAGCATTCATTGTATTGAGCTATTTCAATTGCTTTTGTTTGATTTGTTCATTGTGAACATCTGAAAATCTGTACATTTTGACAATGACCCTGATTTTCAGTGGGGCTTGAATAATTTTGATTATATTTATAAATAGAAATATTTGCACAAACACAGATGGTTTTGTTTTGCACAGTTTTAAGGAGTGTTTTGTGTCTGAATATATGGCATTGATGCAATGGATTGTGAAAGAGGATATTACCACAAAGGGGCATATAAATAGGAAAAGACCCTTTTAGTTATTGGAGAGTTGGTTAATTATAGAGTTATTCACTCCCAAAACCACAGAATACCCTGGACACAGCACCCAGAAAATTTGTGGTCTGCTTCCAGAATTACAAAGACAAAGTCGCAACTCAGACAGCTCTTAAAGGGACATCTCCATATAAATTAGAAAACTTAGCATTAACCTTCCAAGCAGACCTGTCTGGAGATACTTTGCAGTGGCGACGATCCATGCAGACCTTCACCTTCCTCCTCAGGGAACATGGCATCCGGTACCGATGGTGCTTCTTGCGGACCCTGACGGTCCTACATGCTGACTCCACACACTCCATTCAAGACCTACAAAGTGCGGCTGCACTGCTGAAGAAGCTGTGCCTCCCATGAGACTCGCTGAACAAAACAGGTCAACAAACAGCACCTAAACCTGCGCATAGATGGGACCCAGAGAAAGTGACCCCTTTTGTCCCTCAGAAGGCCTTCTCAGAGGCCTACGCAGTTGCCACAACCTGAGGCTCTATCCTGCCCATGAAGTACAGAGTGTTATCTGCTGACCAGAACTGAACTTTGTTCTAAGATTACTTTCTTCTGATTTCTTACAAATTATATGCAGGTCTTTTCACAGTTTCTTTTTTTTTTTTTTTTGAAAGTTACACAATGTAATAATGTAATAAATATGGCACACCACACATAATAGAAAATTGGGCAGCATGGCCAATCAAATTACACCCCCTCCTCCTGCCCCTCCTCCCCCCGCCTCTTTACTAGAGACCGACTGCGTGACAGAGCACAATTTGGCCCAGAGGCGTTAAACTTACATAGCCATCAGCCATTAGTCCAGATCTTACTACCCAAGCAGCACAAGCCACAACTGGACTGTAGGCATAAGCAGTGCAAATTATTCATTATATTTCTTTTTTTTTTTAATCAAATATTTTTATTAGATTTTGCTTCAGTATCAAATGACAAGCAACATCAATACATACAAAAATAAACTGAACATTACATTTACAATTAAACATAAAAAGATAAACAGAAATACATCTGTTGATCTGTTTACATCCATCCTATTACAATACTAGTGGTCTTATATGTGTCAGGATTGCGATTTGATCCAGCACGTAGAATTGTCTCACACCTAGGACTAAGGATAACATCTAACCGGACCTTAGGATGGCCGGACTTAACGTATTCTGGAATAGTCAGAATACTAGCTGAGGTCAGGGATACAGAATCAGACACAACGATGAGAAAAAGCCAGATGTCAAGGATACCAGAAATCAGGGAAGTCAAAGCCAAAGTCAAAAACCAAAATATCAAGATCAGGGACACACTCTCAGATTACCATCAGGCAGAAACCACGACAGGTCAATGAGAGAATGTAAAAATTAGTTTAAATAACCCACCTGTTATTCCGATTGGTTGTAACCGGCCTTTGACCTCAAAACGTGCACGCGCGTGATGTCAGACGCACGCCGACATTGTCATCAACGTGGGCGGTCAAGGGGCTATAAAGTGATATAGATCCGCAGTGGCCGACATCCATAGACATGCTGGATTTATCAGGTATCTGGGCGCATGGTTACAGATGGGCACAACTATTCCCGTCAGGACGGTAAATAACATCATAGACATTTCTATGTACGGATGAATCCGTTACAATATGACCCTCCTACAAAAGTGAACCTCCACCTATTTCTGTCAACGAGAGTCCCCAGTTTATCTTTTACCTTTTCTTAATTGACTTTTCATCTCTGATATAATTTAGATATGATACGCAATTCTTTTTCCCATTTATCCCATAAACCGGAAGTCTTGTTTGGGCATTTAGAATAACTCTTTTCCATTTTTATTTAATATAATAATTATGAGCTTAATTGGGTAACAGTAAAATCATATTCTCCTTTTCAGTTTCTTGCTATCACTATCTATGCAGCCAACAAGCAATGGGTTATAAAAAAATCTGTCTTCCTTAAATTAGGCCAGTAAATATGTAGAAGCATTACTTCCAGAGTTGTTGATAATTTGACGTCACATAGTTTAAATATAATGTTTTGAATCCACTGCCATACGACTGACACTTTTTTACATGTCCACTACATATGAACATAGCTACCCTTCTCCGCTCTACAATTCCAACAATCCTCACTAGATCCCGGAGAGAATTTCGATAGTTTTGATGGAGTCATGTACCATCGATTGATTAATTTAAAATGGGTTTCTATCAAAGCAAGTAAGTGAACATATTTATTGATTTTATAGGAAGAGGATAACCATTCCTTTTTGTCTATTTCTATCATTGGATCTTTGGTCCATTTTCTTATAGCTAAAGGTGTTTCTGTGATATTATTCTCTTCTGTCAATTTAACACATCTAGAAAAGAGCTGTTTTACTCTTTTCTCCTGTAGTATTCTTTTCATTATTTTGTAAAGGTTACCTTTTGATACTAATATAGCTCTCTCCATAAAATGTTTAACCCTTGTATAGGTGAAAATGTCCTTGACTGTCAGGTAAAATTATAATACCAGCATATTAAAATGTTTTATTTTATTATCTCTAACTAAATCTTTAATTGTGTTTATATGCTTAGCTTTCCATGTATTTAAAGAGATGTTCTTCATTATTCTTTCTAATTAATTCAAATTTTGAAAAAGTCAAAGATTTTATTTTCAAGATCAATTTTCTTATTTATTTTATTTCATATAGGGATAGTTTGATTCAATATATAAGAGTTAGATAAATAAAAAAAATTATATTCCATATTCAATCTACTGGATCCTCTATTTGACTAACTTCCATTTCGATATTAAACCATGCCTCTGTTTTCTTTTGCTCTAATTGGCGTGTCATAACATGCACAATTATACCAGCCTCATAATATTTTATTATATTTGGAAATCCTAATCCCCAATTTTTACTTCCTCTAGATATCAGTGAGTTTTTAATCCTTGTTTTTTTTCCTTTCCAAACAAAATTAGAGAAGGCAGTTGTAGCACAATGGGCTTTGCCACAGCATCTCTATTTGTACTAGGGGGCTGTCCATAACCTTTTGTTGCTTTATTTTCCTGAGATTGTAATTGTTCATTACTTGTGGAAACAAGTAACAAGCTTTTATTTTTTATCGTTCGTCTGGTTGTTCGGTAAGAACCCCTTTTCAGCTATTCTCAACATAGGATTCGACAAACGAACTAAGTACCGAACAACCAGGTCACCCATGAGAGGATCATGGCACCAATTGACCCCCTAACCTGGTTCACACTCTCCCAATTGAAAACACACGAACCAACTGAGTGATCCCCTGGGTGGCCGCAGTTCGTTATGGGTATACGTGGCGGCAGTCTTCCTAGAATACAAATTACACCAGCGGTGTTTGGTCGTCGAGTGTCTGGAACCCAAATTGGACACTCAGCAGCACAGACACCGCAGATACTTCCATCCTCGTGTAAGTTCGTGTAAACTCAGGGGAACAGAGCGGCATTCGGTGAAAGGAATCACACGAACGAGATGAGTTGAACGAACCAAGGCACGAACCATGTTTTTATGCACTTTCATGTATTTCAGATGCTCGAACAGAGACTGACCGCACAGCCCAAACACATGGAACCTCGTGTGCGGTCAGTAAAACTAAGACCTCCATAAAACTGTCGAACCCCTGATCCAATCTGGGTGATTTCTCAGTATGTTGCTTCCCCAGATCGGGGCTATCAGGAGATGTCTGAATTGTGGGAATATGATATGTTTTTGGGGTACTTCTAGAAATGTATAAACATTGTGATTTTTTTGTTTGGAGATAATTGAGTTGATACAGTAATTAACTCAATTATCTCCTAAGCAGAGGGGAGGGATTGTGTGAACTGTATGGGAGTGACTTATTACCTGACTCTGTGAGTATTGGTTGTTTTCTGTTTTTACCTGTGCCCAACAAGGTCCAACTGGGTGGTAACCTTTTGGGCAAAACATGCATAAAAGGCCAGCCTGGCCATTAAAAGTTCAGTTGTGCTCCTAATACTGAGTGTCGTCCAGTATTATCTTATGCTTATGCCTGCCTTCTTAAATTATCCTGCTTGTTACTGAGCAGCTGTTGGAGTAGCCAGCGGAGAAGAAGCCCTGCTATCACTAGCTCTCCACTACAGCAGTTTTTACCATTGTTAGCCAAGGCTTAGGGATCGCTATAGGGAGCATCCTAAACAGATATATCCATTTTGGAAGAACATTAGACATGTGCAATTTGTTTCGGTCCGAATATGAATTCAGACGAATTTTGGCCAATTCGGACATTCGGGTACTTCCGAATGTCTGAATAGCCGAAGTGCCGAATTGCCGAGGTCCTGAAGTTCCGAAATTACCAAAGCGCCGAAGTGCTGAAGTTCCGAAGCACAGTATTGCCTAAGTGCTAATATAATTACCCAGTGGATGAAGAAGAATTTTACACTGTATACAAGTTTAAATAAAAAGTATACAAACATAGCCAGGTTCAGCTGTAAGCATTTGCAACACTTACAATAATCAAGTAACACACATTCATTTAAATGTAAGTTACTTATCCTGTCAATGTAATGACAGGAATGAATAAGTAGATAACTCCCTAATTCCCACAGTATTAGGGAGCTATCTACTAAAAGGCTGAAAGACCTGAATTGGTCTTTCAGCCAAATTTACTAATACTAAGTAAAGATTAGTAAATTATGCCCCTACTATACCCCTAAACTGAACAGCCTGTGGCTGCTCACTGTAAAAAAAAAAAAAAAAACACGTCCCCCCCTCCCGTGCCACGTGAGTGGGGGCTTCTAACCTGAAGAGGGGACCTATTCTCCCCTCCGGCCCCCACCCCTGAACGGCGGGTGGGGGGTCCTAAAGTAAAATAAGGGGGGGACCTATTGTCCTCACACCGGCCCCCACCCATGAGCGGTGGGTGGGGGCCCTAAATACTAATTAGGGGGACCTAATGTCCTCCCCCCACCCCTGAGCAGTGGGTGGGGACCATAAAATAGAATGAGGGGGGGGACCTAATGTCCTCCACCCTGGCCCCCACCCCTGAGCGGTGGGTGGGGGCTCTAAATTAGAATGAGGGGGGTACCTAATGTCCTCTCCCCTGGCCCCCAGCCCTGAGCGGTGGGTGGAGGCCCTAAAAACTAATTAGGGGGACCTAGTGTTCTCCCCCCTGGGCCCCACCCCAGAGCGGTGGGTGGGGGCCCTAAATTAGAATGAGGGGGGGACCTAATGTCCTACCACCTGGCCCCAACCCCTGAGCAGTGGGTGGGGGCCCTAAATACTAATTAGGGGGGACCTAATGTCCTACCACCTGGCCCCCACCCCTGAGCGGTGGGTGGGGGCCCTAAAAACTAATTGGGGGGGACCTAAGGTCCTCCCCCCTGGCCCCCACCCCTGAGCAGTGAGTGGGGCCCTAAATTAGAATGAGGTGGGAACCTAGTGTCCTCCCCCTGGCCCCCACCCCTGAGCGGTGGGTGAGGGCCCTAATTACTAATTGGGGGGGACCTAATGGGGGGGACCCTGAGCGGCGGGTGGGGGCAATAAATAAAAAATTAACCCCCTCCCCAGGTGACTAGGGGTCCCCAAACCCCTAGTCACCCCCCTCCCCAAATAAAATTAACCCCTACCTACCCCCCTCACCCTAAAAATAGTGAACGGGGACCATTAGCTAAACCTGTTAAAAAATAAAATAAAACTTACCATTTGATGTTTTCTTTCTTCTAAAATCTTCTTTTTTCAGCCCCAAAAAAGGCCAAATAAAAAGCCATAATAACCGACGCACTTTAAAAAAAAAAAATATCCATCTTCACCCGGCGAGAGCTCCAAGCCTTGCCCCGCCCTGCAATTAGGCTCAGAGCACTCTGATTGGTGGGTTTAAGCCATCCAATCAGAGTGCTCTGACAGGTAAATGAAGAGACTGACAGGTAAGTCTCTACATTTACCTGTCACAGCACTCTGATTGGTTGACTTGAAATCCACCAATCAGAGTGCTCTTTGTCATTTTACACAGCGTGGGAAAGTTCTTTGGAATTTTCCCACGCTGTGTAATTTGACTCATAACTCTCTGATTGGTGGATTAAGTAACCAATCAGAGAGCTTTATAAGCCTTGCCCTGCCCTGCCCTGCAGAGCTCAGTCTGCGCGGAGCCCTCGCCGGGTGAAGCTGGATATTTATTTTTTGCGCTCTTTTTTTTTAGTTTTTTCTTAAAGTGCGCTGGTTATTATAATTTTTTATTTGGACTTTTTTAGGGCTGAAAAAAGAAGATTTTAGAAGAAAGAAAACATCAAATGGTAAGTTTTATTTTATTTTTTTAACAGGTTTAGCTAATGGTCCCCGCTCACTATTTTTAGGGTGGGGGGGTAGGTAGGGGTTAATTTTTTGGGGGAGGGGGGTGACTAGGGGTTTGGGGACCCCTAGTCCCCTGGGGAGGGGGGTTAATTTTTTATTTAGGGCCCGAACCCGCCGCTCAGGGGTGGGGGCTGGGGGGAGGACAATAGGTCCCCCCCTAATTAGTATTTAGTGCCCCACCCTCCGCTCAGGGGTGGACGCAAGGGGGGAGGACATTAGGTCCCCCCCTAATTAGTATTTAGGGCCCCCACCCACCGCTCAGGGGTGGGGGCCAGGGGGGAGGACACTAGGTCCCCCCTCATTCTAATGTAGGGCGCCCACCCACTGCTCAGGGGTGGGGGCCAGGGGGAGGACACTAGGTCCCCCCCCTCATTCTAATGTAGGGCCGCCACCCACCACTCAGGGATGGGGGCCAGAGGGGAGGACATTAGGTCCCCTCCTAATTGGTATTTAGGGCTCCCACCCACCGCTTAGGGGTGGGGGCCAGGGAGAGGACAATAGGCCCCCCTAATTAGTATTTAGGGCCCCCACCCACCGCTCAGGGGTGGGGGCCAGGGAGGAGGACACTAGGTCCCCCCCTCATTCTAACATAGAGCCCCCACAAACCTGTCAAGGGTGGGGGCAAGGGGGGAGGATACTAGGTCCTCCCCCTCATTCTAATTTAGGGCCCCCACCCACCGCTCAGGGGTGGGGGCCAGGGGGGGCAATAGGTCCCCCCTTATTCTAATTTAGGGCCCCCACCTGCCGCTCAGGGGTGGGGGCCAGGGGGGGCAATAGGCCCCCCTTTAGTTTAAAAGCCGGGAGGGGGGACCCTTTAAAAAAAGTGTCAAAGTGCCGAATTGCCGAGGTCCCGAAGTTCAGAAATTACCAAATTTCCGAAGTGTCGAAGTGCCGAAGTTGCCGAAGTTCCGAATTGCCGAAACGCCGAAGTGCTGAATTGCCGAAGTCCCGAATTTCGGAATGCTGAACCCAACCAAAAAATGTTCCCATACACATGCCTAAAGAACATATGATTTCAGAATATTTATCCTGCCTCCCCGGGATATTTCAAGTTTCCTCCATTCTTTGAGGATTTTATTAGTTTCTTTTAAAAGATCTATAAAGTTTATTCACATAATATATTCTTACAGATTTTAATTCCTAGATATATAAATGTTTTTCTAGATAAGTAGCTATGTCCTTTTAGATATATTAATATATATAACATTTGATTTTGTTTTATTTAGTTTATAATTTGAAACTGAACTATCTAATTCTATTTCTGACATAACAGATGGTAGAGAAGTTGATGGATTTGTTAGGTAGAAAATAGTGTCATCAGCATAAAGTGACAACTTTAGTTCATTTTCTTTTGTCAGGTAACCCCTTATCTCTGTGCTCTATCGTATTCTAGTGGCCAGTACTTCTATAGTCAGTATGTAAAAATGGGAGATAACGGACACCCCGGCCTGGTGCCGTTTTTCAATTTGAACCAGTTTGAACATAGGTCCAATTGTTCTGGCCATTGGATCTCTATATAGCTCTAATTGTTCTGGCCATTGGATCTCTATATAGTGCTAAAATTGCAGTTAAAAGCCAACCTGATATTCCAAATGCCTTTAGTGTTTTCCATAAAGGCCCAGCTGATCCTGTTGAATGTCTTTTCAGCATCTAGTGACAGGATCAGCATACGACTTAAATTTTGTTCCGATATATCTATTACATCAATCTTCTGTTATTATTGTTCGCCATTCTTTCAGGTACGAAGCCTATTTGATCAGAATGGATTAAATATTTCAAAACTTCTTTTAATCTTTGAGCAGTAATAGAAGAGAATAACTTGATGTTTACATTAATAAGGGATATTGGGCGATAGTTACATGGTTACATAGTTACATAGTTACATAGCTGAAAAGAGACTTGCGTCCATCAAGTTCAGCTTACCTCACATTTGTTTTTTGCTGTTGATCCAAAAGAAGGCAAAAAAACCCAGTTTGAAGCACAATTTTGCAACAAGCTAGGAAAAAAATTCCTTCTTGACCCCAGAATGGCAGTCAGATTTCTGCTTGGATCAAGCAGTTATTACCCTACATTGAAAGATTATAT
The DNA here is from genome assembly GCA_933207985.1 of Pelobates cultripes. Taxonomy (NCBI): domain Eukaryota; kingdom Metazoa; phylum Chordata; class Amphibia; order Anura; family Pelobatidae; genus Pelobates; species Pelobates cultripes. The sequence continues at coordinate 199,911,951 of OW240917.1, read as the reverse complement.
GCATCTAGTAGCCGTTTGAACATCTGTATGGACTCTGATAAAACCACTTTTTCAGGCAGAGAATTCCACATCCTGATTGTTCTTACAGTTAAAGGACCTTTCCTTTGCCTTAGACAAAATCTTCTTTCTTTCAGTCTAAACGCATGGCCTCGTGTCCTATGTAAAGTCCGGTTTGTGAATAGATTTCCACACAATGGTTTGTATTGGCCCCGAATATATTTGTATAATGTTATCATATCCCCTCTCAGGCGACATTTTTCTAAACTAAATAGGTTTAAATTTGTTAACCTTTCTTCATAGCCTATATGTTCCATTCCTTTTATTAATTTTGTAGCCCGCCTCTGCACTTTTTCTAGTGCCATAATATCCTTCTTTAGAACAGGTGCCCAAAATTGCACAGCATATTCAATATGGGGTCTTACCAGTGATTTATAAAGAGGCAAAATTATATTCTTGTCCCGAGAATGAATGCCCTTTTTCATGCATGACAATACCTTACTGGCCTTGGCCACTGCTGATTGACATTGCACATTGTTGCATAGTTTGTTGTCTATAACAATTCCCAAGTCCTTTTCATGTGTTGTTATCCCTAATTCGCTTCCATTAAGGGTATACGTTGCTTGTGTATTCTTTACGCCGAAGTGCATAACTTTGCATTTTTCAACATTAAATTTCATCTGCCATTTGAGTGCCCAGTCCCCAGTCTATCTAAATCCCTCTGCAGCAAAGTAATATCTTGCTCACATTGTATTGTTTTACAAAGTTTTGTGTCATCTGCAAACACTGAAACATGACTTTCAATACGGTCTTCAAGATCATTTATAAACATGTTAAATAGAATTGGTCCCAGAACAGATCCCTGAGGGACACCACTTGCCACCTCTGTCCAGCTTGAAAATTTACCATTAATGACAACTCTTTGTACTCTGTTTTTAAGCCAATGTTCTACCCAAGAACAAGCATTTTCATCTAGACCGATTTCCTTGAGTTTGAACACTAATCTATTGTGTGGAACTGTATCAAATGCCTTGACAAAATCCAAATAGATCACATCCACGGCAACACCCTGATCTATACTTCTACTTACTTCTTCGTAGAACGCAATCAAGTTAGTTTGACATGACCTGTGCTTCATAAAACCATGCTGATTTTTGCTGAACCATGTTCTTCTCAAGGAATTCTTGAATATTATCCCTTAATAACCTTTCAAATATTTTACCAGCCACAGAAGTTAAGCTCACAGGTCTATAATTTCCAGGCAAGGATTTTGAACCTTTTTGAATATAGGAACCACATCTGCCTTCCTCCAATCCTCCGGAACACTTCCTGAAAGAAAAGAATCTTGAAAGATTAAAAACAGAGGTTCACTTATTTCTGCACTTAGTTCCTTAAGTACACGTGGATGGATACCGTCAGGCCCTGGAGCTTTGTTTATATTAACTTTCTTTAGTTGCTGCAGCACCTTGTCTTGAGTTAACCAATTACAATTATTCTGCAAGTTTTTAGTAGCAATCATTTGCACATCTATTGCCATGGGTTCTTCCTTAATATATACAGAGGAGAAATAGTTATTTAAAATTCCTGTCTTTTCCTGGTCTTCATTAAATAACACCCCCGTTTCAGTTTTTAGTGTACCTACACTTTCATTTTTTTTTTTTTTTTAATTTATGTACTTAAAAAATGCTTTGGGGTTGGTTTTGCTCTCTTTAGCTATCATTATTTCATTTTGAAGTTTAGCAAGTCTAATTGCCTTTTTGCATGCATTATTTGCTTCCTTATATCTTTTATAAGATGCATCTGATTTGTCCGATTTAAATGCTTTAAATGCCCTTTTCTTAGTTGTATTCTCTTGTTTTACTTGTCTACTAAGCCACATTGGTTTTAATTTGTTTCTTTTATATTTATTTCCCAACAGTACATACTGAGAAATGTACCTTTTTAATATTTGTTGGAAGATGATCCATTTATCCTCAGTGTTCTTTTCACTAAAGAGTTTATGCCAGTCAATATATTGTAAAGCTTCCCTTAACTTATTGAAATTGGCCTTTTTAAAATTATATGTTTTAGTATTCCCCATGTGCTTTTGTTTTTTTGAGTTTATTTCAAAGGACACTATATTGTGATCACTATTTCCCAAGTGCTCACCTACTTGAATGTTGGTCAAAAGATCAACGTTGTTTGTTAAAACCAGGTCCAGACAAGCGTCCATTCTAGTTGGTGCTTGTACAAGTTGTGACATGAAGGTGTCATTTAACAAGTTTAAAAACCTAATTCCCTTTGCTGAGGTACTAGTCCCTCTGTCCCAATTTATATCCGGGTAATTAAAATCTCCAATAATTAAAGTGTTACCCAGATTTGCAGCTTTCTCAATTTGCTCAAACAGCTGTTGTTCCTCGTCAATATTAACATTAGGTGGTTTATAACATATCCCAACCAATAGTTGGTTTCCCTTCTTTTCCCCCAAGCAGATATTTACCCATAAAGCTTCCACATTATCCTCCTCGCATTCCATTTGCTTAACATTTGGCTTTAAATCATGGTTGACATACAAACATACCCCACCACCCTTCTTGTTTTTCCTATCCTTCCTAAATAACATGTACCCATTTAAGTTAGCTGCCCAGTCATGTGTTTCATCCCACCATGTTTCAGTTATGATTATTATTTCATATTGTTTAGTGTATGCTAATGACTCTAGTTCCCCCATTCTGTTATTTAGGCTCCTTGAATTAGTAAGCATACATTTAATATTATGCGTCACTTGTATATTTTGTGAATTTTTAACATTACACAGCTTCTCTGTTCTGAGCTTGCCCCTCCCCCCGTCTCCACCCCCCTTATACTGTGCTAAAGCCCATCTCCTTTCTGTCCTATCTCCATTTTGTAGATTGCTATGACCCTCCCCCCCTACTACTAGTTTAAAATCTCCTCCAACCTTCTAGCCATCCTATCCCCCAGCACTGCAGACCCTCTCCCGTTTAGGTGCAATCCATCACCACTATAAAGGTTGTACCCAATCGCAAAGTCGGCCCAGTGCTCTAAAAACCCAAAACCCTCCTTCCTGCACCAAGACTTAAGCCACGCATTGACCTCTCTAATCTCCCGCTGCCTTTCCACTGTAGCGCGTGGCACAGGTAATATCTCAGAGAATACCACCTTGGAGGTCCTTTTTTTAAGTTTGCTACCTAATTCCCTGAAATCATTCTTTAGGACCTTCCATCTTCCTCTTACTTTGTCATTGGTACCAACATGAACCATGACCGCTGGGTCATCCCCAGCCCCTCCCAATAATCCATCCACTCAGCAACATGCCGGACCCGAGCACCCGGGAGACAGCAAACTGTCCGGTTGAGCTGATCAGAGTGGCAGATTGCCCTATCTGCTCTCCTAATGATAGAGTCCCCTTCCACCACAACCTGTCTTGCCTTCCTTACATTTTGATCCCCACCCGTACTAGGGGGGCTGTTAGCTTGGCTGTTAGAAGTAACAGCTTCCTCTAATACAGCTACTCCTGAGCTGATGCTCCCAACATCTTCCCTCAAACAGGCAAAAGTCTGTTTGAGGGAGTACAACAGTGCCCCCAATGTACAGGCTTTATGGGTTTTTGCAAACTTACAGGGGTCGAATGTAGAGCATTCCCCTTTTCCATGTTTGCACATAGAAATTTGCCAGATGGGTTTGCTGGGCCTATGTTGCCTTTGAGACTGTATAGCAGCTCAGGAATGAAAATTAACCCTATCATCTCATATCATTTGTAAAAGTAGATAACTTAGCCACTTAGCCACAAACGCTGGCCAAAGTTAGCGTTCATATCTGTTTTTTGCATTTTTTTTACACAAAAACTGCACTTTTACTGTTGATTTCATAGCCATGATACATTTTACTGTTTTAAACACTCATATTTGTGTTCAGCGAAGTCTCCCAAGTAGAACAATACCCCCCATGTACAGGTTTTATGGTGTTTTGGAAAGTTACAGGGTCAATATAGGGCTTGCCCGATTCAGTTTGCCAGATTGATTTGCTGGGTCTGTGTTGCCTTTTGAGACCATATGGTAGCCCAGGAATGTGATATAACCCCATCATGGCATACCATTTTCAAATGTTGACATCCCAGGGTATTCAAAATGGGGTATATCCAGTCTTTTGTAGTGGTCACTTAGTCAGAAACGCTGGCCAAATTTAGCATTTTTTTTTTTATAAATGTTTTATTTCTTCAATTTATATTATATACAATACGTGTGTGTGTGTGTGTGTGTGTGTGTATATATATATATATATATATATATATACACACGCACACACATATACACACACATATATATATATATATATATATATATATATATATACACATACACATATACATATATATATATAAACATACACACTTATTTCCTATATATGTATAATATATTATAATTAAAGCATTTTATAATATATTATACATGTATAATGTATATATATGATTTCATTTCAGTATATATCTCAAAGCACACCTATAATTAAATCATATATATGCATTATATATGTATAATGTATTATAAAATGCTTTAATTATTTTATAATATATCACACATATATTATACAGACTTTGCTCACTTACCGATCGGGTTCTATTAGTACCTTTCTTTATAGAGATCGGAAGGTTTAACCCTTCAATTCAATGAAGTATCCGGTTTATGTATAATATATGTGCTTATAGCATATTGTTTTGAATGCCGAACCGATTTTAGACTACACTTCTGTCATAACAAAAGTCTATTAATGTAGTTACTGGTCAGCATCTCTTCTTAGATTAACCCTTGGTGTGGACGTAATTAACCCTCATGCTCTCTTGCCTGGTTAAATAGTTTCTTACTTGTTGCCGATCTTATTAATAAAGCTATCAGCTACTTTTGTATTATTAAGCTCTCTGCTGGCGGCAAATAGAATTTAAATGTCTCTTACCGTGAAATCCCTTCCTCGAGCATGAATTTTCCGAAGTCATATTTTCAACTCCCACTCCCCGAATGGATTCACACATTCAATTCTGTGTATGTTACCTGTTATATGAATGGATTGGTTTATAGGTGAGTATCCCAGAAAAAGAAGGGTACCTGCCAGCAAGGTTGACCCGTCTTTTCAGCGCTCGCCTGCGTGATTCAATATATTCACGATCAGCTCTAAACATACTTTTTGGTGGCAGAGACGGCACCATATGATCTAGGAATGCCACAAAGTATTATGCTGTCTGTACATGAGGGGCTTGAAGTATGAGCCGTAAACCTCATACTTCACGTATTACAAGTGCAAGCCTTTCTTTACTGGAATAAGCTGCAAGTGCTCAGTATGCCTGCAAAGTCTATAATATTTTATTTTGTCTCGGATATATACAAGTCCTTGTCATATGTATTGTCTTATTACTTTGGTTAGGTCCTTGTCATATTTTATCGCATTCTTATGATGATTAGGCTGCCTAAACCTATCTTTATACTCATAGGCTATCGATGTGCCAATGTATTAATGTAATATGATTCAGAGATTGAATACTTTTAATATTTATTGTATGCATTCTCTAGTAACGTATAGCCAAAAAGCTCTGCTAAGGAATGAGCTCTATCTTAAGTTATCCATGTGAATACAAAGGCGGGGGAGAGAAAAAAAGAGAGGCAAGGAAGAGGTATAAGTCTATACACCTATATGTGGATAGTGGGACCAAATGCCAATGCCTATACTATCTTTAGCTAGTTCATTGTCATGGCAGTCATCTATAAAGTCGATAACCACTCATTTCATGGATCCAAGTCTAAATTTTCAGCCAGTTGTTGGGTAATGGTAAAGGGAGATATTAAAAAGTTGTTATGGTGTTGAGGTGGATATGTATTACGTGGTCACTATTTATATATGCATATTTATAATAAAAATACAAATAAATGTATTGCGTGATGGATTAAAAGGCAAGTATATTATTCAGATATGAAGGAAGTATATGAGAATCCTTCGTTTAGTCCAAATGGAGATAATGTCTTATATTATTGATCCAGAAGCTCTCCCTCTGGAGAAGTTTCTTATCAAGATCTCCTTTCCTTGGACCCAAATTCATCTTTTCAATTCCATTGAATTGTAGTCCTTGAGAGGATCCTCCATGTGGAGTTTGAGATGTTTAGAGATTGGGGTATCTATAACTCTAGTGGGATTAATAGAGTTCACATGTTCAAAAATTTGTTTTTTGAAAGGTCTGCTTGTTTTCCCCACATATTTTAGGTTACAGCTACAGGTCAGTAGGTAGATAATTCCTGTAGTCTGACAATTGAAGAAAGTTTTGATCATATTTGAATCCGCTTGAATCCGAAATGTTTTTTGAATGTCTGCGGCTAAATTTACATGCTTTGCACCTCCCGCATTGGTAGGTCTGACATGCGGGAGATTTGAGCCATGTTATTTTATTTGCAGTAATAGAAAGGTGGCTGGGGACCAGCATATCTTTTAGGTTGCGTCTACGTCTGGCTGTCATGGCTACGAGGGATGTTAGAACATCTCTTAGGTGTTGGTCCTGATGTAATGGCCAGTATCTTTTGAGTGTATTTTTTTTTTACTGCATACCCGCCAGCATCGAAAGTGCCAATGCATCTGATAATGGTTTGTGCAGTTCTGACGTCTTGGTCTTCTCTGAGTAAGTTTGGTCTCTCAGTAAGTAGGGCTCTCAGGTAGGTTTTTTTTAGGCATTTATTTGGATAGCCTTTAGCTTTAAAATTTTAAAGACTTCTACTGAAGAGCAGTTCCTCCTGAGTCGTAAGTATTGCCCTATAGGTATAACTTTCTTTAGGGCCGGAGGGTGTTGGCTCTCCCAGTTGAGAAAGCTGTTAGTAGCCGTTGGATTTCTGTATAGAGTGGTGGACAGACTGTTTTAATTGGTCAATTCAATGGTGACATCTAGAAAGTTAAGTTTTTTTGTCATCAATCTCAAACGTCAATTTTAAGTTGATATTATTGATATTTAACTCTTCCACAAGTTCTTGAAGATTTCTCTTGTGCCTGTCCAGACAATCAATATGTTGTCTATATATCTTTTCCATGTTCTGACATATTGGGTGTATTGTTCCAATCACCACCCCAGATGAAGGTTGGCATATGAGGGGGTGCGAGCCATCCCCATGGCCGTCCCCCTCATCTGGTGGTAGTATTTCCCTTCAAATAGGAAATACTTATCAAAATGAAAGAGAGTAGTTGTACCACAAAGTTGATTTGTTCCCCTAATAAGGGATCTCTTGTTTGGAGGAAAGCTGTTACGTGTCTAATGCCGATTTGATGGGCAATCGAACTGTATAAGCCTTCCAAACCTAGGCTGCACAGAATTGCATTACTGGGTATAGTAAGGTTATCAAGCACATTGAGAGTTTGTTTTGTGTCTCTCAAGTGAGATGGAAGTGTCTTCACTAAATCTCTCAAAATATGTTCTATATATATGCTGCAGTTTTGTGTAAGGTTATTCCTACCAGACACAATAGGTCTTCCGGATAGTACTGTTTGTTGTTTATGAATTTTTGGTAGTGAATAAAAAGTTGCAGTGGTGGGTTTTTTGGTTAACATAAACTTGTGTTCCTCTTTAGTAATTAGTGAAGAAACAAGAGCCTCATCTAAGATACTTTTCAGTTTACCAAAGTATTTTTGCATTGGGTCTGATTTTAAAATGTGATAAGTGCATTGGTCATTCAATATCCTTAGTGCCATCTCTGTATAATTGGTCCTATCCATCACTACAATCTTACCCCCTTTATCAGATGGTTTAATGATAATCGATTCATTATTCCTCAATGTTTTCAATACTCTTTTTTCGTTTGCATCCATATTCCTATGAAATTGAGGGGATGAAACAAAAAGATCAATACATTTGAACTCTGATAAATGTGGGGTAAATTCACTTTTGTTTCTGAGGTTAGTGAAATGTGCAGTTGGTTTTAATAAAGGGTCATTGCTTTTTTTTTGTTTTTTGTTTTTTTGCTTTTTTTTTTTTATTATGCATTTTAAAAAGAAATTCCACAATGATTACAGAGATATCATGGTTGAACAGACATGTTTGTGAGCATTTTAAGTTTGTGCGTGAGTCGCTGGTTCGCATGCAGTGAAACAGAATATTGTGAAATCGAACATAACCAATAACATTAACAGCGAGAGGGTTGAGGGAGTTTTGTTTTGGGAAGGATTCTAGTGGGTTGTAGCTTTGTCGGTTCATGAGTACCAATCCAAGTTTGCATCATACGTCAAACCCATCTATAGAGGTGGTGTAATTGATCGTCGACATTCACAGTTCCTTCGTGTGTAATAACTTCTATATTGTACAACATATGTATGTTACCTTATGAGCTATACATTCAGTACCACGATTGCGAATATAGACACGTTATTGACATTTTATTGATATTTTATTGATATGTTATTGACATGGTATTCAGGCTTCATGACATCATTCGTAATCGTACATTAATATCCCTGTATGAGTGCAGCTGGCGAGTCTTCTCAATTTTTTAAATTATTTTTTTTTATTTAAAAAAGGAACAAATGGGGGGGGGAATGGAAAAAGGAGAACCATCAGTTGTCAGTGATGAGTTGCATTCCTGGAGTATGACCAGTGTTTAAAGTATTGTGTGCTTCGTCCCATATTTCCCATGCTTGTTTATATCTATGTTTGTTTTTTCCCAGTGTTTGCTCTAAGAAAGCTTTCATATATTTTATTTGTGTTAACAAGGTGTATACATTGTTATATGTCGGGCACTTTTTCGTTACGCCAGTGTCTGCTAAGTATTGTGAGTGCGACTATATTAATGTGGTATATTAAGTACCTGGTTGTAAAGGAAAGCTTCAGTGGGTAGTTTTGTAACAGGAGACATTCTAGTGTGTGTGGAATAGTAATTCCGAGGCTTGTGTTTATAAGTTGTGCTACTTCTACCCAAAACTGCTGTAGTTTTGTACAGTGCCACCAAATGTGGAGCATTGTGTCTTGCTCTGTTCCACATCTCCAGCAAGTACCGGACGCATCTGGATAAATATTCTTAAGACGGGCTGGTACCAGGTACCATCTGTAGAGTATTTTCCTGGAGAGCTCAATGTGGTTGGTGCATAGTGTTAACTGTTTGTATGCTGTAAATATTTGTTTCCAAGTGGAGTCTGGAAGCGAGTGGTTTGGGTGGGTCATTGCTTTTTAAGAGGTCTATCAGATTATCTAGGAGAGTCATATCTTTAGCCTCTAAACCCAGTTTTCTGGCTAGTTTATCATTTTGTATGTAGTGAAATTTATGTAATGCTAGCTTACGTGCAAAGAGATATATGTCCTTTGTCCAAGAGAACTTGTTAAATTCAGGTGTTGGGACAAATGACATACCTCTCCGTAGGTATTTCTGGTGGGTATAGATTGTGTGATGATAGGTTAACAATTTGGCTTTCGTTGATCAATAAGGTTTCCTCCTCTTGTGGTTTTGTAGGGATTATCGGCTCCTTGTTCTTGGCTGCGGTCTTTCTTCTAAATTTGGTCTACCTAAAAAAGATACCCCTTTTTTAGGATACCTTTCGGGTTCAAGTCAGTAGATGTAGATGGACCCTCTATATTTGTCTCTGATTCTAAACCACTAGTGTCACATTGAGAGGTTAAAAATTGGTCAAAATCTACTCTACTATTCTTTTTGTGTTTTTTTTCGGTATACATTTCCTGTTTTCAAATCTTTAGAATCTCTCATGAATTTATAGTGTTTGCGAGTTTTGATGACAGTTTGACATTTATCAAGCAGATTCTTGAGTTTGATTTCTAGCTGTCCAAACTTTGGCTTATATTTATGAAGCTGAAGCTTGTCAACTTCCTCCTCTACCTCCATGTTTACCTTCTCCAATAATTTTTTCTCAAATCTACACAGTATGTCCATAAATTTCTGAGAACAGACCCCAGCTGCCTCTTCCCATTCAGCAATGAATTCTGTTTCTTCTATATGGGAGGCAGGGATATTCTGTACTCTAAGGCCCCTTTAAATGTTTACTTAGGTATTTTTTTAAGGAGGCTACTTCTTGTAATACCTTTTTTATTGGACTAACAGAATTTTTTAATGACAAGCTTTCGGGAGAACCTCCCTTTCTCAAGTCTGAAGCATTTCTGAGCAAGACGACACATAGAATTCAAAGTTGAGTTGTGAATCAGGGGTTAAAGCGACATGAGTGTAGATAAGACACAGGTTTGTTAGAAAATAGACACCATCTTAGCAGAGGGTCATAAATATCTTTTTGAAGAGCAGAGTGAGGGGGGAGAGAGGGAAAAGAAAAACAAACAAGCAGACAGTGCAGAGGATGGTACACTTTATACATGCACACACACATAAATATGTATATGTGAACGCATAAACACATGTACATACACATATAGATAAACACATATACATACAAGCACATGTGTAGACCTATGCTTTCCCATACTCGTATGCATGTATGCTTATATATATTACTGTGCATTTATATTTGTGTATATGAGTTCATGTGCATGTATGTATATGTGTCTATATATATGTATATGTACATGTGTTTATGCGTTCACATATTCATATTTATGTGTGTGTGCATGTATAAAGTGTACCATCCTTTGCACTGTCTGCTTGTTTGTTTTTCTTTTCCCTCTCTCTCCCCCTCACTCTGCTCTTCAAATTATATTTATGACCCTCTGCTAAGATGGTGTCTATTTTATAACAAACCTGTGTCTTACCTACACTCATGTCGCTTTAACCCCTGTATCACAACTCAACTTTGAATTCTATGTGTCGTCTTGCTCAGAAATGCTTCAGACTTGAGAAAGGGAGGTTCTCCCGAAAGCTTGTCATTAAAAAATTCTGTTAGTCCAATAAAAAAGGTATTACAAGATACAAATTGTATCTGTTTTTTACATTTATATATCTTATATATACATATTTTTTTTTTAAATGTATTAATTTAATTTTTTTTTTTACTTTTATTAACTTTTTTTTAACTTTTTCACCAGCAGGGGGACTGCCTTTCAGTTCTTTAAGCGCAATCACATGGCCCCTGGGGGTCCTACAGAGCAGAGGCGGGAGCCCAGACAGTCCCCCTCAGAAGATGACCGATTGCCGGCATGGGAACGGCGACAATGGTAAGTACGTGGGGAGGGTGAGGGGGGGTAGAGGGTTAATTTTTATTTTTTTTACTATTACTGAGTGCCTCGACACCTCGTGGCACTCAGTACAGGCAGAGCATCGGAAGACTGCCTGATGGCTTCCTATTCTCTGCTCCACACCGCTGGGCACCACGTGAGGCACCCCGGAAGTGATCGCTCTGGGGGGAGCGATCACTCGGGTGCCCGGCTGTGTGGTGGGTATTCTACGATGTAAAATTGTGTAATACCCCTTAGAGCAGCTGGAAGTGATCATGATCGCTTCTAGCGCTCAAATTTACCTTTCCTTCAGGACCATTTTTTGTTGGACGTACCTCATACATCTGCGGTCCTTAAGGGGTTAAAGAAGTAGATGTGAACAGCTACATTGAAGAAAGTAGCTGTAATTTTTCACTGTAGTTACGCAATGCACCAAAGCTCAAATGCTAAGGATAAAAAGAAATTGCTCAAATAAATTAGGTTTTTAAAACACAGGCACTTAAGAGTAAGAATGATTTTAAACAGAATGGTTACAAGGATAAATAAAGCATTAGAGGAGGTTGAGTCTAAAAATAGAATAGACCTACTAAAATATAAATCGAAGCAAGATGTTGTGAATACCAACAGGATTTCATTTATATGTGATTTTAATTGTAAGAGTTACCAACTGAGGAAGATTTAAAAAAAAAAATTCAAAACGCTAAAGGAGGATGCCACGTTAAATCAAAATAGGTCCATACTTGGAATTCACAAAGTGGAAACTAGTTGGAGGGGAGAGGATTTAATTAAAAAGATGGGCCAATGAGAAATTAAATGGATATTCAATCTCAGTTCATTACCATTTGACCGCAATAGCGATCTCGAAATCTGCCACTTTTTATAGCCTATATCTGTCATATTCTTTGTACAGTTTATATGTATTCAATATAGGAAGGAATTATATGTATTGTTACTGCATATCTTACCCATACACTTTTTATTATATATATTTTTTTTATGTATTTTTAAAGTATTTTAAAACATATTTGTATTTTCATATATTTTTATATATAAATATTACAACATTAAAATAACCCTATACAGGGGTCATATATTCCTTCCTGTAATACTCATTTTCTTGTGGAATTTAGTATTCAAGATATATTGTAACCAATTATTTTTTATATTTTTCATTTTTTTCTCCTGTGTTCCGCCTAATGAAATTGGCAAATATTGTGTGGAGATTGTAACTTTGTGTAACTTTGTGTAACATTCATCCTCACAATGAAGCCCATAATACTCAATTTCAACCTTATAAGTAGAAGAACCTCGACATGACATGTACATGTTGTTAATGCCGAAAAAGGGAATTTGCCCTAATGCAAGCAGGAAGTGATATGAATAGATACGTTGAGCTACTTCTTATTCGCAATTAGACGACTATATGAAACAGAATTGAACATTCACACGCTCCCAACTTGATTGGATATATCAACGGACTATCGACCAATGAGGAAGGAGGAGGAGGGTTTTTTAAACCAGGAAGAGGAAGCAGTACATTACCGATTGAAAAAGCACGGTGGACGGGCGTAACGCGTCTCAGGAGAAGGAGAGCCATAGGACTTCAAAGCACTATCGCTGTATTTTATTATTTGTTATTTTTAACCTTGTCAATATCCGAATAAATATATACAAAGGTCCCTCAAGCCTCCAGACTATCTGCTTCCAAGGAAGGGCTGTGCCACCTTTATAGGCACATATGCGAATACACTTAGAGCCAGGTTTCTTGGGCTCTAGACAAGTAATTTATGGTATATATGAAATTACGTGGAAGTTTTGCTGTATAACACTGGGAGGATTATCTCCTATTTTTTTTTACCTTTTGGTCTCCCTGAGAGTATGCATCAAAGTATCAGAAGGGGGCATTGTGTCACCTGAGTACATTACTGCAAATACGACCTCAGCCTGTCATATCTGGCTCAGAACCATGTATGTTAAACCATCATCACATCATTTAGAGTCTTAACTATACTATTGATCTGCACAATAGAGATCTTTTTTCTTTTCAGGACACCAACTATATCTGCTGGGGTAGGTGTTTTAAGAACTATACACCACTTGATGTGCTACACTCTACAGGTCTATCCTTCCAATAATCTTGTTTGTATATGTATATTTATATGTGGGAAAGAGAGAAATCCACGAGAGTGTAGAAGCACCACAAAATACTGTTATTCTAAGCACCTTTTTTTACGCACAAAGCACCTTTCTTTTACTTCAGTGATTAACCCTGTTAATCTTTAGGTTTGGATATTGTGAGGGTTAGTTTACCTTAATTCAATGTGTGAAACCATTTGACAATCGTTTGACTTTTAACTCGTCTTAAAAGAATATTGTGAAAACAAAACCCATAGACAGTGTCCCATTGTTACTTTTTTACTACTTATGAGCTAAGCACTGTGAATCTTACTATAGAACTAATATATGGGACAATATAAGGTTTAGATTTTTTTCAAAGTGTCTTGCTTATATAAACAATGTACATCACTGCAAAAGTTGTTTTCATCTTGTTGAAATTAAGGTGAACCTTATTAGTGCAATTGGTATAACGCTGTCTTTTTACTGCATATTGATGGCTTAGATTTTCCCAAAAGTCTGTTATTTGTGAATATTTAAACTTGCAAATCAAACATTTATTGTCTAGATTTGATTTGATTGTGATACCAGGAGCAGTGGTGGAACTACTGTTGGTGCAGCCAGAGTAGGCGCACCAAGGCCCACAAGCTGGGGGGCCCATCAGGTAAATTGCTGAACAGGGGCCTGGTCAGATGCAGCCTCTGGGCCCATTTAACATCTGCTGCCTGGGAGGAAGTGAGAGCAGGTTTCAGGACATACTTGAAAACGAGAGAAATCTCAATGTATCTTTCCTGGTAAAATATTTTATAAATAATAAATAAATAAATAACAACTGCACAGAGAAAGCACCAAATGGGGAGGCAGAGAGGAGGAGGAGGCACTCAGTGCAAGGAGGAAGACAACAAGATGAGAGAGAGCAGCGCCAGCCCCTATCAGCATCAAGTAACAGTGGGACCAGAAGCAAACCACCCTCCTGCACACAAAAGGCAAGTTAATATGGGAGTGGCTATAATAATTATAATATGTAAGTATGTATGCATGTGTAAGTGTGGGTATTTGTATGTCAGAGAGTGTGTATGTGTAAGTGTGTGAACCTGTGTGGCAGTGTGTGTATGTGTAAGTGCGTATATCTGTGTGTCAGAGAGTGTGTATGTTTAACCCCTTAAGGACTGGACTGTTTTTGCGATGTTGTACATTTGCGACCAGGCATATTTTTACACTTTTGTGGTGTTTGTGTTTGGCTGTAATTTTCCGCTTTCTCATTTACTGTTCCCATACAAATTATATATAGTTTTTTTCAGGACAAAAGGGGCTTTCTTTACATACCATTATTTATATAATCTCATGTATTTTAATTTAAAAAAATAAAAAAAACCTGATGAAAAATTGAAAAAATACATGTTTTTTGACTTTTACTTGAAAAATCTTTTACTCATCTACAAAAGCAAATGAAAAAAACTGCTAAATAGATTCAAAATTTTGTCCTGAGTTTAAAAATACCTAGTGTTTACGTGCTTTTTTGCTTTTTTTTGCATGTTATAGGGCTATAGGTACAAGTAGGATATTGCGGTTTCAAAACATACATTTTTAAAATTTATCAATAGTGACATTGTAACACTATTATCTGTCATAAATCTCTGAATAACACCCCACATGTACATATTTTTTTTAAAGTAGACAACCCAGGGTATTCAATATGGGGTATGTCCAGTCTTTTTTAGTAGCCACTTAGTCGAAAACACTGGCCAAAGTAAGCATTCATATTTGTTTGTGTGTGAAAAAAGTAAAAAAACTAAATTGAACGCTAATTTTGGCCAGTGTTTGTGACCAAGTGGTTACTAAAAGACTGGACATACCCCATTTGCAATACCTTGGGTTGTCTTCTTTTGCAAATGGTATGCCATCATGGGGGTAATTCTCATTCCTGGGCTACCATACGCTCTCAAAGGCAACGTAACCAACCTGGCCATTTTCAATGTAAAAATATTTGACCCATATATTTGACCTTGTAACTTTCAAAAATGCTATAAAACCTGTACATGGGGGGTACTGTTTTACTCGGGAGACATCGCTGAACACAAATATTAGTGTTTAAAAACTGGAAAACGTATCACAACAATTATATCATCAGTAAAAGTGCTGTTTGTGTGTGAAAAATGCAAAAAAAAGTAACTTTCACTGACAATATCATCGCTGTGATATGTTTTACTGTTTTGAATCACTAATATTTGTGTTCAGCGAAGTCTCCCGAGTAAAACAGTACCCCCCATGTACAGGTTTTAGGGTGTCGTAGAACGTTACAGGGTAAAATACAGTGCTAGCAAATTAAATTCTCTGGAATTTCGGCCTGGGTTGGCAGGCAGGTCCCTCAAATTGCAATCAATAAAATTACTGAATTATGTAAAAATATTACATAAATACGCACGTAGAATTTAAATATATATGCATATTTATATATTTGAAGTCTACGTGTATATTTATATAATTATTTATGTAATTTTGTATATGGACATATGTATATTTCTTATTATTTTTATATACATAGATATATATACAAATTCATTCTAAGTGTATTTTGATATAAATATATATATATTAATTTTAAAATACAGTTAGAATAAAATTTCATATAGCTATATAATTTTTTTTTAAATTTTTATTATTATTTAAAAAAAATTTTATTTAATTTAAATTACTTATTTATATTTTATAATAATATATATACAATATATATAGTTATTATATATATTATATATATACGTGTGTAATTTAATTATAAGTGTATTTTTATATTAATATAAGTACATATTAATATAAAAATACACTTAGTATGACATTATATATATATGATATATAGACATATATTATATAGATATAATATATGTCTATATATCATATATACACATATATAAGTATTTTTTTTATTAACACTAACTTTATTTATTTTGATTTTTTGATTTTACACATGCAGGGAGACTGCCTGTCAGCACAGGCAGTCCCCCTGCAGGCAGCACTATGGACACCTATTGTGACCATGTGATCGCTGTGTTAAGCGATCACATGGCCACAGGGGTCCTAATTCAGTGTGGGGAGACTGTCTGGGCTGCAGACAGTCTCCCCACAACCGGAGCCACACTGATCGCCGCCGGGGGAACGACGGCGATCAGGTAAGTAGCTCAGACCGTTAGGACGGTTCAGGACCGTCATCGGTCGGCAAGCCAAAAATGCCGATGACGGTCCTGAACCGTCCTGGGTCGGGAAGGGGCTAAGTGTGTGTATCTGTATGGTAGTGTGTTTATCTGTGTGTCAGAGAGTGTGTATGTGTAAGTGTGTGTATCTGTGCGTCAGTCTGTGTATGTGTAATAGTGTGTACCTGTGTGAGTGTGTCTATGTGTAAGTGTGTGTATCTGTGTGTTAGGGTGTGTCTATGTGTCAATGTGTGTCAGTATGTATGTGTATCAGTGTATTTATATGTGTGTATCTGTGTGTGTTAATGTGTATGTATATCTATAATGTGTATGTGTATGTGTGTCTGACTTTCTCCACTATTAATTTATGCTGAGCTCATACAGCTTGGCTTTTTCCTCTGCAAAAGTAAATTACTTCAATACCCTCATAACCGCACTCTCCCGTGAACCCACACGACTATTTCACACATGTAACGCTCTTCTTCGTCCTATTGTTCCTCCTCCACCTACTAACTTGACCGCCTCAGAGTTTGCAACTCACTTCACTGACGAGATCTACTCACTGCAAAATCTTGTGGTCACTACTCTATCTCCTTCACCTGTCTGCGGCTTTTGACACTGTTGATCATCAACAGCTTCTTCTTATCCTCCGCAATATCGGTCTACAAGATATTGCTCTCTCCTGGTGCTCCTCTTACCTCTCCAGCACTCTTTCAGTGTTTCTTTCACCGGCTCTGCTTCTTCTCCCTAACTCCTCTCTGTTGGTGTCCCCCAAGGTCCAGTTCTTGGTCCCCTACTGTTCTATACTCTATACTGCCTCCCTTGGTAAACTCATTAGCTACTTTGGCTTCCAATATAATTTCTATACAGATGACATGCAAATCTACCTGTCCTCTCCTGATCTCTCTCCGTTCCTCTTGACTAGTGTCTCTGACTGCCTCTCGGCTATTTCTAACTGGATGGCTGCCTACTTCCTTAACCCCTTAAGGACACATGACATGTGTGACATGTCATGATTCCCTTTTATTCCAGAAGTTTGGTTCTTAAGGGGTTAAACTCAACTTGACCAAAACTGAAATTCTGGTCTTTCCTCCCTCAAGTGTTGTTACTCCTGTGTTTGTCTCCCTCCAGGTCAACGGTGCTACCATCAGCTCCATCACACAGGCTCGCTGCCTAGGTGTTCTCTTTGACTCCGACCTCTTCTTCAAGCCTCATGTTCAGTCTATCGCCAAATCCTGTCGTTTCCATCTCAAAAACATTGTGCGCAACCCACCCTACTTAACACCAGATGCGACTAAGGTGCTGGTCCATTCCACTGTCCTTTCTCGCCTTGACTACAGTAATCCGCTTCTCAATGGTCTTACGTGCTCCCAACTTGTGCCGGTACAGTCCATAATGAATGCTGCAGTAAGGCTCATCTTCCTGTCCGCCCGCACTTCCCATGCCTCACCCTTCTGTCAGTCCCTACATTGGCTTCCTTTTAAAATTCTGGTTCTTGCTTTCAAATCTCTACATAATGCTGCTCCCACCTATCTATCCTCCCTAATACACAAGTATGTCCGTCTAGGCCCTTACGCTCTGCTGAAGACTTACGTCTAGTTTCTGTCCGTACTCCCACCTCTGATGCTCGCCTTCAAGACTTCTCGAGGGCTACACCGTTCCTGTGGAACTCGCTTCCCTCCTCCGTTAGATGCTCACTCACCCAGTCTCCACTCCTTCAAAAAATCATTAAAAACCCACTTCTTTATAAAAGCGTATCAATTAAACTAATAGCTCCCGAGTGCTACTGTCATTAGTCTAATACTATCCTTACCTTTTTGTGCCACTTTACCCCACTCCCTCTAGCATGTAAGCTCATTAAGCAGGGCTCTCAACCACTCTGTTCCTGTGTGTCCCTGCATTCAAACACCAATATTACATACAAACACACCCCTTCATTTAAACTCAAATATTACACACTCACTTTTAAAAGATAACACTAAATACAAATAAAACAAATACAACTCTGCAATGAAACACAAACATTACATGCAAACACACCCCTTTATTAATATTCCAAACACCCCTTCATTCAAACACAAACACTACACACAAAAGCAGACCTGCACTTAAAAGCCATCACTACATACAAATGCAACCCTGCATTCAAACACAAACACTACATACAAGTATACTACTGCCGTCCAATAGCAACATTCATTCATACAAATACACTCCAACATCCACTTATATTCTCTATACAAAACCATGCATACATTCAAATGCACAAACACTGCTCACAAATAGTGATGTCGCGAACACGAAATTTTCGGTTCGTGAATGGCG
The DNA here is from genome assembly GCA_933207985.1 of Pelobates cultripes. Classification (NCBI taxonomy): domain Eukaryota; kingdom Metazoa; phylum Chordata; class Amphibia; order Anura; family Pelobatidae; genus Pelobates; species Pelobates cultripes. The sequence continues at coordinate 199,893,204 of OW240917.1, read as the reverse complement.
AACGCGAACTTCCGCAAATGTTCGCGAACCGGGCAAACCGCCATAGACTTCAATGGGCAGGCGAATTTTAAAACACACAGGGACTCTTTCTGGCCACAAAAGGGATGGAAAAGTTGTTTCAAGGGGACTAACACCTGGACTGTGGCATGCCGGAGGGGGATCCATGGCAAAACTCCCATGAAAATTACACAGTTGATACAGAGTCTGGTTTTAATCCATAAAGGGCAGAAATCACCTAACATTCCTAAATCACAATGAATATGGATTGACACCTGACATATGACATATTGACACCTTGACATATGGATTGACACCTGTCCTCAGAGCCCCTGATGCACATGGACACAGAGCAGAATAGGGACTGTTCCCCCTACATAGGGTCACTTGGCAGATATGGATTGACACCTATCCTAAGGATCCCTGATACACACTGACAAAGAGCAGAATAGAGACTGTTCCCCCTACATAGGGTCACTTGGCAGGTATGGATTGACACCTGTCCTCAGAGACCATGATACACACTGACACAGAGCAGAATAGAGACTGTTCCCCCTACATAGGGTCACTTGGCAGATATGGATTGACACCTGTCCTCAAAGCCCCTGATACACACTGACACAGAGCAGAATAGAGACTGTTCCCCCTACATAGGGTCACTTGGCAGATATGGATTGACACCTGTCCTCAGTGACCATGATACACACTGACACAGAGCAGAATAGAGACTGTTCCCCCTACATAGGGTCACTTGGCAGATATGGATTGACACCTGTCCTCAAAGCCCCTGATACACACTGACACAGAGCAGAATAGAGACTGTTCCCCCTACATAGGGTCACTTGGCAGATATGGATTGACACCTGTCCTCAGAGACCTGATACACACTGACACAGAACAGAATAGAGACCACTTGATATGGACACCTGTCCTCAGAGACCATGATACACAGAGCAGAATAGAGACTGTTCCTCCTACATAGGGTCACTTGGCAGATATGGATTGACACCTGTCCTCAGAGAAAAAAAAATTCCCAGCTCCCCAGAGGCGGTCATACAAATATTCATTAACGGCTTTTTCTTGTTGGAGAAGGCGGTCGAACATTAGGAGTGTTGAATTCCAACGTGTCGGGCTGTCGCAAATCAAGCGCCTCACTGGCATGTTGTTTCGCCGCTGGATATCAGCAAAGTGCGCCATGGCCGTGTAGGAACGGCTGAAATGGCCACACACCTTTCTGGCCTGCTTCAGGACGTCCTGTAAGCCTGTGTACTTATGCACAAAGCGTTGTACGATCAGATTACACAAATGTGCCATGTCAACTTGCCCAACTTCAATGCCGCCAACAAATTTGTTCCGTTGTCACAAACCACTTTGCCGATCTCCAGTTGCTGCGCTGTCAGCCACTTTTCCACCTGTGCGTTCAGGGCGGACAGGAGTGCTTGTGCGGTGTGACTCTCTGCTTTCAAGCAAGTCAAACCCAAGACGGCGTGACCCTGCCGTATCCGGGATGTGGAATAGTACCTGGGGAGCTGGGGGGGTCCATTGATGTGGAGCAAGACGCAGCAGCAGAAGAGGACTCAGCCGAGGAGGTTATGGAAGAGGATGGAGTAGGAGGAGTAGAGAAGGTGGCAGCAGGCCTGCCTGCAAGTCGTGGTGGTGTCACCAACTCCTCTGCAGAGCCACGCATTCCATGCTTGGCAGCCGTCAGCAGGTTTACCCAATGCGCAGTGTAGGTGATATACCTGCCCTGACCTTGCTTTGCAGACCAGGTATCAGTGGTCAGATGGACCCTTGCCCCAACACTGTGTGCCAGACATGCCATTACTACCTTTTGCACAATCGAGTACAGGTTGGGGATTGCCTTTTGTGAAAAGAAATTTCGTTCGGGTACCTTCCACTGCGGTGTTCCAATAGCTACAAATGTTTTGAACGCCTCAGACTCCACCAGCTTGTATGGTAAAAGCTGGCAGGCTAATAGTACAGACAAGCCAGCTGTCAGACGCCGGGCAAGGGGGTGACTTTCTGACATTGGCTTCTTACTCTCAAACATGTCCTTGACAGACACCTGACTGTGGGCAGATGAGCAGGAACTGCTCAAGGCGAGAGACGGAGTGGCGGATGGTTGAGAGGGGGCAAGGAGGACAGCAGTGGTTGACGTGGCTGAAGATGCTGGACCAGGAGGAGGATGGTGGCTTTGAGTTTGTGTGCTGCTTGTACTCATGTGTTGATCCCATAGGCGTTTGTGATGTGCGATCATGTGCCTACGCAAAACAGTTGTACCTAGGTGGGTGTTGGACTTCCCATGGCTCAGTTTCTTTTGGCACAGGTTGCAAATGGCATCGCTGTTGTCAGAGGCAGACACACAAAAAAAATGCCACACTGCTGAGCTCTGCAATGACGGCATTCTGGTGGTGGACACAGCATGCGTTGATTGGCGTGCTGTCGTGCTGACCCCGGGTGCCGATGCGTGCTGTCTGACTGTGCCACTAGCTCCTTGCGATGACCTCCCCCTGCTTCCAACTCGTCTCCTCCTCCTCTCTGTCTCCCCATCTGAACTTTCGCCCTGTTCTTCTTCTTGCCGAGCGGGCACCCACGTGACATCCATGGACGCATCGTCATCATCAACCGCTTCACTTGTATCTGACAACTCAGCAAAGGAAGCAGCAGCGGGTACAACATCATCATCATCACACCGTACATGTGTAATGCTGCCTGATTGAGACATATCCCTGTTATCTACATCCTCTGTCAATAATGGTTGCGCATCACTCATTTCTTCAAACGGATGTGTAAATAACTCCTCTGACATACCAAGTGAAGCGGCTGTGGTGCTAGTGTTGGTGGTGGCGGCAGGCGGGTGAGTGGTATCTTGAGAGGTGCCCGAAGCTAAGCTGGAGGAGAATGTTGCGTCAAGGTTCCGAGCGGAAGCTGTAGAAGATTGGGTGTCCTGTGTTAGCCAGTCAACTATGTCCTCAGAACTTTTCAAGTTCAGGGTACCTGGCCTCTGAAAACTGGGCTTTATTCTAGGGCAAAAGGGAATCACAGCACCACGACCACGACGGCCCCTGCGGGGTGGCCTGCCTCTGCCTGTCATTTTTTTTTTGATTAGTGGTACTATGCGTGCAAGCTACTGTGACACCAGATATGAGTGGCACTGTGAACTGGTAGAGGTTGGCAGAGTACACGCTGTAGGGCTGACACACCCGCTTTGAGACAACTAACTGCTATTCAATCTATAACAGTGAAAAAAGTTTTTTGTTTTTAAATGCAAGCTATTGTGACACCAGTGAGTGAGTGGTGGCACTGGGCACAGTATCCACTGTGAGCCTGACACACCTGATTTGAGACAACTAACTGCTATTCAATCTATAACAGTAAAAAAAGTTTTTTGTTTTTAAATGCAAGCTATTGTGACACCAGTGAGTGAGTGGTGGCACTGGGCACAGTATCCACTGTGAGCCTGACACATCCACTTTGAGAAAACTAACTGCTATTCAATCTATAACAGTGAAAAAAGTTTTTTGGTTTTAAATGCATGCTATTGTGACACCAGATATGAGTGGCAAAGTACACGGGCAGAGATCTGCAGAGCACACGCTGAAGGAGGCCTGACACCCGCTGAAGGAGGCCTTACACCCGCTTTAAGGACACTGACTGCTATTAGCTTAAACTGAAAAACTTTTTTTCTTTGTAAAAGCACGCTATAGAGACACCAGATATGAGTGGCAAAGTACACGGGCAGAGGTCTGCAGAGCACACGCTGAAGGAGGCCTGACACCCGCTTTAAGGACACTGACTGCTATTAGCTTACACTGAAAAACTTTTTTCTTTGTAAAAGCACGCTATAGAGACACCAGATATGAGTGGCAAAGTACACGGGCAGAGGTCTGCAGAGCACACGCTGAAGGAGGCCTGACACCCGCTTTAAGGACACTGACTGCTACTAGTTTACACTGAAAAACTTTTTTTCTTTGTAAAAGCACGCTATAGAGACACCAGATATGAGTGGCAAAGTACACGGGCAGAGGTCTGCAGAGCACACGCTGAAGGAGTCCTGACACCCGCTTTAAGGACACTGACTGCTATTAGCTTACACTGAAAAACTTTTTTTCTTTGTAAAAGCACGCTATAGAGACACCAGATATGAGTGGCAAAGGTCTGCAGAGCACACGCTGAAGGAGGCCTGACACCCGCTTTAAGGACACTGACTGCTATTAGCTTACACTGAAAAACTTTTTTCTTTGTAAAAGCACGCTATAGAGACACCAGATATGAGTGGCAAAGTACATGGGCAGAGGTCTGCAGAGCACACGCTGAAGGAGGCCTGACACCCAGACGCTTGCAGACAGCTAACTGCTATTCAATCTATTACAGTGAAAAAAAAAAAAATTTCTTTTTAAATGTCAAGCTTAAGCTATTGTGACACCAGATATGAGTCGTGGCACTGGGCAAATGGGCACAGTATCCACTGTGAGCCTGACACACCCGCTTTAAGGACACTGACTGCTATTCAATCTATAACAGTGAAAAAAGTTTATTGTTTTTAAATGCAAGCTACTGTGACACCAGTGAGTCAGTGGTGGCACTGGGCACCGTATCCACTGTGAGCCTGACACACCCGCTTTAAGGACACTGACTGCTATTCAATCTATAACAGTGAAAAAAGTTTTTTGTTTTTAATGCAAGCTATTGTGACACCAGATATAAGTGGTGGCACTGACTGGGGAAATGGGCACAGTATCCATTGTGAGCCTGACACAGAAGCTGGCAGCAGTGGCAGACAACTGACTGCTATTCAATCTATAACAGTGAAAAAAGTTTTTTGTTTTTAAATGCAAGCTATTATGACACCAGATATGAGTGGCACTGTGAACTGGCACAGTATCCACTGTACCTGACACACCTTCTTACATGACACTGACTGCCATTCAATCTTATAACAGTGAAAAAGTTTTTTGTTTTAAATGCAAGCTATTGTGACACCAGTGAGTGAGTGGTGGCACTGACTGGGCAAATGGGCACAGTATCCACTGTGAGCCTGACACAGAAGCTTCGTCAGCAGTGGCAGACAACTAACTGCTATTCAATCTATAACAGTGAAAAAAGTTTTTTGTTTTTAAATGCAAGCTATTGTGACACCAGATATGAGTGGTGGCACTGACTGGGCAAATGGGCACAGTATCCACTGTGATCCTGACACAGAAGCTGGCAGCAGTGGCAGACAACTAACTGCTATTCAATCTATAACAGTGAAAAAAGTTTTTTGTTTTTAAATGCAAGCTATTGTGACACCAGTGAGTGAGTGGTGGCACTGGGCACCGTATCCACTGTGAGCTTAACACACCCGCTTTAAGGACACTGACTGCCATTCAATCTATAACAGTGAAAAAAGTTTTTTGTTTTTAAATGCAAGCTATTGTGACACCAGATATGAGTGGTGGCACTGACTGGGCAAATGGGTACAGTATCCACTGTGAGCCTGACACAGAAGCTGGCAGCAGTGGCAGACAACTAACTGCTATTCAATCTATAACAGTGAAAAAAGTTTTTTGTTTTTAAATGCAAGCTATTGTGACACCAGGTATGAGTGGTGGCACTGACTGGGCAAATGGGCACAATATCCACTGTGAGCCTGACACAGAAGCTGGCAGCAGTGGCAGACAACCAACTGCTATTCAATCTATAACAGTGAAAAAAGTTTTTTGTTTTTAAATGCAAGCTATTGTGACACCAGTGAGTGAGTGGTGGCACTGGGCACAGTATCCACTGCGAGCCTGACACACCCGCTTTAAGGACACTGACTGCTATTCAATCTATAACAGTGAAAAAAGTTTTTTGTTTTTAAATGTAAGCTATTATGACACCAGTGAGTGGTGGCACTGGGCACCGTATCCACTGTTAGCGTAACACACCCGCTTTAAGGACACTCACTGCTATTCAATCTATAACAGTGAAAAAAGATTATTTTTTTTTTAAATCCAAACTATTGTGACACCAGATGTAATTGGTGGCACTGACTGGGGAAATGGGCACAGTATGCACTGTGAGCCTGACACAGAAGCTGGCAGCAGTGGCAGACAACTGACTGCTATTCAATCTATAACAGTGAAAAAGTTTTTTGTTTTTAAATGCAAGCTATTGTGACACCAGATATGAGTGGTGGCACTGACTGGGCAAATGGGCACAGTATCCACTGTGAGCCTGACACAGAAGCTGGCAGCAGTGGCAGACAACTAACTGCAATTACATTACACAGAGAAAAAAAAGCAGACTGATGTTCTAGCCCTAAAAATGGCTTTTTGGGGTGCTGTCCTTACAGCAGAGATCAGATGAGTCCTTCAGGACTGTAGTGGACACTGTATACCCTAACCTAGCTATGCATTTCCCTATCTAATCAACAGCAGCTACACTTTCCCTCCTCTCACTAAGCATGCGGCTTGAGAATGAATCTAAAATGGATGCTGTCCAGTAGGTGGGAGGGTCTGCTAGGGAGGGTGTGCTGCTAATTGGCTGGAATGTGTCTGCTGACTGTGAGGTACAGGGTCAAAGTTTACTCAATGATGACGAATAGGGGGCGGATCGAACCGCGCATGTGTTCGCCGTCCGCGGCGGACGCGAACACGCTATGTTCGCCAGGAACTGTTCGCCGGCGAACCGCTCGGTGCATCACTACTCACAAATACTACCCAGCAAGGATGGGCAAATGTATGACAGATAAGGATTATCTTTTGGCTAGAGGGGTGCAAAACTAATTTTTATTGCACAAGGACCTTCTCTACATTAGTTTTGCTACTAGCCAGGAGACCTCTATTTATGTTCCCATGGTAAGTTGTCAAACCATTTTCAAATAATTTTACACTTACCTAAGTTCTCACTTTTCAACCATCTCCTCAGATGGAGCTAAAGAGGAAGCTCCTCTTCCGCACTAGTTATATCAATTAGGTCCTTACTTGGGTGCAGTTTATTGGCTGAGAGTGAAATATATATAATTTGTTGTTTTCTTTTGTTTTTGTTATTAACATTTGTATTGTTTTAAATCAGTACAATACAAGTTATCAAAGTGTGAGTTCCCCCACAAATAACTATAATAAAGGAGACCGAATAGAATCCCAAAAAACAATATAACAAGTATGATATAAGTAATTTTAATGCATTCATTTCTCCCATATGAAACTGCATTGGTTATTTAAAGAGCTCCATCTGGTGGGCAAAGTAGACAAATCTAAACTTTAATCGCAAAATGAAAATTTGTCAAGGTATGAAAGTAAAATGTAAATTAGGCTCCATCTACAGGCAAGATTTGATTATTGCATACAAAGAAATCTTATTTATAAAATAACCACAGCATGAGACACTTGAAGTGGAACTGTTCTAAAAAAAGCAAAGAACCACTCCATGTATCATAACCACTACGGCGTGATATAGCGGTTATAGTGTCAGGACTACCCATTTGCCCTTGCCCTGCTTATTGTACGTAGTCAAACTGTTTTACAATGTTTTTTGCTATGCACTACTCCTGCGTCCACTACTGGTCAGTGAGAGCTGGTGGCTTTTTTTTTGTCATGCAAGCTCATTCTGCAGTCTTTTAAGGGCTTTCTTTAAAATGTATCACAGAGTTTTTTTCCCCCATAATGTATTTTATTTTGGCTATCATTTGTGTTTGTTTTTTTAATAGAAGGTTCAGGAAATTATGGACCTTTATTGACTCCCAGAGAGGCATATTACTTGCTTCAGTTGGTGAAGCAGTTAAAAATCCCAATTTATTATAAACAAAAGTCACACTGCATACATATAAAAAAAGGTTACAAACATTTTAAAAAGGGAGAACATAACAGAAACTCCCAATACTCATTGTACTTGCAAAGCACCAGTTTTTCTGTCCTATAAGAGATTTTCTGTAAGGAAAATGGAAATCCACTATAGATTCAACCTGGCTCTCAATATGAATTACAAGTTCTTTATGTTTTCAGAAGATATTTGCTTATCTAAGGATCCAGGCTGGACCTATGTGGAGGGGCTTGGGATTTGCAGAAACTCCAGTGTTATGAGGAGCAATTATTCCAGTATTCCAAAACCTGTCTGAAAATATACAATGCAATATATTATTTACAGGTGTTCCTAAATATGTGTAACCAGAGCAGAACATCTAAATAAAACATAATTAAAATAACTTCTAAACTTTAAAGGACAACTGTCACCTTAAAACAATTTTTAATATAATAATCATTTTACTTTTACTCCACCTCTGTCGCATTTGTACCCCACTCCAGTCCAGCAGTCAAGGAGTATAGTGTTGCCCAGAGAGTCCAGTTTGGAGTCAGTAGTGGATCCGGTCAGAGATGGTACAGCAGTGTACAGTGAGCCATCACAGGGGGGTCTCGGAGCCCAAAGCCTTCACATTTCCAGTGCCGCCAAAGGTTGGGTCCGGTAGGTACCAATGGCATGACATGTCCCCCATATCATAGGCATGTGCACTAAGAAGTAAGCAGGTAATGTCAGCGCACCAGAGTGAAGTTATGTCACAGGCCCTAGATTTCGTCCCCCAGCAGCCAGGAACTGGAAATCAGTGCTGGAGGCACAGATTGCTAGCAGGCCTCAAAAGAAAAAGACTTATGACAGACAGTGCTCTGGAGGATGGCCCAACAGTTCCCAGAGTCTTCCAGGCTGATGAGGATCTAACATCACAGAAGTGTTTAGCATTGAAGCAGAAGACAGTGATTCAGAATATGAGACTCCTGCTCCTATCCTCCAGTCCATGGTCTGGGCCAGTGCATGGGATGCTTTGGGGCAGTCAGAGTGTGTGGTGCAATGGGAAGGATCAGGAGAATTAGTTAGATTGCTCAGGACAGGTTTAGAGCGCCTTCCTGATTCTTCCACCGGTTCCTTAGCTAGCTTTGAAAGTGTGAAAGGGGGTCAGTTCATATTGGAAGCACAGGAGGTATGGTACCCTTCGGGAGCCTTTTTGGGGGCATCTACGGTGTCTGGCCTGGTTTGTTTTCTGGCACCATTAGGTTTACATGAAGCATTTGTTGTCAAGAAGATTGTTAAAGGTGAATATGGTTAATGGAATAGGCTTCCAGCTGAAGTGGTAGAGGTTAACACAGTAAAGGAGTTTAAGCATGCGTGGGATATGCATAAGGCTATCCTTACTATAAGATAAGGCAAGGGATTAATGAAAGTATTTAGAAAATTGGGCAGACTAGATGGGCTGAATGGTTCTACCGTCACATTTTATGTTTCTATGTTTTTTAATATGTAGATATTCAGTTGTTAGTGTGAGTGGATAAAGAAATGGTGGATAGACTAAAGAGATGGGAAATGGTGAATGGAAATATGAAATTTGGTATTGGCTTCAGGGCTTTCTAATCTTTGCCAGTATAGTTATTAGTAGGTGTAGCGGACCACGGGTGACCCGACCGGTTACCTCCGCTTATTCCCTTCCTTCAGCCGGTCAGGAACCCTTTGAAGTATAAAGAGACCCATCCCCTCCCCCCCAGTAAATGGACAACACACAGTCCTGGAGGTACAACAACACTTTATTGGCCATACACAGCTTTTTATGCATAACCCCGTGCAAGGCGATTCCCACACAAACATGCAAGGTCACATCCCCAGATCCTCCCCTTCCTTGGGACCCTAGCATGGGAAGGGACTTGGTTCCCTGGGTCCCAAAGCCTGCCACTGAAAATGCAGGGTTTACCACACTAGCCACCAGGGGGGTCGTCTTCCCAGGAGCCTCTGTGCCTGGGAGTCCAGATGCGGGAGAAAGGGACCATCCCTTTGTCTCCCAGGCACAGAAAAGCACGCTGGCGAGAAAAGAGCAGGTCTCTTTGTCCCCGCAGGCACCGACAAGCCCGCCAACCTAGCCAGTGTCCCTGAAGTGTCCACACCAACCCCAGGGACCATCACAGTGGTACCTTTCTTTGCCCAGTCTCCACTCGTGAGGTCCCTGGGTGAAACCCTGCCAGGGAAAAATCTCCTTTCAGGATATGAATGCTCCCTCAGGGCGTAGTTTTTCTATACGAAATGGCGGCCAGCCAGGGGAGCACTCAATTACTTCCCTTGCGGTTTCACACTTATGTTGCGAGTGCGAACGTTCTGATTAATTGGTGTGAATGTTCTAATGGGGCACTGGGGAGGTCCTCGTCGGGAGATGAACAAGTTGGGAAACAATCCACGAATGCTCCCCCTGGCTGGCGTTCGTCTGTTGTTTCCCTTTGCTGTTTGCCACTTATGATGCGAGGTGCGATGGTTCTATCCTAACATTCTAAATGAGGTATCAGGGTGGTCCCCGTACGGCATGTGAATGAATTCCCTTCGTGGAAGTCCTCTCGAACAGGGAGCGGGCCCAATAAATTAAAGGATGGGGAAACACACATAATATAAAGAAAGGCAATTCACGGACAGGCAGTGGTTCCACCTGAATAAGCCCCCTTCTTGTTTTGTAATCTTGATTTGATTTGGCACATGGTCTTCAGGGGACAATGCTGGTTTAGCTATGACCAGTACTTCAGGCAAAGAAATGCTTTCCTTCTCGGGGTTGGATTTTAGTGTCCAAGACGGAAATCTCTGGTTGTTACCAATGACATCCTGCCACACGTCGACCTATCAAGAAGAGGACAGCACTCACTCTGGAGTGAAAGGGGGTTTGTTTGTTGTTTAACAATGGCCATTGCAGACAGTATAGGGAAAAAGGGATACAGCAATCCAAGAAGGAGGAAGTTCCTCGATCGGAGTACACCAGTAAACATGGCAAAGATGTTGAAGAAGCTGAAGGGTGATGTAGCACCTATTTTGTCTTAGGGGACCCAGCTCTAAATGCCGGGGGGTGGCATAGCACATCCCCGCCGTCCTTTGTACTTACCCGGTCGCTGGCAATCCCACGCCGGCGATTGCGATGCGGGGACTCACCTGGCATCCCAGGGAGTCCCCCTTTTTCTGTTCCAGCCCCCCTGGGCCATGTGATCGTGAGGTCCTTATGAGGACCTCATGATCACATGGACGGCATAGCCGTCCACAGCAATGCCAGCAGGGGGAGTGCCTGTAATGAAAGGTACATCCCCAGCTGCCTGAAAAAAAAAGACAGTTTAAAAAAATCTAATTATATATACTTAGATCATATATATATTTATTATATATATATGATCTAAGTATATATATATATATATATATATATATATATATATATACACATAAATACACATACACTGTCTAAGTGTATTTTAATATATATATGTATATATATATATATATTAATATCAAAATACACATAGAATGATATTGATTAAATATATATATAATAATTATTATATATTTATATATAATATAAAATAAATATGTAAATACGTAAAAAATAAAATTTAAAAAATAATAAATAAAAAAATATATATCTGTAAATTTGTCTAACTGTATGTTAAAATTAATATGTATATATAGATATCAAAATACATGCAAAACGAAATAATATATATATCTATATAAATAGTTCTACGTATATATTTATGTAATAATTTTAGATAATTAGGTCATTTTATTAATTACAATTTGTGGGACCTGCCTGACAACTCAGGCCGAAAGTCCAGGGAATTTAATTTGCTAGCACTATAATTAACCCTGTAACATTCCAAGACACCATAAAACCTGTACATGGGGGGTACTATTTTACTCAGAAGGCTTCACTGAACACAAATATTAGTGTTTCAAAACAGTAAAATGTATTACAGTGATAATATTGTTAGTGAAAATGACTTTTTTTTTCATTTTTCACACACAAATGGCACTTACACGGACGATATAATTGTTGTAATACGTTTTACTGTTTTGAAACACTAATATTTGTGTTCAGTGAAGTCTCCTGAGTATAACAGTAACCCTCATGTACAGGTTTTATGGTGTTTTCAAAAGTAACAGAGTTAAATATAAGGCTTGCGTTTCAGTTTTTTCACATTGAAATTTGCCAATTGGTTACGTTGCCTTTGAGACCGTATGGTAGCCCAGGAATGAAAATTACGTTCAAATTGGCATTCAAATTAGTTTTTTTGCATTTTTCACACACAAACAAATATTAACACTAACTTTGGCCAGTGTTTGTGACCAAGTGGCTACTAAAGAAGACTGGATATACCCCATTTGCAATACCTTGGATTGTCTACTATTGCAAATGGTATGCCATCATGGGGGTAATTCTCATTCTTGGGCTACCATACGGTCTCAAAGGCAACTTAACCAATCTGGCGAATTTCAATGTGAAAAAACTGAAAAATTTAACATGCTATATTTGACCCTGTAACTTCTCAAAACCCCATAACACCTGTACATAGTGTGGTGTATTACCAAACTCTATAAATTATTATGTACGCATACACATATAAACTCTGGTCCGTCTACTTTAACAAATATTTATTCAGAGACAAAACAACAACAACATACAAATAATGACACACAATCTAACTATACCAACAACAACCTAACTAACGATAACAACTACATCTTATAAAATCACCAGATCCCACTCACAGTTCACCATGATAGAAATTAGGCCATGTCTGCTTAAGGTTCTGCTCAGTAGCACAGCCAAGAAGGAACAGGGAGGAATGGAGATAGGGGGGAGTGGTTACCTCTTTCCTGACTTGTAAAGGTATTGAATTACTCAATTACCATTTCAAAAGGTAAAGCTTATCCCACTGTACATGAGCTTGGTCACGTGATCCCTGGTCACCATATTAGTTTGATGACAGAATGTCACCACACATAGGAGATGCTGTTTTACACGTGAGACATCGCTGAATACTAATATGTGTATTTTATTGCAGTAAAAGCAAACAGTATTATGACATGAACAGTTAAAATGTCATGTAGATCTAAAAAACTAAATTTAAATTCTTATTTTCTCCCATTTTTTAAATATTTTATTCATATTAAATTGTTTCATACCTACATATTTGATGTTAAATGAAATCCCTGTTTCCCCTGAATAAAATTATATATAATAAGTGTGGGTGCACATAATATGAAAGAGGTGAATTACACCTGAACAGACATATAGTGCAAATTCCAGGTTTTGTTTTGATCACAACGTGTACATTCAGTCCTTAAGGGGTTAAAGATATGTGGAATAAAAAGAAAAGAAAAAAACATTTGGTGTAGTATGTAGGTTTTAAGGTAAAAAGAGTAAAAAAGAGGTAAACCACTCACACTTTTTGGGAGCATATGTATAGCTCCAACATTTGCGTTTTTGCGGAATAATCCCGCCTAGGGATATACTGTGGTTCACAGGTCTGCAAATGGTCTTCCTCTACAGCTGTATCCTCATATAGAAGAGAAATATAAGAAAACAATATGGTGTAGTATTTCAAACCAAAGAAGGGAAAATGGAACAGAGTAAACTATTGCACTCACATATTATGGAGCCAGAACATCGGCTCCCTAGAAATGGCTTGAAGTGGTATGATCCCCACTCTAGAATAAGTGGTGCTTGGGCCTCTTCGTGTATGACCATAGAAGAAAAAGGAAAACCACAATAATGTGTAACTGTGGAACTAAAATACAAGTAATAAGATGAAAGCGTACTCACATTTGATGGAGCAAATACAGATTGCTCAATCCAATACGCGTAGGTGGTTTTATGTCCCCACCAAGGATCAGGGTGTTCATAAATCATGCAGCAATCAGTGTGGTCCCATAAAAAGTACTTTTATTTGTAAAAGCAAAAATAAAGCAATTATAATGAAATAGACATACCGTATATAATAGAGCACATTTTTTGTGCTGAAAAAGCCCCACTCGTCTTATACTCGAATCAGTGTCTGTATTATGGCAACTTATATTGCCATAATACAGACCAGGACCGCCGGGCTCATTACAAGCCCGGCGGTCCTGTTGGGGGCTGGGAGCAAGCTGTTACTTACCTTTGCAGCAGCTCCGTTCAGCTCCCTTCTCTTCCGTGCCGTTCAGCTCCTGTGTAAGTATCGTGAGAGCCGCAGCTATCAGAGCGTTGCCATGGCTCCACGCGGCACACAGACCGCGAGACTTACACTGGGAGCTAAACGGCACAGAGGAGAAGGGAGCTGAACGGAGCTGCTGCAAAGGTAAGTAACAACCTGCTCCCAGCCCCCCTCCTGCACAGCCCATCCACTGGACCACCAGGGAATAATATAACCCCCCTCCCTGGCCATGTATCAAGCAGGGAGGGGGGGACAAAAAAAATAAAATAAAAATGTAAATAATATTATAATAAAATAAAAATGTAATAATATTTTAAAAAATTAATATTAAAATAATAATAAAAAATAAATAATAAAAATACCCTCCCCCCACCAAGGTTACACACTCTGCATCACATACATACACACACACTCTGCATTCATATACACACACACTGCATTATATACACATAATGAATGCAGAGTGTGTGTGTGTTTGTGCATTCATACAAACACACTGCATTATATACACACACACACTGTATTCATTATATATAAACACTACACAAACACACACACTCTGCATTCCTTATATACACACACTGTAAATAAATATTCAATTAATATAATTTTTTGGGGATCTAATTTTATTTAGAAATTTATCAGTAGCTGCTGCATTTCCCACCCTAGGCTTATACTCGAGTCAATAAGTTTTCCCAGTTTTTGGGGGTAAAATTAGGGGCCTCGACTTATATTCGGGTTGACTTATACTCGAGTATATACGGTAATAAAATAATATAAAATACACTTAACGCGTTTCGCCAATAATCTGGCTTTATCAAAAGAGTTTACAGATAAAATGGACCAAAGCTGCTTAAATAGGGAAATAAAATTTGAATCTAACGGTCATGTGATCGGAAATAATTAACATGTAAAAATATACAAATTTATAAAACATAAAAATGACCATAGTGGTACTATAGGGGGACATAGGAGAAGGTAGTAGGTACTTTAAAATATAAAAATGAGCATTTATTAACAAATAAAAGAGTAGTAAACAAAAGGGGAAGGGATTCCATAAAACCATAAATGGTGCGTGGCCCGCGTCACGTAGTCGGTACTGCCACAAAATAACCACATTATCAAAAGGGAGTCAGAAGATCTATGGAGATGCTCACTGACTGCTTTCTACCTAGAAATAAAGCTGCTGGCGCCGGGCGGAGCTTCAAACAAACAAGCTCGGCTCCAACAAACTGGCGCCAGCAAAATGGCGGAGCCTAAAAGTGGCAGATGGAGGGTTCAACTACAGGGTCCTGGAGGGGACAATCTTAATAAAAGCAGAAAGAGAAACAGATGCATTAACTACATAAATTGGATAATTCTAGGGTACAAAATATGACTGTATAAATATAAAAAAGATATAAAACATATCCAGCAAAAGTTATACATAACAAAAAGAATAATATTTTTAGATGGATATAAATGTGAATATAAATACGTGTATTTAAAAAAAATAGATTAATAAAATCACAGAAAATTGTACAAATCGAAAATCAGCATTAAAGGACCACTCTAGGCACCCAGACCACTTCAGCTTAATGAAGTGGTCTGAGTGCCAGGTCCTTCTAGGGTTAACCCATTTTTTCATAATTATAGCAGTTTCAGAGAAACTGCTATAATTATGAATGGGTTAAGCCTTCCCCCAAAGCCTCTAGTGGCTGTCTCATTGACAGCCACTAGAGGCGCTTGCGTGCTTCTCACTGTGATTTTCACAGTGAGAGCACGCCAGCGTTCATAGGAAAGCATTGTAAATGCTTTCCTATGAGACCGCTTTTGAATGCGCCACAAGAGCTCTTACCGCTACAAGTAAGCATTCAGCCGGCGGGGCGGAGAGGAGGAGGAGAGCTCTCCGCCCAGCGCTGGAAAAAGGTAAGTTTTTACCCCTTTCCCCCTTCCAGAGCCGGGCGGGAGGGGGTCCCTGAGAGTGGTATGTTTTCCTGGCACTATAGTGGTCCTTTAAGACCAGTAGGGATTAATGTTCTCAAATAAAAAAAAAATTTCATTTCACGTTGTCCTAACGTTTTGGTAATATTGCCGCCATGCCAAGGTGGAATACAGGTGTCAATAGCATAGAATTTTAAAAGTTTGGGATTTTTATTATGTGTTAAAAAGTGTTTTGACACTGTGTGATTGATAAAAACCTTTTGAAATATTCCTACAGCGTTCAACAATTGTAGTTTTTAGACACCTCGTGGTCATACACAAGGGCACTCCAGGACGTAAATAACATTCTTAGTGTTACAAGTTATAAAATTATCAATATTATATTTTCTATTTGTAACGCAAGTTTTAAATTTGGTGATGGTATTGCATGATTTATCAGTGGTTTTACAGGCAAGGCACATTTAACACTTAAATAAACCTTTTTTTATTTAGGAAAGTAGTTTTAATGCTGTTTGATTTTTTTGTATAGTTTTTGGTTAAGATGGATTTCAAATTGGGAGCTCCTCTGAAAACAATCATAGGTTTTGTTGGTAATATATTTTTTAGTATTTTATCTTCTCTGAGGATAGCCTAATACCGGTAAAAAAAAAAAAATTCACCTCATGACCTTTATTGTTATAATTAAAGACCGTAGGTAGTGTCATATCGTTTTTGGTTTATAATTTAAAAGAGTATTCCTATACAAGTTGCTGATTTTTTTAATTTGTAGAATAAGACTGGTGGCTTTATTACCACAAGGCTCTGTTCAAGACAGAGCTTTGTGGTAATGTGGACCCCTTTTTACTATTATAGGTAGATCATAAAACATTTAACATTATCGATCCTATAAGAAAAATATTTTTACACAAAACCAGATTTCCATAGAGGCTTTATTGGAGGTGATTAAACTGTTCATTCATGATTTCCAATTAATTAATTGGACTAAAAAAGGTATACTTAAAATTGGCAATTTTGGATCAAACCTATCTGTCAATACTTTCCTTGACATGCAACAGAAGTATGGATTGTCAGATAATGAAATTTTTACCTACCTAAGAATGGTTAATTTTCTAAAGAAAATGCAACTGGTTGATTAATCCCCCTTGGATGCATTCCTCTTTGAGACACTCCCTAAAAAATATCTAAGATTAGACATATCATTAACAGATATGATCCTGAAGATAAAATAAAAACCATAAAGAAATGGGAAGAGGATCCTAAGAAATCTTTCTCTTATCAATCGTGGCTAGAATCCATTGGTCATCTTAGGAAATCAGTGCACTGTATAAATATACAAGAACGCTTTTACAAAATCCTTAACATCTAGTTCTCATCAGATTGTGTAAATTTAAAGTCAACTACTCCAATCATTGTTCGAGATGTAATAAAGAGCCTGGAACCTTAAAACACGTCTGGTGGGTCTGCTCTTTATATTTTTTTTCCACTAGTTTATCTTTTATATATTTGCTTGAATGTTAAAAACTTTATGGTCAGTGCAGTTTCTTTTTAAATGTAATAGTTGACTTTTCGGTACACTATTTAGCCAAAGTTCATAGTAGCAACTAGTGAGATTAATGAATGTGTTAGTGTGTACTTTCTTAAAATAAGTACGGGTTTTTAAAACATTGTTTTCAACATACATTTCCAGGTCTAAAAAGACCCTGATAGAAGTTCTACTGTAGTTAGTACGTAATTTGATTAATCTTATATTGGAGTTTAAAAAGTTTGAAAAATCATTTAAGATAGATCCCGGGCCTTTCCATATAAAAAAACAGGTCATCAATATAATGGCGATAGAGGATCAGGTGTGCACCCCAATCATGTTCACCCCATATGGCCTAATTTTCCCAATACGTCATAAAAAAGGTTTGTATAGCTCTGGGCAAACCTAGTCCCCATCGCCGTGCCCATCTAATCGATCACAAGCTGTCAGTAAATACCACAATTATCAAACTCAGCCAAGACACCTACCCCACCATCAGCACAAGTCACCCCCAGTTATACACAATACCATTAATCACACTAATAATACTCATCACTCCCCTGGTCTATACCAGAATGAAAGGAATACTACACCAAAAATCCAAAGACCAAGATATGCACAAAGACAATTTGAAGTACAAAGAACTCCCCCAAGTTATGTTCACAACAACAGGTATCAACTGTTATCTGTGGATTCAGAAACAGATAACGACGACTATTTTTTAGAATTAAGTACACAAAACAACGCCTATGCACTAACGCCACACCCTACAAAAACCAAAAAACAAAGTTTAAATTTAGAGGAAGGAGAAGTGGTAGAAGACTCCAAAAGAGAAAGGTTAGACAATCATTAACCAAACAAAATGAAAAAGATCTTGGAATTTTTAATTTATCCCAAAAGGTATTAACATCCACCCAAATATCTGTCCTAACTAAGGGCCTAAAGTTTGCTCCTACTGTTATGGGCAAATGCAAATATTACAAGTTTTAGAATGAAATGTTGTATTTCTTAAACTGTGTACTTTGTCTTTAAGATATATTGCAAACTGACAAGGTGTTAGAAATGGAACATATTGTTTTTCATAACTGTTTCTTTAAGCAATAACCTCAGTGCATAATATGTTTGCGCCATTTTGTCCCAGACGAATTACAATAACAATAATGCATAAACAAGTTTCAAGGCTATACTACGACACTTGCAGTACACAATATACTGTGGTAACCCCAAGTTAATGGAACTTCCCCAAATCCGGGAATCTCTCACGACTGTACACTTACGACTTAGTATAAACAACAGATAACCTATTCAGACTTTAAGATGCCATCTTGAACTAAGTCAGGAAAATTTCCATGACGTATACACACTTTAGTTATGGCCTTGTATGTTTGCCAAATTAAGGGAGGTCCTAAATTGAATAAAGTAAAAGAAGTGTTACTTTTTCATATTTGAACTACAGTAACCTTAAAATGGAGACACCTAAGGTATAAATAGGTGCACTTTTAAATGTTAAGACACAGAGGAGAGACTTGGAGACAGACGCTGCTCCATCTTAAAATGACAGAGAGGCTGACATGATGACATGCTCAGAAGGGTATGTTAACCTATTAATGATATTTGCAAGCATGTAATATAATCTTATAAACTCTGCTATAATGGATTTTATATTTTTATATAATAAATATCCAAAAGACAATCTTGCTTCCAAGACAATCCTTATTTTATATTGTATTCTCAATTATTTACATATGTTAAATAGAGGATCTCTTACACTATATAAAATTATGGCTAAGATATCTGTATGGTTAGCCCTACTAAGTTCTATGCTTTAAGACATTATAGTGGTAAATGAGGGAACCACACACGGTTACAATTGGCGACCACGAAGGGACTTTGTACTTGGAAGCTTTAAATATAAAATAAATACCTAGGTAACCTCTTATACGTAAGAGAAGACACAATACTTTGTCATGGCACAAGTCTTGAAATATCAAGAATCTATTGAGCTACTTGTAGCCCAGACTCAGAGAGAGATCATTAGAGATGATTTTAATGTGAACAAGGCACTGTGAGTTTAGGTGCCAGGTACAACGTAATTAGCATACAATGCTGAAATTGTGGATCTTAACTAATATCATAATAGAACAAATGCCTAATACACCAGCATAGCATGGCCCATTATTTCCAGGACAGTGGATTGCAGACAGGGGGATATGTTCTCTTTGTAGCTGCTTAGTATGCATGCGCAGGAAAAAGATTAATGCAAAATGTTGTCAAAAGAAAAGTGATAAGACAGAGCGATGAAATTTGAAGTCTAATTCCAAGAATGCAAAGAAAATTGCATTATGGCTTAATGAAAACATTCATGCAACAGACAGACAGGATTTTTAATTATTGCATTACTGCGTTCTGGATTCTAATGTCCACTATATAAGAAAGGTTTTAGAAAACAGTGATATTTTCCATATTGTCAGTTAGGCTAGCTGTTGATTGAAAATCAGGAATTATAACAGCATAACTATTTTTGGAGTCTGGAATTTCCAGCCAAGGTTGCAGAGATACAGAGACATGTAAACATTCCAAGGAATTGAGAAGTCGTTGTTTTATATTCCAAATTATGAACAACATTATTACATACAGCCATAGAGAGAAAGACATGGCTATTAAATACATTGAGTGCAGTACAATGCAGTACACTGCAGCATATATATTATATAATATAAGATAACTAGCTTATATTTTTTCCTAAACAGAGTTGAAATTATACTACCCTCCTAGAAAAAAGGGCAACAGGTGGTTATACATCCTTTGCTTCTCTAAATGCTATGCAAAAATAAATATTTATAAAATTATTAAAAATAATATATGTAAGAAATCAGGGCAAAATAAAATGGTAACTATACAGGATCTCTGATAACTTTTAAACTGAAATTATTAAAGGCTTATTTAAATAAAATGTTAAATACATTTACAGCTTTAAATGTGACCAAAATATATTAAATAATGTGTTAAGCAGCCAGCCCAATTCACTAGAATAGCATAAGTATTCTACTATTTAAAGTGCACAATTCCTGCACATAATGACTTTGCTTACTCAGGTACAGTCTTTAGTCTATTGCAATGGCAGTAAAGTCCACCAATTTTAAAAGGGAAAGCTTACTTAAATCATTGGTACTATCCCACCGTACTAGCTGTAAGGAAATTAGAACAATTATATTGTACTACTGACTGTAATCAGATCAGACACATGTAATCTCAGTGAATTTCATAAACTAGGTTTTTATAAAATACGATTAAATAAATAAATGTATGGAGACTAAGCATTAAGAGCATTTACATGCATTCAGCAGCCTGCTCTCTCAGATCCAGATTCGGATTAAAATAAATAAATAAATATAAAGAGTAGGTTTTAAAAAGTCCACAGTCAACCACACATGAAGGGTGAAATAATTGCTTCTTTAAAAGCTATATGCTGCCGCAATTATGTATATAAATACTGATTAGGGCACAGAGTAGAACTAAAAATACAGTTTCAAATCTCATATATGGGGATTCAGTTCCACCACATATTCTACAATTCTGAAAGAGGCTAATTTTAATAATATGTTGTAAGAGCATTGTGAATATATATACTGCTAAATTAATTTAATATTGCAAAGCCTGCAATATTCTAAACAGACATTACAATTTAAGAAAAAAAAAAAATAATAATGCAAAAAATAATGCATAAAAAAATGCAGTGTCAATTAAAGTGATAATACTCTGATATATTAAATCACATTGCATATCACATATCTGCTATATGAAAAGTATAATTAAAGTGACATTACTGTCCAAAGCCCCCTCACATCTATTTTATAGAATTTATACTTTTTTGTGGTCACCTCCAAAGAAGCCTGGGAAACTGGGGGGCTCAGAGGGGTGCTCATCCCAAAAGGAATCAGATTCCAGACTTAAAGAAAAATAAATGATAGAAAAAGGATCATGGAACACCCAGAACATGCATTTTTGTATATAATCTTAATTTGCAGATATTTTATGCCTTAAAGACATATAAAGGATATTTAATTAAATATGCAGGTATCTTTAAAAATTAAGCAAAGTTAAAAAATAAAATAAATAATAATAAAAAAATTATTTTACACCACAATATAAACAGCTTTGTTAAACAGATTTAAGTACAAGTACTTATGTCAAGAAATATACAGAATACGTTTACAACAGGCAGGTTTAGCATAAATGCAAAGTTGTTGTTTTGGGGGATTTATCATTGCCCAAGAAATCTCAGAACATATTCAAAATTTTTGAGAGCAGCAAGTATAGACAGCAGATTGCAATAGACACCATTACAATATTGCTTTGCCGATTGAGGTCAGAGCTTTAAAGAATAAATAAATAAATGTTCTATAGCTCGCTAGACCACTGGCTTTTAATGAACAGTTTGCATGACACTTATAAAATAGTTTGTTATACTGCACATTATAGCTGTGACAACATGACACACATGGTAACAATGCTATGTCACTGTTTAATAGACTTACCCAGTATTTAAGGACGACATGTTTCTTGCAAAGTCATCGGGACTTTGAGGGAGGTTCTAACTACGTTTAATTAATTAACTTACTAAAGAAAAAAGAAAAAAATAAGGTTTTGGTTTTCCCCTGCAAGTGATTTTTCAGCGCAAGGTCATCTTGTGTTCACAGACTATTTGGATTTTAAAAAAGCTGTTCTTTATCTCACATTATGAACGGCCTTGTAATTCCTATCCACACTAAAAGTTGGCTTTTAAATGTTATTGTTTTAACTTTAATATTTCATAGTTAATACAGAGAATAAAGTAATTTAAAGAAAATATATTGAAAGTATATTAATTGATAGGATTTCATTTATCTATTTTGGTCCACTGTTCATTGATCTCGAATCTCAGTCTGATGTTCAAACAGTTTTTCTTACGATACGTTGTGAGTTTATATCCACAACTGCATTTTGCTTTGTGGAAACAAATTGAAAGCCTGGCATTGTAATATGTGTATGGACATGCTTATAACAAAGCATGGGCCCTCTCCTCATGTAGTTGGTCTGTAACAGGCACTTTGATGGAATGTGTCTACCAACGCTTTTCTGTGGTCACTGGATCACATTGCATACCCTATCTCTCTGTCATGATGCAGAGTTTATGCTTGCAAGGATATCCAGACCTTATCCACCTGGTATCCGCATAAATACTCCTATCGTTTACAGGGGTTAATTACATAATAACCATTGAAGGTAATATGTTGGTTGTTCTTCCTATAGAGGAAAGATGGACTTGCCCTAAAAGCTTTTTCATGGCTAGGACAAGCTCTTATAGAGAGAGATAATGTACTTCTGACTCCTGAAAAGGAATATTGGTGGTCACAATATGGGAAATACTGTAATTCATGTGTTTAGTAATCATAAGCATTTGCTTATTGCCACATTACTGATGTACTGTTTATTGAAAAATTAATATCTAACATACTTTTTGAATTACTATATATTGAAAGTTGCCAACATCTCATGGTTATAAATATGTTTTTGTATGTGTTGATGCATGTACCAGGTTTACTTGGATATATCCTGTGCAAAGTGCAACCTCTGATACCACGTTTTCTAGTCTCACTTCCTTAGTATGCATTTGATAATCCCAGGACCATCCATTTGGATGGTGGTCCTGCAGTTACTGCAAAGGAAACCTAAAACTGGGCAACCACATTTGGGTTACTTTGGGATTTCAGTGCCCCAACCACCCCCAAAGAAGTGGGGTTGTGGTCTGGGAGAATGCTGAGGTTAAATGATTATTAACCAAGTTACTAGCTGCTTGCCCCACACAGTGGTATCTATTTATTCCTATGGTACAGATAAGCATTCACAACATACCTGATGATACAAATGGTGAGACACCATATGAAATGTTACATGTTTTTTCACTGACAATTATATTTCTGCACCAGGGAGAGCTTAGAACCATTGGTTCTATTAGAGAAATTTAGGGAATTTTTTTTTCCAGCCCACCTCGCCTTGCACCACCACCTATTTCCTTCTGTTGGCCAGCTTGTCCTGGAGAGGGTGACTCAGATAACTTTTACTACAGAGAACAATCAGAGCCAACAGAGAACAGTAAGTTTTGATATTTTACAACCTGCTAAATATTAACAGGACATTCACAGAACCACTGACTGACACAATGGATGCTGTTAAAGATGGCAAGATAAAACAAACAGAGGACGACAGAAAAGCCACCAGAATCATAGCCATGTAACAGACTGAATCATGATCTGACATCTGAACCTGCAAATGTGAAGGAGAAGGATAAACAGACAGACGTGATACATTCACAGTTAACATGGAATGAATGAAAAATGAATCATCAACATCATTATAAGAAAGACTCTGGAGAAAACAGACTGAACCTGAATTATCTTGTACAGTAAGAAAGAAATGCAAAGATGGAAGCAAAAGGATGCTAGAAAATTGGTTATGGTGTCGCCTTCTTACAGTCTGCAGCATTATCATAACATCAACCCTAACTGCATTGGGATTATGTTAACAAGCAGGAAGCACCTGAACTGAATTGGACTGCACACTATACAAGTTCTGTGATCGTGAGGACTACCTCCAAGAACTATCTCAAAAGGAGAGACACAGCTCACAGTGAAATGATTGCTTATGTGACCTACACTGGTATTTCACAAGGAACCTATTGAGATCATTCCAAAAAACGATTATACATGAGAAAGATGTGATTGGACTATTACAAATCCTAATAATGGACTCAACAATGATGACAAAGCATGCTGAAATCTGAAAAAGATGGGACAGATGTTTGTGAAAGACTTTGGATGCACCTATGAAGGTGATGAAAAAAAAGACTTTGCCATATAGTTTATCATTGAATGACTACCGCAAACAGCCTTCTTATGCTGAAAAGAAGTGCTATGCTAATTCTGGACATTGCTATTATCCAGACAGAAGATGACCGGAAAAAAATAAAGGCTGATAACTGTCAACACCCAGCTGTTTTTCAAGATGGAACATGGTACTGAGAAAACCTGATTGACTATCAAAGCACCTCACAGTACAAGACACAGATTGTTACCTACAACTCAGAAAAAGTGGTTAATAGGAAGGAGCAGAAGAAGAGGAATATAGATTTCCTACTGGAATGAAAAACCATCCTGGAACAATATTCTGTAACAATGAACTTTACAATGACATTTGGTGGCATACGAATTTGAATTCGGAAGAAACACATCAATTAACGAAAGAAACCTTGATGCAATTAATAAATAATAACAAGACCGGCTTACTAAGAGCAGATGCCCTGCCAAGAGAATGGAATATAAAAAGACCAGCAAAATCTTTCAGAAACCTGACATCACGGGACACTTGTACTAAAGCACAATTTGCAGCCTTTCTTAAACTCTACAAATTATGTACATACCTGCAAAGCAAGGAACTCCTGTAAACATAAACACAGAGACATTGATACAACAAGATGCTGCAGATGTGATCTACCGTCGTACTCCTTGCTCTTTTGGTATAACTATACCAATCAAAATGTTAAACGGCTCCATAGAATCAAACGACAAAGGATTCTTGCTATATTCTGGACTTCTAGGAATGTGGTGCATGGACCGAAAATTATAATTACTAAAGCAATCATGCTATTTTTTCCCTGTATCAGAAATGTATCAGTGACAATGTGTAATATAATAGAGATACTATAATTAATGGTATAAGAAACACATAATGTGTTAATTACAAAGGTGGATAGACTTTGTGAATATCTGGAACGCAATTGAAGATTATTGCTAAAATGCCAAATGCAGCTGCAGTCTGGCCTACAAACAAATATATTAGACATACGTATAAGAGCATAACAGCTAATTACCCTTATAAATAATTGAATCATGATAGTTAAAGATCATATGATTGCAATAACAACTGCAATAATAATTAATGTTTAAACTTTAGAAGAAAATGTAAAAAATGTTTTTATTAAATCAGAAACTATTCTATATTCGTTTAAGTTTGCAGAGTGGTATAATCACTTAATATAAGTGAAATACTTCAACAGCTAAAATTGAACTGAAAGACAGGCAGAAACTTTACTTCAACTATCATAAAGTTTATTATAATGATAAAAATATTCAGTCTGCCAGAGCTAAGGCCAGTAAATGGAAAGTAAAAGAGTATTATGGATTAACCCGTCCAGGTGATATACATGATGATTTTGGAAATTGATAAGTTAGGTCACCTATTGCAAACTTGTGAAAAGATGTCAAAGATATAAATTCAACATCCATACCACTCTATGTATATATATATATTAAAATACACGTAATCAAATATTTTATCAGTTTTTCAAATACCAAGAAAATGTTATTTGGTTTGTGATGGTTAAAGGTACATAAAACCACTTATTCAAAGGTAGAGTTAAAATATAAATACCTTCAATATTGTATCTGGGTGCTTTCTTACCTCACTTTTAGAAATAATAAATATTCAAATCATCTAAAATTAAATCCAACAGCCACTGAAAAATATACTTAAACAATTAAGATTCACATTGTTAAGCATCCAATCTCACGAACGTAACTTTCCACAATGGCTGTCAGATCTTGGTAAAAAAAAAAAAAAATGTTTTTAAGACAATTTTTGGGTGTTTATGGTATTTTAAGCCAATAATAACTAGGGAATAAGTTGTCTTCTCCCTAACAGGTCAAAGAAAGATAATTAACGTCATATTTTCAATTATCAACTATTCTAAATAGATTGAGAGATTTTGAATAAAGGAGTATTTTTAACATTTAAAGAGAATGTAATTTTACATACCATTGTGAACAAAGGTGGTAAATACTTTGCTGCTTCAAATTATCCTTATATCTCTAAATCATATACAAGGGTGTTTATCTTTAAAACAAAACACTAGAAAGATTAACTATGTTACTATTTCATCTATCATTATTATACAAACTATAACAAATGTAAAGATTTTTCCACAGATTTTACCTGTTAACATTTTTAGCACAACAGCACCTGATGTCAGTGAGATGTCTATCACTGAGATGTTACAAAGATTCCAATACAGCAAAAAGAGGTGTTCCTGAGAATCCACTTCGATTGCTGTATCAACATAACATTTACTATGGGATCCATGTCACTTAAGACAATATCTTGGAAATTATGTCAATTAATTTATACCGTAAAAGAATATCGGAGAGTATCCAATCTATACACATCATAAACTGTGTAAAAATGTTTCATGGAAAAAATAAAAGGCAAAGACTAATAACAACACCATCACCACGGTGATAACAGATGATGCTGATTCAATATCCGCAACCAATTCTAGCCAAATATTTGGAAAGCTGGACTCTACAATCTATACTCTACAACAAATACCCGGGTATTCTACAAACACAACCTCCAGCAATTTATCTAAGGAATGTATCTACAGGGGTTTAAAGACTTTGGATTACGAATACAATTACTATTTTTAACTTTGGATTACAATTCGTATCCGGATCCATCCAAGAATATCTTACTCTGGAACTTGGTGTTCTTTTCAATTCTTTCCCAGACAAAAGCTTTGCTCATTTTAATCAACCACCTTTACAGGCAAAGATCACACTATGGTTATTTTACTGTTACAACAATGATCCATGATGCTGGGAGCATAAAAAACCTAAAGACAGTTGGAGAACTTTGGTTTACTAATTTAAGAAATGCGCTACAATGCCCACAGTTTAATGGAGAGGGTGTTATGGGCAAATGCAAATATTACAAGTTTTAGAATGAAATGTTGTATTTCTTAAACTGTGTACTTTGTCTTTAAGATATATTGCAAACTGACAAGGTGTTAGAAATGGAACATATTGTTTTTCATAACTGTTTCTTTAAGCAATAACCTCAGTGCATAATATGTTTGCGCCATTTTGTCCCAGACGAATTACAATAACAATAATGCATAAACAAGCTTCAAGGCTATTCTACGACACTTGCAGTACACAATATACTGGGGTAACCCCAAGTTATTGGAACTTCCCCAAATCCGGGAATCTCCCACAACTGTACACTTGCGACTTAGTATAAACAACAGATAACCTATTCAGACTTTAAGATGCCATCTTGAACTAAGTCAGGAAAATTTCCATGACGTATACACACTTTAGTTATGGCCTTGTATGTTTGCCAAATTAAGGGAGGTCCTAAATTGAATAAAGTAAAAGAAGTGTTACTTTTTCATATTTGAACTACAGTAACCTTAAAATGGAGACACCTAAGGTATAAATAGGTGCACTTTTAAATGTTAAGACACAGAGGAGAGACTTGGAGACAGACGCTGCTCCATCTTAAAATGACAGAGAGGCTGACATGATGACATGTTCAGAAGGGTATGTTAACCTATTAATGATATTTGCAAGCATGTAATATAATCTTATAAACTCTGCTATAATGGATTTTATATTTTTATATAATAAATATCCAAAAGACAATCTTGCTTCCAAGACAATCCTTATTTTATATTGTATTCTCAACTATTTATATATGTTAAATAGAGGATCTCTTACACTATATAAAATTATGGCTAAGATATCTGTATGGTTAGCCCTACTAAGTTCTATGCTTTAAGACATTATAGTGGTAAATAAGGGAACCACACACGGTTACACTACAAATCCTTTTAAACCTTTTAAAGCTTTTATAGATATTAACAAGTTTGTTAGAAAAGCCACCTTAAAAAGATTTTTTGCTCACAAAGATGCAGAAATCTCCAATTCACAATCTACAGCTATCCCATTGATAGGATCACAGAAAGTTATTTCCACTTCTTTAAAGAAAAATTCGACTTTCTTTCCTTCCAGCTTTAAATCAGGTCCTTTAGAAGTTTTTGAAAAATTAGTGACTAAAGACCTAGAGAAAATTCAGAAAAATAAATACGACCAAGATAACCTTACACAAGCAGAACGTACAGCATTACAACAACTCCAAAAAGACAAAAATATTGTTATAAAATCTGCAGATAAAGGGGGAGGTATTGTTATTTTAACTAAAGACATGTATATCAAAGAGGCTATGAGACAACTAAATGATTGTACAGTCTATGAAAAATTAACACATGACCCAACATCAAAAATCCAACAAGTTTTAACGTCCTTTTTAATTAAGGGTCGTGAACAAAATATTTTAACCAAACAAGAATTTGAATATTTGAATATATCCCATCCTATCATCCCTGTTATATATTTCCTACCAAAAATTCATAAGAATATTACAAACCCTCCTGGGAGGCCTATTGTCTCAGGGATTAAGTCTATTTTATCCAATTTATCAGAATACCTAGACATTCTTTTACAGCCCTCAGTGAAACGTACAAAGTCATATTTAAAAGACTCTATGACTTTACTGCGATTTTTAAATAATTTTACATGGAAAAACACATATATTTTAGTAACTTGTGATGTACAATCTCTATATACTATTATCCGTCACGATCAAGGCTGTCAAGCAGTAGAAAATATTTTAAAAGCGGAGAAAAACATCCCTGACCATCAGATTGATTTTATCATTCAAGGTATTAATATTATTTTAAAAAATATTTTTTTCTGGTTTTTAGACTCTTTTTACTTACAAATACAGGGCACTGCCATGGGGACCAGGTTTGCACCCAGCTATGCCAACCTATTTATGGCAGACTGGGAATCCACTGCCATTTTTGGAGGGCATAGCTGGCAGACAAACCTGGTCACCTATTTTAGATACATAGATGATTTGTTTTTTATCTGGGATGGCCCTGAGAACTCTCTGAACTTATTTCTACAACACCTCAATACTAATGATAAAGGTATTATTTTAACCTGGGATTATAGCAAATCTTCCATTCACTTTTTAGACTTAGAGGTTTTTATTAGCAATGATCACATTCATACTAAAACTTTTTTTAAAGAAGTTTGTACCAATAATGTTATTGATGTATCCAGTTGCCATCATAAACCTTGGCTCCAAGGAATTCCCAAAAGTCAACTTCTTCGTTTACGCAGGAATTGTTCCCTTACGCAAGATTTTGAGGAACAATCCAAATTGATGTCTAATAAATTTGCTCAAAAAAATTATTCTACAAGCAATTTAGAAAATACATTAAAAAATATCAGTGCTACTAATAGATCTGAATTATTAGAATATAAAAATCAAAAAGAGACCAAAATTGCCCCAGTATTGCCAATTATTTTCGACTTCAATAACAAAAGCAATGTTATGAAGAGAATTATAACCAAACATTGGCATATATTAAAACAGGATGAGACTTTATCTGGGATTATCCCTGAGAAACCACAAGTTATATTTAGAGGGGCACCCAGCTTTAAGTCCATCCTTACAAATAATTATACAAAACAGAGCACCTTATCCCCTAGTCCCTCCACCTTTTTAACTAAACCTAGCGGTTATTTTAAATGCAACAGATGCATAGTATGTAAGCGGACTAGTGATACCATTAAATCAAAAACGACATCATTTACATCAACAGTAACACATAAAGTACACCAAATAAAACACTTTATTCACTGCAACACAAAAAACGTAATTTATCTCCTAGAATGCCCTTGTGGTCTTCAATATGTGGGCATGACCACTAGAGACCTTAAAACAAGATTGGCTGAACACTGTAGGAATATTCTAAAAGGCTATGAGAATCACTCAGTTTCGAAACATTTCCTACAACATGGAAAAAATCCAAAATATCTCAAATGTATTGGAATTGATACTTGTAGCATTCCGTGGAGAGGGGGAGATATTAAGAAAATATTAGGTAAAAAAGAAATGGAATGGGCATACAATTTAAAAACTCTTGCCCCTATAGGTTTAAACATTGATTTTGACCTTTTCAACTTTTTGGAATAATACAATTTGGACCTATATTTTTAATATTTTTTAATATTTGTTACCATCTTTTTTTAAACCCATTCTTATCCATTTTTCATTTATTTATCTTTTATTATTATTATTGGTTTTTTATTACTTTTAACTAAATGTTTCTTATATGTTCTATCTTGCTTAAATTCTACTACAATTAATAATTTCTATCAGCCTCATAACAATTTCTCCTTTCACCATGTATATATATATACTGTAATTTTCTTAATTATTTTTAATATGTGCAGATCGATTATATATGGCTTCATGTGTAATATTGTTTTCATAATATATATGTTTAATATGTGCATATCGATTATATTTGATTACATGTGTTATATGCTCAATATGAGCACTTTAAATTCATGCCTATATATATTTCAATGTGGAGCCTTCTGCTCCGTTTCTGTGCCTCCCCCTTTTCTGATTATGCAGGGAGGTGCTCCCTCCCACTCTGTCACACATGCGTTCCACTGAGTTGGAACGCATGTGTTCCATCCCATTATCACGTGACGCGGAAGCAATTTCGGCCGCGCGTCACGTGATAATGACGCATGCGTTTCACTTGGTTGAAACGCATGCGTTCCATCCAAACACCACGTGACGCGGAAGTAGTTAGATCCGCATGTCACGTGATCGCTTGTTTTATGTTGGTTTAAGTGTTTCAAATGCTCGTTTTTATTTCTGCTTTTTATATAAATACCATACTCCCTTATATTTTACAAATATACCCTTTTACTCTCATTTTGCTTATACACAAAATATATAATATTCCAATGACGTCATTCTGGCGGGAATTTCAAATTTCCATAGAAGTACTGTATGTTATATAAACCCTTGTATGTCAGGTGTGCTTTCCTTTATAATTATCTACTTGAAGAAGCCTTTTGAGGCGAAACGCGTCTAGATATTAGTATTTATTTTATTTATTTCTAATAAAGAATTTTATTTGGCATAAAATATTTTATTGCCATTTTCTTTATACTTAATTTATTTTATTATTTTTTTAATAAAATACCTGCACCTGACCTACATCTACAAAGAATTGAAAGAATCCAGAGGTGGGGATTATACCACCTAAGCGTCTACACTGAGCAGTACAAATCTGCTCTATACTGTGTAAGTAATTTTCTATATACCACCATTTTATATTACAAACAGAGAGCACTATTTTTTTATTCTCTTAATTTTGGGTTAAACTGATTGGAACACCGAATACGGATCTAGAATTCTCCAATCAAAGCACTACTCTGCATATCCTTGAGTGGGGATCATTCCACTTCATGCGCATATATTGGAGCTAAATTTTAGCTCCAAAAAGTGTAAGTAGGACTATTTACACCATTCCAATATTTACATTGTGATTGATATACTGTACCATTGGAGTTTTTTCTTTTTTCTGTTTTCCTTTTATGTACGTACCTCACCGGATTCAAGTACATCATTGTGAAGTCCCAACCCCTTCTGACGTCCTAAAGATTTACTACCTCTACAAGGAGAAACTACTATAACGAACATTTGATAAGTGCTCTGGACTTTTATTCATTTATCTTATTTTATATATTTGTTATATTTATTTCATTCAGGCGCACCCTTACCTTCTTTTGTCTTTTTATTTTGGATCTGACCCCTGAGAGGATTCCACATTGATTTTACTAGTCTACCCAGGGTGGAAATTTATCTGACAAACCATATTTTAATGGCTACAAAGGTCTGCATCTCTAGGTACTGGAAGAGGGAGGAAATCCCTAGTTTATTTGAAATTGTATTAAATAAAAATATAAAAAATAAATAAAAACTAGACACCAATGTGCAATATCAATAAGCTGATGCTAAGGCCAGTAAGGTATTGTCATGTATAAAAAGGGACATTAATGCTCAGGATAAAAATTTAACTTTGCCTCATTATAATAACTGGTAACACCACACCATGAATATGCTGTGCAATTTTGAGCACCTGTTCTAAAGAAGGATTTTATGGCACTAGAAAAGTGCGAGGTGGGCTACAAAATTATTAAAAGGAATGGAACATTTTTGTTATGAAGAAAGGTTAACATATTTAAATCTCTTTAGTTTAGAAAAACAGTGCCTCAGAGGGGATATGATAGCTTTATACAAATATATTCCAGGCCAATACAAATCATTGTCTGGAAATGCATTCTTAAAGGACCACTCTAAGCACCCAGACCACTTCAGCTTAATGAAGTGGTCTGGGTGCAAGGTCCATCTAGAGTTAACCCATTTTTTTATAAACATAGCAGTTTCAGAGAAACTGCTATGTTTATAAATGGGTTAATCCTTCCCCCAAAGCCTCTAGTGGCTGTCTCATTGACAGCCGCTAGAGGCGCTTGCGTGATTCTCACTGTGAAAATCACAGTGAGAACACGCAAGCGTCCATAGGAAAGCAATGATAATGCTTTCCTATGCGACCGGCTGAATGCGCGCGCAGCTCTTGCCGCGTGTGCGCATTCAGCCGACGGGGAGGAGAGGAGGAGGAGAGGAGGAGGAGAGCTCCCCGCCCAGCACTGGAAAAAGGTAAGTTTTACCCCTTTTCCCCTTTCCAGAGCCGGGCGGGAGGGGGACCCTGAGGGTGGGGGCACCCTCAGGGCACTACAGTGCCAGGAAAATGAGTATGTTTTCCTGGCACTATAGTGGTCCTTTAAACAGGACTATACACAGAATATACAGTAGAAGAAAGGAGATTTAGTCTAAGGCAAAGTAAGAGGTTTGGCCCCTTGAATATGTTGTGCAAATTTGAGCACCTGTTCCAAAAGAAGGATACTATGGCACTAGAAAAAAAAAATGGCACTAGAAAAACTGCAGAGGAAAGCTACAAATTTATTTAAATTCAGGATTATGCAGAGAACACAACTTCATGCATTTCGACTAAAAGAAAGGAGCTTTAGTCTAAGGCAAAGGAAATGATTTTTTACAATAAGAACAATAAAGATGTGGAATTCTCTGCCTGAAGAGGTGGTTTTAACAGAGTCTACACAGATGTTTAAACAGCAACTGGTCAAATACTTGCAAAAACATAATATTCAGGGATATAGTTTTTAATTTGTGGGGTAATAAGAATATAGAGATCTGACTGCCTTTCTGGGGTCGAGAAGGAATAATTTATTTATTTATTTGTTGCAAAATTGGAAGCATTTCAAACTGGGGGTTTTCTGCCTTCTTTTGGAGAAGTGCCTCTGTGTTGTCAGTCGGAATCAAAGCGGTACTATTTTAAAATGGTGTCACGTATTCATCCACTTATAAAAATGTTGTTAATGGAATTTACTGTTCAGACAGGAAAAGTTGTGCCGAACAACATTACTGTCCTGACAGGAAAAGTTGTGCAGAGCAGCAATCAAATCCACAGGAGGGTTTGTGCTGAGAAGCAATTATGCAAATGGTAACCTGGTAACTGCCTTTGGGGTCAAAGGCCGATTACAGCCTATCAGATCCAGAGGAGGGGTATTTAGGCCCAGTTCTCATCCTGCTCAGTGCCCTGTCGTGGTTTCCCTTGTGGTTGTCCGAGAGCACGTTATTGATTCTGGTAATTTTGATTATTTGACTTTGGCATTGTTTTTGACATCCCTGTTTTCTGGCATCCCTGACCCCTGGATTTTCCTTATTGTTGTGTCTCTTTATCCCTTGACCTCGGCTATTCCTGACTATTCTTTGGTACGTTAGTCCGGCCATTCTAAGGTCCGGTATACATTACCTATCAGTCCTCTGTGTTACACAATTCTACGTGCTGGATCATACGGTAATCCTGACAAATAGTATCTTGACCTGCATACTTAACAGTTTCCCTATAAGTTAAATAGCAATAGCCCCTGTATCATTACATAATAAAGCAATATAATATGCAGTCCTGCATATGGGTCGATTCAATTTTATTCTAACAAAAATTTTAAAAATATTTTCTTTTAATTTACTGTGAGAAAAAAAAGCTACTTTTGAAAGACCCAGATAAAAAAAAAACATGAAGTAGCTTGGCAACCCATTCTTCAGTTCAATATTGCCCCAAATTCCTATATATATATTTGTAGTCGGGGACCAAAGCTGTATCTATGATAAGTTGGATATATATGAGCAAGCCGGTTGTGGTGTGCCAAAACCGACATATCGTGTAGGCCTGTAATAAAAGAGGGCAAAAATTGGATAAAATAAGCTTATTACATATCTCTACGTAGCTAGATTCATAAAGGCTTGTCTACTGAACTCTAGCTCTGGTTGTGGTATGTATCTAGTAATATACTGCGGATTTCCAGCATCCTAATGCTTATGATGTGAGCAGGGACATTTGTCTAGAAGCAGCTAATGCTGCCCTGATTCTGAATGAATAAATCATGCACATAAATAAATAATGATAGAATCAGTGATCCTTTCTACTGCTCAAAGTGCTGCCAATCAGTATTTTATCCTTTTTATATTTGTTCACTATTTCGGGTAAAATAAAATAAAATGTATTTTGAAATGGGTCTTTCTTGTTTGAGTAACAATCTCTGCTTAAAGGAACAGTACATGAAAGATATGATTTTGATTTCCAATTCATTGACTCCAGTGTAATATATGAGGTGTTTATTTACAGAGGATATCATTGTGGTGATTTGTAAACAGTATTGCAAATTTTAAGTAAATGTAGCCGTTATTTTCAACTTGGCTATTTCTACCGCCGGGCTCTAGGGGGAGGAAGGGGCTTAACTCTTACCTTTCTCCAGCGCTGGGCTCCCTCGGTGCTGGGGACTCTCCTCCCTCTTCCGCCGAATGTGCATTTTCAATGCTTTCCTATAGATGCTGGTGTCTTCTCACTGTAAAAATCACAGTGAGAAGCGCGGAACTGCCTCTAGCGGCTGTCAATGAGACAGCCACTAGAGGCTGGAATAACCCATATGTAAACATAGCAGTTTACAGCAGGCAGGGTTAACCCTAGATGGACCTGGCACCCAGACCACTTCATTAAGCTGAAGTGGTCTGGGTGCCTATAGTGGTCCTTTAAACAACAGACACGTTTATACAGGATATTTGCTAGTCTGGCACTTCATGGGTTTGTGCATGACCTAGTGTCCTGCAATCGGAATTTTATCCAGGCCGAACTGGCTCCCTGGGATTGTTCCCAGGGCATTTGCAGCACCTGTGGTAGATAAACCCTTAACTCTGCCCCTCTCATAACTAACCCTGCCTTTCCTGGCCCAAACATTCTAACTCCGCCCCCCGCCTGCCTCTAACCCTTCCTTCCAAGTTCCTGCCTCCAGAAATCCTTTGAAGAGTTGGCCAGTGGGAGGGAGAAGGTTCCATGTGCCGCTTCCCATGTCCTATTCCTTGTAGGAGTGATCACAAAAATACTGGAAGCATGACACAGAACAGGTACCATACTGAACAACTGGGCTGCTTCCAGTGCCCCTAGACCCCACCTGAGTATGTGAGAAAAGGAGGGCAGCTTGCTGTGTGTTTGTGTGTGTGTGTGTGTGTGTGTATTAGGCCTGTGTGTGTGTATTAGACAGTGTATGAGTGCCTGTGTGTGTTTATTAGGCAGTATCTGTGTGTATGTGTATTAGGCAGTGCCTGTGTGTGTATTAGACAATGTGTGTTTATTAGGCAGTATCTTTGTGTGTGTGTGTGTATAAAGCTGTGTGTATATTAGGGTGTGTCTGTTAGGCAGTGTGTGTGTGTGTGTGTGTGTATGTATTAGGCAGTGTCTGTATGTCTGTTAGACTGTGTGTGTGTGTGTGTGTGTGTGTGTATGTATTGGGCAGTGTGTGTCTCTACTGGACAGTTTGTGTATGTACTAAGCAGTGTATGTATGTATTAGCATGCAGTTTATATCAAAGATGTGGAATGTATATCGCCCAACGGCTGGGATATGCAGTTTTGGCATTGGACAGGAAGAATTGTTTTTGTATTCTTTTAGGGCTGCCTTAAGGGGTGTTGATGCAAAGTAGGGAGCTACCCCCGGCAGGCATACTGGGATGCTGTAACTGGGCCTGGCTGCAGCTCACAGTGAGTCGTGAAGAGCGGCAGCATCCAACTGTTCTCCACAGTGCTCAACAATCATGGCTGCCGGGATTCAGCGTAATGCCATAGCCGGCTGCCAACACACTATAAAGGGCAAAGTGAGCATGTGACAGTGTGTGTGTATGTGTGGGTCAGTGTTAGTGTCAGCGTGCAGTGTGTTTCTGTATGAGTCAATGTGTTTATGTATGAGTCATTGTGTTTGTGTATGGGTCTACTTTAGTCCCTTGGACATGTAGATTTAAAAAAAATATTATTGGGTATTAGGCAGTGTGAGTATGAGACTGTAACGGAACTCCCCGTACTCCGACTGAGTACCTTCCGTTGATGGACGCTTCCTAGCCTGTGCCGAGGACCACAAGCACCGCATTGGACACCACAACCACCGTCTTCTGTCCACCCTGGATCTGCTTCTGTCCTCCAGGACCGTGTGGGGAAGACCTCTCCTCCAGGAGCGCGTATCAGGAACAAGCTCTTAAAAGAGCTAAGTGATTAAGGCTCAAGGGAGTATGCGGAGCATAGCAATCCCCAGTGTGATTATAGTAGTTCCCTCCAATAACGAGACGAGGCTACGTTTTGAAGGGTAAAGAAGAACTGTGTTTAATTAGCACCAAAGGGCCTTCTTTTATGGAGTCTTACACATACAGGACCGCCCACAGGGTTTTTCAGAAGAACCAAAAAAAACATTACAACACGTACTATAAAGTAAACCACTCCCAGCAGAAATCCTCCCCTCTACCTGTGATGCAATTATCTCCAGACAATAGACTAACTTAATTATCACAGGCAGAAAAATACAGTATTGTAAAAACATATCACAGGGACTCCAAAATATGCAATAGCCCCATAAAAAAAATATCACATATCCAAAATTCACCCACATCCGTTCAGTAGTTTGGAAGATACAGTTTAATGCAGATTCCGCAGAACATATACAGGCTATATGAAAAATAATTACTGTTAAATGTGTCCCCTGTTCTGTAGTTTAAAACTACTGAACGTTGTCTTTGTGCACCAAATACTGGCGAGATGGCACCGTGTAGAAAAGTCAAAACAGTGTCTGTGAGTTAAAATGGCTGCCAACCATTGTTCTCACCATGTGCCTCTGATACATGAAATGGTGACCACCCAGTAACTCCACAGTTTGTCTGGTAGTCTATCCAGCCAAACCAACAGATGAAACACATGGGGAAAAGTGCAACAAACAAAGGGAATAATAAAAAATATGGACAATAGTCATATCTGTTCACAATCTCCAGCTTTGTCACAGGGCACAAATAGTGTTTTCAAATGCCATATATCCCAGGGCCATAGTCAGAAGGTAGGAGGCGGGCAAGCAGCCCCCTCCAAGAACACGTGGCGAAGTCTGTTCCGCCACAGAGACAGTTTGTGTATTGGTGTATGTATTACATGTATGTAATAATCATATATTTCAATGTACTTATTAGTCAGTATGTAAGTATGTATCAATAAAGCAGTTTATGTGTGTGTGTGTGTGGCAGCATGTGTATGTGTGTGTGTGGCAGCATGTGTATGTATTGGGCAGTTTGTGTATGTATTAGGCAGAGTGTGAGTGTATGCAATAGGCAGTGTGTCAATTATAAAGAGTTTGTGAGTATGATGCAGTTTTTATGTTTTGGTGTATGTATGTATTCAGCAGTTTCTGTGTGTGTGTATTAGGCAGTGTGTGTGTTTATATGTATAAGGCAGTTTTTTTGTGAGTGTGTGTATGTATAAGGCAGTTTGCTAAGAGAGAGGAATACTCCACACACATAAAGTATTTCAACTTGCTGAAGTGCTTCATATGTTTGGAGTTTGTAATTTTCTTGACAGTTTATAAAATGGCTGATTTCAATAGAATTTTGGGTCAAAACATCTTCCTGTCTGTCACACAGCTGTCACACAGGTTTTCTTCCACTTCCTTTAGCTCAACAGAGCCAGCAGAAGAGGCAGACGTGCTGTACTAACATGCACCTGTCTTCTCCCTTTCTCAATGAGTTGAACAAGTGAAACTTGGGAAAGCTGTAATCGAGTGCGCATGCGCACAACTGCAGCCCCAGAACAGAGGCTTCTCAGTGAGGTTGAGATTCTGATTGGACGGCTTGCAGAAAAAACAAAACATTTTCTTTGTGGGTATATCAACTAAATTAGTTAAAAGAAATTAATGGAATGTATCCTTTTGTAGTTTAGTGAATAAACTTGTAGAACTATCTCATGAGGGGGTGGAAAAATTGACCTTTCCCTAGGGTGGCATTATTCCTTGCACCGGCCCTGTTTACACACATTCTCTGCACCCCACAATATCCAGGGGGAATTATTATTATTATTGGAATATGTTTATCTTAATGTTGAGCAAAGACAATTCAAGACAATTCAAGATAATTCAAGGGGAAAAGAGTGTGAACGCACTGGGTTAAGGGCAGTGCATGTGACTGTGTACATATATATACAAATAAGAAAACAAAAAAACTTAATTTACTAAGTCTATCTGTATCCATCCACACCTTCTTGGATATATGGATATATATATATAAGATTTATATGTATAAATACTTTAACATTTTTTATTTTACTTAGATTTATTGTTTAGTTATTTATTTATTATTTTTTGTTTTATTATTTATTTTTACTTTTATTTTATTTGTATGTTTATTTATATTTATTTTTATTTATATTGTTTTGGTTGCTTTATTATTTGTTTACAGATTATTTATATTTATTCATCTTTAATGGAGGATATATCATGGTATACAGGTAGACATAGTTGTAATATTATTCTATATATGGGATTTGTATTTATAATCTTTGTTAAAATAAAAATAGCCTTTTTAAAACCAAGAATGATATTTGTATATATGTAGTATCCAATGAATGAAGTGAAAGTTCTGCTTGAGATCGCATAGGCACTTTATTTTCTATGCACTTTAGAAAAGTTAATTATACTGTATACACACTCTAATGGTTATAAAAAATACCTACTATTAGATACGCATAGAGAGTATAACCATGCCTTCTTTTGCCCACGTTGTCCCCTTTTGTATTCATATGCATGAGCACAAGATAAACAGAGATGGAACGTAATTGGAACGCACAATACGCTTCTGATGGAACGCAGACGCTCTTGCCGTCTTTGGAACACACGGAAGTGTGAACGAGAGCGATTATGTCATCGATATGGAACAAAAGGCAGAAAGTAACAGATCGAAGACAGCTGGGATGATTCTACAACGGCGAACCAAAAACGTGATCAAAGGAACACCCACCGAACCACCAATGTACTCTCAGATAGTATACCTATATGTATATATGTACTGTGAGGGGGAGATATTTCAGGCGGTTATTGATTTGTAACACTGCATTTTGTAACTCTGTTATTTTATCTTTACTAAGTCCCTAAGAAAGTTCTATTTTTAGAATTAAACGCGTATGACTAGTTTACGTTTTATATTTTTATTTATTTGGCAATAAATGTCATTTTTTACCAATTGCATGACACCTGCTTCGTCTGACTCCTAACTTCTACAAGGTGAAGGAGAGGAGGATCCCAAACAGCCCCCCAAAGCTATCAGGGGAGGCACCCTACATGTGACTATCACTTCTACATTCAGTGCATGTCACACATAATTTAACAAAGAATACCACACTGTTATTTTGCTTTTTTATGTTTTATAGGTAAACAGCTGTATCCCATTGTGTTATATTTTATACATCCATTTGTAAGATACCTACCTGGGATCTTAAGCTGTTGGTTTACTAAAATGTAAGTTATTTTAATATTTTTGTTCTCTTTTCCGTATAGTGAAATGTACAAATAACAGTCTGAACACATAGGTTTAATGACAGTGTAGATGTAAGGTTGACAGTGTAGATGAGAGGTATTTTAAGGCTGCCTTTCCGGTGCCGGTATTGCAGTAATACCGGCAATATAAAAGAGAGTGAAATTGAATCGTTTTTGCTGGAGCCTTTCCTACCTCTCCCTGGCTGTATAATTTGTATTTTTGCCAACAGTGAGTAATTTTGGTGTGTGGATTACTCAATCCTTTCACCACCTTTATGTTATTCATTTGTTCTCATTAGGGTTTTTATATTCAGGCTTAGTGCTTTTGAATACTGTGGTGACACGTTGGCCCTTGTCTACTAAATAGTAAGCTGATCAACTATTGCGGCCTTCAGACACACACAGCCTGTGGGCCAGCAGCGGGAGAAGCGGCCAATCTCTCTGCCTGCGGTGGCCCGGGC
Organism: Pelobates cultripes; assembly: GCA_933207985.1. NCBI lineage: Eukaryota > Metazoa > Chordata > Amphibia > Anura > Pelobatidae > Pelobates > Pelobates cultripes. The sequence continues at coordinate 199,852,644 of OW240917.1, read as the reverse complement.
TCATTGCATTGCAGAGCATAGGAACCCCGAACTTCCCCCCCACCCCCGGACCGGCGGGGATATCCCAGTCCCCACCGGATCATTCTGGTGGCTTAAGCGATGACAAAGCGATACTGCCAACAAATCGGAGGGCCGTGGCCTGCCTCTTAAGATGGCCGCCACGCCGGGGTCTGACGCCTTCCTTCAGCCCCCCCTGTCACACGTGGACCCTCTCATGCAAGCCTTGGAGTGCATACTAGCACGATTCTGGGAGAAGATATCAGCACAAGCACACACCTTACCCTCCACTCCCACGCCCAGGTCCACTGGCAGCACAGCCTATGGTAAGTACCCGGATCGCACTACATGTAGACTCCTGAAGGAGAAGAGGGCAACACGGGTCCGGAGGTCACAGCAGCAACACCGATTGCCTCACAAGCCACTTTACGGCAGATTTGTGGCTCGACACACTGGTTGGCACCGCACCTATGCGCGCACTTCGCGCCACCGGAGGGTTCCAGCTCAGATGGGTCGGCCACGAAAACTGAAAGGACCCAGAAGCCATGAACCAGGTAATGGTCTGTACTGGAGCCTGGGCAGAAAAACACAGGAGTGGAGCAATACCCGTGAATGGAAGGATCCCAACACAGGGCTAAATGGACTATGCCTATTAAGTATCTGCAGCCTCCCATCTCTTGGCATAGGCTAAGCAGCCCCCAGAGACACTCACCATAAGCAGGCAACGCTTGCGGTAACCACTTACTACGTTGACATGTTTAAACAAGCAATCCAGTGATTATTATTTTTTGTTATTAAGGAAGCCCTATTCCTCTCTTTATAGTGTACTAGCTATATTTCTTGTTTAGACTAACAGTGCTGCATCACAAACGACACACACGCTAATGCTATTCTGCTGTAGGCATGTGCATGTGGAAAATTTTCGGTTCGGTTCGGCATTCCGAAATTCGGGACTTCCGCATTTCGGGACTTCGGCAATTCGGCACTTAAGCACTTCGGAATTTCGGCATTTCGGGACTTCTCTTGCAGCAGCTTAGTAGATAACTCCCTAATTCCCACGGTATTAGGGAGTTATCTATCAAAAGGCTGAAAGACCTAAATTGAGACATAAAGACATAAAAAACAAATAGGGTCCCCCCTCCTGAGCCCCCACCCGCGACGCGCGAGTGGGGGCTTTTAAATTATTGCCCCCCCACCCCTGAGCGGCAGGTGGGGGCCCTAAAGTAAAATGATGGGGGGGACCTATTGTCCTCACCCCGGCCCCCACACCTGAGCGGTGGGTGGGGGCCCTAAATACTAATAAGGGGAGGACCTAATGTCCTCCACCCCTGGTCCCCACCCCTGAGCAGCGGGTGAGGGCACTAAGTGGTGGGTGCTGTATAAAACATGTGCCTCAATAAAATAAAGAATGTAAAAAAAAAAATAATAATAAATTTACTTGCTATTGAATTTAGGTTTTTCTAACTATCCTGACTATCCTATATAGAATCAAGGTGATGGGCCTTCTGGCTCCACATTTCATTTGCCTGGGGTTTCCCCTTCTTGCAGGGATGTTGGAGATAATGCAAACTTTATGGCATCAGAGGAATCCAATCCCTCCTTGATTTCACCATGGCTCAATCCATAAATAAGGCAGCAATGGGTGTTATGTCATCCTTTGTCACTCAGTCTATTACTCAGACCTTTATATAGTGGCCCACAAGGTTATAAGGCCCCATTTTCCGCTACACTAGCGCAACTAGGCTGCAAAGCCCTGTGCAAACTTAAAAATTCTATCTTCCCTCCAGCAGAACAGGTTCATCCTGTCTAGAATGACATGCTGGTGTTGCACAACCACTGCACAAAATTGGCCAGATCATGGAAACGGGCACGCACCCAGAGCAGGGAGGAGGACTATGAGGATGCTTATATGGACTAGTTTTGTGAGGACAGCTCTGACCATGATGGCTTGGATGAGAAACCGGTTGCTTCAGCCCAGAAGGCTACGGCTCAGGGCTCCCTGCGTGTCGAGGTGAACGAGGGCATCAGTCTCCAGGACCCACAGAGTAATCCCTTGTTTGACCCGGATGAAGTGCCCTAACCTTGTTCAGTTGAGTGGGAGCCTCCTGAGCATATTGCTCAATACCTAGCACTTAGAGTCGTTGTCTGTGGAGAGTCACAGTAAGCTTAGAGCTGAATGCCCGTGGCCCATTTTACAGAATCTGATGGGAAAAACCCTAAATGTTGACCCGAAGTTGGTTCAGTTCCTGAACAAAGTCGGGATGGAAGCAGAGGAAGGCCTTGATTTCTTGCTTAAATACTGCCAAGATAAATTCTTGGATACCTTGGTCCCTATTGCTAAGCTTTACAAGCTTGTTGAGTCAGCTCAATCAGGTGAAATAGCCTTTGATATCAAGGTGGCAAAGGGTTGGTTGCAGCGTTTGGTTTGCATGGTTGGAAACACAAATACAGCAAAGTCTTCTGAATGCCGCAATAAAATCTATAAAAGTTTAAGCCCAAACTGGTAGTATGGCGACCAATGAGCCGGGACCAGCCGTAAGGGCTTTCTCTTTGGAGAATCCCTCATCAAGGATTTAGGAATCTATATTAAGACATTTACGGCTCTTGGAAAAAAAAGAGCAAACATCTCTAAAAATAGTGTTTGCTCCTAATGTTTTTGGAGGGGCGGGAAGAGGTAGGAGCCGTCTACCCAGCCGTGGATTTCAAGGCTACACTTATTTATATACTTAAATGACATCCTTCTCCTGTGTCAATCACAATCCCAGCTTCATGTTCACCTGTCTTAGTGTGGGGATATTTATGGGATGATAATATTAAACAGTCGAGAATTGCCCACTATTTCAATTCTCTTAGATCTTAGAGATCGTTATCATGTAAGTGAATGTATTCCATACAAATAAAATCACAATGTGTTATAAAAATAGATTTAATTTATTGTGACAAATTAAATAACAATATTAGGCAGCATGCATGATAATAATCAGTGAATATTTAGTATAACATAAGTATGCAATACAATGGAATGGCTATACACGTTCCAATGGCTAACAGCATCTCCTGTCACTTAATAAGATTTATGAGGGTACTTTATAGACAAAAAGTAAAGCTTCACACAGCGAAAAGCCATAAAACCTTGGCTAACAGATCAACCAAGTAACCCTTTCAATGCTGGCTAGATCCTCCTAGGCATATAATATCCTATTCTCATGTAGTTTTCAATTAAAATAACATTCAAACCAGCTCATTAATCATTTCCTGGAACCATCCAATAAGAATAATCTACCAGATTTTTACAAAAGCCGAATTTTATTTTGCCTAAAAAGATATCTTATCTTATTTTAGAGCAAATCAATACACCTGGATAAAAACAACGGTATGCTAACACGTGATACTATCACATTAATATATAATTATTCTTAATTCCACCTGCAGAATGGAATGTTTATAACTATATATTCTTTTTAGTTAACTAAGATTTCTAAATATTAAAATCTGACCGTGATTTATCCAGTCATATATCATGCTATTAGTACATTTAAATTAATTTAAATTAATTAAATAAAACCAGCATAATTACCAGTTATGTAGATATTCTCATCAGATGAGTAGGTAGTCCCAGAAACTTGATTGGTTGTATGGAGGTGTGCATGAGTAATAGAGAAAAGTGGTATTGGTTAGAAAGTATCAGTAAATTTTAAGTGCCAAGGAGTTTAAGAGTTGAGTGTTAGTCCCAGAGAGTGTCCTGGATCTCTCTGCATGTCCGAATCTGATTGCCCAAACTCCAACTACCTCTCTCTTCCCTTTGTCCTAACTTTTAAAGGGCCAGACTCTCTGTACGTCATTAGTTGATAAAGCCAATAGGAAACCGTAGGTGTGTTCAATCTATGGATCGCAATTTAGGTATTTGATCCATAGAGGGCCGTCTTGCCTAACTAAACCTTCCTATCCAGGAAAGAGTTAACTTTTCCTGATGACGATTTTGATGTCATTTGGCTTATCTAAAATGACTACCATAACTTCGATTTTCTGTCAGTTCAAAGCGTTTGTCTCAGTCTTTGTGGCAACTACTTTGATCGTAATTTCTAAAATTGACAGTTCTAAACTCAATTTCACCCCTTACTTACAATGAGACCTTGTAAATTTTAGAAAGTAAAATGAATTACTTAGTCTTCTCTGTCACTAGTGTCTGTGTTTATATAATGCATTCCTTAGCTCAGGCTCACTGGTTAGTGAAAGCAAGGAAATTATGTGTCTTTGTTATCCTGAAGATAGCAAAATGGAGTCCGCTCTGTTCTGAGTGACTCTGGCAATATACACTTTTAATTTCTTTCTTAGCACAAAATGTCCGCCGATATAAATATCCTGACATTAGACAACTCATCTTCTCCAAACCCGGGATTTTTTGGTGAATTGGGAGAAATCAGTCATTCTACCCTCCCAATGCATAGAATTTCTGGGATTCTGCTCCAGCAAATTTTGTTTCTACAAAAGGACAAAATCACATCAATCAAAAAAGAGATAAGATGTCTTATGAATCATCCAGAAACTTCTCTCAACAAGCGAGAATTATCGAACTACTGGCATCACCCATACAAGCTATTTTTCCAGTTCATCTACATTACCGAGCTGTTCAAAGACTCAAAGCTTCATATCTACATTCCAGTCACTCGTACGAAACCTGTGTTTCACTAGACGCGGAGTCCAGAGAAGAACTGACGTGGTGGCTCGCCCATAAGGAACGGATGGATGATTTTTGTATCTACTCCACATCTTGTCATAGAATCAGACACCAGTTTACATGGCTGGGGCGCGCAATGCGAAACCATTTCTACTGGTGGCAGATGGTCCACCAAAGAAGCTTTTCTTCACATCAATTGTCTAGTGCTACTATCGGCATCCTTCAGCATACGCAGCATGTCTCCCACGGGCATTCTTGCTCTATTCTCCTCAAGATGGACTATGTCCCAGCCGTGCATTACATCAATCACCTGGGAGGAACGATGTCAAAGATTTTAGCAGTTATGGCTCAGGAGTTCTGCTGCCTACATCACAACATATCGGTGATAGTGGAACACACACCAGGCCAAGGAAACACCACAGCGGACTGGAATTCTTAATACCTACAAGATTCAGAGAATTGGCACCTGCATCCATCAATTTTTTTTATGTCTTTCTACATAGATCTTTTTGCGTCCTGTCTGAATACCCAACTCCCTTGGTTCTTCAGTTGTCAACCTGACCTAGACGCACTGGCGATGCACGCATTCCTACAGGACTAGACCACGGGAAGGAATTACGCCTTTCCTTCACTCAATCTCATATCCCAGACTCTGGAGTTTCTTTGATGCTCCAAAGGGACTCAGGTTTTGATTACCTCGTTATGGATATCTCAGCCTTGGTTCCCACATCTATTGGAAATGTCGACAGATTTTCCTCATCTGCTGCCGGACAGGCTTTCCCTTCTGACTAATCCAGAAGGGATGAGTCATGAGTTGATTGACCAGGGCCTGCTTCATCTTATAGCTGGCTCATTTCTGGGGACCTTGGACTGTTGAGGATGTCCCACAAACAACGGTCTGTCTACTGGCAGATGCTTGGATACCAGGAACTAGACGCTCCAACGATTCAGATGGAGAAAGTGGTCTGATGCATGGGACGATTGTTGCATGCCATATCAGCTCCTCTAAAAGCGATTTTTACAGGGACAGAGCCTAGCCTTGAGCCAGAGCAGTCGCATGTTACCTGAACTCCTCAACCAAAAGCCTAAATCAAGCTTTTTTTGGAAAAAAAAATCCATAAAATTGTGGCTGATATTACCTACCCAACAAACAAACCGGAACATCATGGGCCAAAAACATAAAAAAACAAAGGCCAACAAAAGCCCACCGGGTCGGAATGTAGGGGAACTGTTCCAGAGAGCACAGCAGGCTGCATGGGACAACATGGCGTCCCTCAGAAATTAATCCTCATGCTACTCTGATGACTTTACCTGCGGCCCGGGAGAGGGAGCCTCAATACCGAAACAGCCGACACCTAAGCCTCCTGAGAATGAGGAACGGGAACCGGTCACAGCAGCGCAACTTTGTACAATGATTGCTGAGCTGCGCACAAACATAGCAAGGGACATGGCCCGCTTCCAAAAAGCTGTGGAAGGTGTAGCAACACAGGTCACCCAACTTGAAGCAGCACACAGTAAGCACGATACCAGACTTAAAGTGGAACAGGGCCTGGAGGAACTAAAGCGGCAGCAGCAACAAGTGGATGGGAAAATAGATGCCCTGGAAGACCATAGAAGGCGGTACAATTTAAAGATACGGGAATTCCGGAGTCTGTGACTATGGAGGACTTACCTAATTTTATCTGGAGATTCATCGATGCCCTTCTCCCGCCTAAACACGTGAAAGCAGTCAGACTCGACGGCATGTTTCGCCTTTCTAAACCGGCAGGCGCACCATCTTCAGCAACACTGGACCTAATCATCAGACTCCAGTCCCTGCAAGACAAAGCACTGCTTCAAGCAGCAATACGAGGAAAAATCCGATCCAGTTTGAAGTAGACTCGCTACTGATATTTCCGGACCTCACCAGAAATACCCTAGCCTGGCGTCGGTCCCAGAGACGCCTGCTGTAGTATCTGCTAGAGAGAGAGGTCTCTTACAGATGGGGACTGCCAAGAGCACTCCTCTACACCATACAGGGCACAACCCACAGAGACGGAACCTACAAACCACATGAGCAAACTGGGCATGCTGCAGGCAGCGAGGATCACCAAACCGAGCTTGACCCAGCGAGACGATCCAGGAATTCACATCCAAACACAGAGACCCTTCAAACTTACAAGCGCTGTGACCTAGAGGGGCCCGTAGACCTATGGGGATAACCAAACACCAGCCACAAGGGTCCTTGCACGTTCAGAGACTTACCCTCAAATTCCACCGAACAGCTTAACAGTTTATCCATTGTTATGAATGTTATGGTTACTTTTCATTCTTGTTTATCACTATGGCACACTAGACTCTCACCCTGTTATACCTCTATACCTTACACCACCCGAGGGCTCTAGGGCTACCTCTAAATGTAAATTTCGCCCAGGCTCAGACCACTCGCCTGCTCATGTGGGCATTTAACCTATTTGGCTCACGGCCAAGATAAAATTATACTACTGGCAACACTACATTACTCCCCCGCCCCCCCCCCCCACTCACTCCTATAAAAGACAGAGGAGTACTCCTTGCGAACCCTACATCATAGGAGGTCTACCCTCCCCCCGGGAGGTCCACTCACCCTAAGGCAATGTCTTCATGCGCCCTCAACCTTCAACCCAGGGGGCTCACACATGAAATGTATACACTACAACACCACTCCTCATATTACCCCTACAAAAAAACAACAAAAAAACTACTGCGATGACATTGTCGTATATATGTTTCTCTTTTGTGTTATACAATGTGCTGGCACTCGACATAGTGAGACAAAATAAAGAATTGTTTTTTTTTAAAGCGATTTAAAATTTTCTTACTCAGCTCTTTGAGGATGTAAAGGCTTTATGTACAATCAATCTCTGCAGATTAGCGATCTCTGCTGGTCATACAGGCTTGGATGGTGTCCCTATCGGTAGACATTCCTTTGTGTGTCAGCTCCTTAAAGGCATTCGTTTTTCTCAACCTCCTCAAGCTCGAAATTCTTCCTTTTAGGATGTTAACTTGATTTTCTATTTTTTGGAATCTTGGCCTTCAAATCAAGAGCTTTTGCTTAAACAGTTATCTGCAAAACTGCTAATGCTTTTTTGCTTACTTTCATGTAAGCGTGTCGCTGATGTCAGGGCATTAGACTGGCAAGCACGTGTTTTTGTTTCGAACGGTCTGTCTTAATATTTCCTCTAGGACGAAATCCTCGACTAAAGAATAATTTTACCCAGCTTTCCCAGAAAACCTTTGTCCATTGTTATGCCTCAAAGAATATGAATGACGTACAGTTTTGTTATGTTTGTCTCCACTCGAGCCTATGTTCCTCTTCCGGGTACCTAACCTGCCTGTGTCCACACCTACCATGGCACATTGGATCAAATGGTTGTTATCTTTGGTAGGAATTCATACTTTAGTATTATCTTCCCATTCTATCCGGGTTGCTATGGCTTCTAAGGCCTTGATGGTATGTTGCAGATTGGAAGACATTTTATGAGCTGCAGATTGGTTGAATGATTAAACATTTAGCAATATTTATTTTTGTTCAGTGCAACATTTTTCTAATCAAGTTGTTGCTCAGCTTTAAAACAGCATAATAGAAGCCTCACTGTCTTTAATCAAATTACCAGATTTTACTATTAGCATGATGTAAAGTCATGACTTTATTAATGACACGGAGGCGAGTATTATTCCCAACCATTCTTCCCTCTTGGGATTGACTTATTTTTCATTCTATTTGTTCCTTCCTGCTGTAGTTCCTGATAAGTGCAGGAATATTGCCTCATAAGCAGATAAGCGGTAAGTATGTGGGATTTTATGCTTTATGGTATATTTATTGCCTGTATTTGTTTTCATGTCTATGGCTAGATAGATAATTGTTGAATCTGAGTCACAAACTTTCGATATTACCAAATTTTCCTTCTCTTTTAGCTTGAATACATCTTCTACACAGGTGTTTCGTTGAATTATATCATTCTGGTTTGACTTCCGGTTAATGGAGTTTTAATTTCCAGAGTTCCTGCTCAGTTGAGTTTTACTTGGTTCCAGTGTCACTGGTCTTTAGTAGGCTACGCAAGAAAAAGGAGGAGTCTAGGAGTGTTACACCTTTATGCGCTGTACCCTGATTGATTGCAGTGTTGCTAAGCTATGTTAAGTTTTTACTGATGATTTTCTCTCATATTTTTTTTTGCTTTTGAGGGAAACTAAAGAAAGAGAATGCATAAAACATGCCTCTGTGTCATTAATAAAATCATGACTTTACATCATGCTAATAGTAAAATCTGGTAAATATTCTGCAATATCGGCGCCGGCCTGTATGGGTTGCTGTGTGTGGAAAGAGGCAGGGATAGGTAGTTACATCATATCCCTGCCTCTCTCTACTCACTGATCCATGGAGGAGCAGCTACACAGCACAGAGAGTACAGACATCAGCTCCCAGCCGGCAGAGACAGCCTCCAGCTCAGGTAAGTAAGGGATGGAGAAAGGGCTGCAGGGAGACATAAGGACACTGAGGCAATAGGGGAGATTGGGGCAAAAAATAGAAAGAGGTCCAGGCACTCCAGAATACAAAGAAGGCAAATTTATTATACCCCCCGCTAATAACAACATTTTGACCTGAACGGTCTTTGTCAAGCTATCAAATGCACACACAAATACCAATTTATAGGAATCAAAGTGATTAGCATAATTAACATAATAAAACAATCAAAAAAATCAAGCTCATATAATCAAATGTAGCTTACCCAAACATAGAGGTTGTGCGCATGGGCGTCCGGTCCGCGGAAAGCGCATGTCCTTGTTTAATGGGGATTGAGACGTCACTGCGCAGATGTCTTCTCATGTGTTGAATGTCACTACGCTGACGTTACGTACATAGCGGAAATGAATCCTGAATCCTTTGGCGGTAACTTTCCGGATCTCTCCATTTCTCAATTTCATTTTAATCTATTCACTCAATTTATTTACTTATCTAATCAGTAATTGATTGGCTTTGCAACTCGTGGGACAGCTGACATCCTCTATGTTTGGGTAAGCTTCATTTTTTTATTATATTAATTATGTTAACCACTTTTATTCCTATAAATTGGCATTTGTGTGTGTATTTGATAGCTTGACAAAAAACGTTCAGGTCGAAACATTGTAATTGGTGGTGGGATCAATAAATTTGCCTTCTTTGTATTCTGGAGTGCCTGGACCTCTTTCTTTTTTTGCCTCATCACGTATTTGGTTCTTGGTACTGGGAGCGGCCTGGTTGCACCCAGTTTCATATCACAATGGGGATTGAGTGCAGTTCCACACCCCTGTTTCTTGGCAATAGGGGAGAATGGGAGACCTGGGGACACTGAGAAACTAGGGGATAATGGGGCACCTGGGGACACTGGGAGACATTGGGACACTGAGACTTGGGGACACTGGGAGACATGGGGACACTAGGGGACACTGGGAGACATGTGGACACTGAGACACTAAGGACACAGTGTCCCCATGTCTCCCAGTGTCCCTATGTCTCCCAGCCAGTGTCTCAGTGTCCCAATGTGTCTCAGCGTCCCAGTGTATATCATGCCTCGAGAGTTGGCACGGGGTGACTGGCATGAACTGCTCCTTAGACTAGCCTTATCCTAAATTGTAATTGAGCAGGTTTAGTCGGAATGCCTTGCAGTCAATTTTATCTAAATTTGAAGTGTTCTGAGTGTCTGCACCTTCAGGTTTTTGTTTTATTTCTGATCTCAAGTGCCGACACTGGACCTTTAATCCATTAATCTTACTACTAATTGCTACATGTTGAGTAAGCCTGGATAGATTTCCATCATCAATCTTGCTGTGGTTTTATACAACCCTTGTTTTCTAGCCTTGCATAATTTAACCTACTAAGGTTGCTCTAATACTCAATTTAGCTCTGCTCTATCATTGCAGGCTTAGGCTTTCTGTCACTTAACGTTAATTCCAGTTTTCAAGTCATGCTTGTGCATAATCTACAGTTTACTTGATTTTGTCTTTGAGCTAATTCTATATCTGTCTAAAGTATCTTATTCTTATTTTATATCCATTCAAAAAGTGCAGCTTATTTTGACATTCCATGTACTACTTAATTGCCTTTCATCTTTGCTCATACCTATGTCATTTATCACTACTGCCACATGCACCTACCACTGCACCACAAAAATAATGTATAAAAAAAGAACTATAATCACTAAATTGATTTTATTTAAAAAGAAAATAAGATTGAAGGATGGGGTAATTAAAAATACTCCTGTGAAAATTATGGAATGTAATATGCCAGATTTAAATGTAAACAGTTGGACTGTGTTAAAATTTCCAAAAATTTGGCGATTTTAATGGAGGGGAATAAAAGTTTTAAAATCTATCACACAAGTGTTAGATGGCTTCTCCATTTTGACTGTATTTTTGTTAAATAAATTATGACACATGTGAAGGTGCTCAGGAACCCCATGACTGTACTGCCTTGATGCCACAAGAAACTGCTTGTTTTTTGCATGGTGTTGATATTCAATTATCTAATCCAGATTTTGAGTATTTTGTAGATGGGTCTCAGTTTGCTGATGAGAAGGGTGTAGTCTCTGCACACAAGGTAATTAAAGCAGAACCACATGGATTTCAAGATCAGAGACAACATGGGTTTACTTCAGGGAGATCATGCCAAACTAATCTTATTGATTTTTTGATTGGGTAACTAAAATTATAGATCAGGGTGGTGCAGTAGACATTGCTTACCTAGATTTCAGTAAGGCTTTTGACACTGTTGCACATAGAAGGCTTATCAATAAACTGCAATCTTTAAGTTTGGATTCAAATATTGTTGAATGGGTAAGGCAGTGGCTGAGTGACAGGCAACAGAGGGTTGTAGTTAATTGAATATATTCGAAGCTTGGACTTGTCACCAGTGGGGTACCTCAGGGATCTGTACTTGGACCCATTCTCTTTAATATTTTTATTAGTGATATTGCAGAAGGTCTTGATGGTAAGGTATGTCTTTTTGCTGATGATACTAAGATATGTAACAGGGTTGATGTTCCAGGAGGGATAAGCCAAATGACAAATGATTTAGGTAAACTAGAAAAATGGTCAGAATTGTGGCAACTGACATTTAATGTGGATAAGTGCAAGATAATGCATCTTGGACGTAAAAACCCAAGGGCAGAGTACAGAATATTTGATAGAGTCCTAACCTCAACATATGAGGAAAGGGATTTAGGGTGATTATTTCTGATGACTTAAAGGTAGGCAGACAATGTAATGGAGCAGCAGGAAATGCTAGCAGAATGCTTGGTTGTATAGGGAGAGGTATTAGCAGTAGAAAGAGGGAAGTGCTCATGCCATTGTACAGAACACTGGTGAGACCTCACTTGGAGTATTGTACACAGTAGTGGAGACCATATCTTCAGAAGGATATTGATACCTTAGAGAGGGTTCAGAGAAGGGCTACTAAAGTGGTTCATGGATTGCGGGATAAAACTTACCAGGAAAGGTTAAAGGATCTTAACATGTATAGCTTGGAGGAAAACGAGACGGGGATATGATAGAAACATTTAAATATATAAAGGGAATCAACACAGTAAAGGAGGAGACTATATTTAAAAGAAGAAAAACTACCACAACAAGAGGACATAGTCTTAAATTAGAGGGACAAAGGTTTAAAAATAATATCAGGAAGTATTACTTTACTGAGAGGGTAGTGGATGCATGGAATAGCCTTCCAGCTGAAGTGGTAGAGGTTAACACAGTAAAGGAGTTTAAGCATGCGTGGGATAGGCATAAGGCTATCCTAACTATAAGATAAGACTAGGGACTAATGAAAGTATTTAGAAAATTGGGCAGACTAGATGGGCCGAATGGTTCTTATCTGCCGTCACATTCTATGTTTCTATGTTTCTAACCACTCGCTCCTCGCTGTTGTGCACAGGAAGCTGAGTTGAAGGTTCTCACTGCAGCATGTAAATTTCCCTCAGGTAAGACTGCTAATGTTTATTACGATTCCCGCTACGGCTTTGCCATTGCACACGTCTTTGGGTCCATTTGGAGGGCAAGAAACTTTCTCACTTCTGCAGGTACACCAATCAAGAACACAGAAGCTGTGAGTGCCCTAATGGATGCTATCCTGTTACCTAAGTGAGAATTATCAAAGTGGCAGCTCACGTGAAGATAATACACGTTGTTTCCCATGGAAACCTGAGAGCTGATGAAGCAGCTAAACAACCATACCTCACAGGGAAACTCACAGGAAGTAGCTAAAAGAAAACATATACCCTATGCTAGTCTCTCTCTTTCATTTTTTCAAGTAAATTGATAACCCCTAACACCAGTGTCCAATGAAGCAGGATGTTCATGAGCAGGGTAAAAGGTTGGGCCACTGACGCGAATCATGTAACCAGAACCGCCAAAAGGGGCGAACTTGCCCAAACAGGGGGCAATGAAGAATTGTAAGGCCAGCCTGGCATGAATGCATGTCAGGCTGCCTGCAAATCATGCAGGGCATACTATGCAGACAGCACCCTGAGCTTCACATAAATGCATTTAATGATGCACTCAATCCACACTTTCTAATGATAGTCCCCTAGCACTCACTTGTCCACTTCCGCTCCGTAGCCGATTATGCCATAGAGTTCAGGACACTAGCATCTGAGGTGGACTGGACTAACAGTGGTCTGGTGGCTGCGTTTGCTGAAGGGTTGGCTGGAAATATACAGGATGAGACCGCAGCCAGAGACCTTCCGGTAAATCTTAACAATTATATTGCCTATATGATTGATATTGACAACAGACTCCGGGAGAGGGAGAAAAATAAACAGCATACTAGACTTACCAACTTGTCTTTAGCTCCTCGTTTCTCTAACCCAGTAATTGTTAATCCTGCTCCACCTTCAGAGGTTGAACTCATGCAATTGGGCATTGCTAAACTCACTGAGGCAGAAAGACAATACAGACACAATGAGGGGTTGTGTCTATATTGTGGTAAGAGGGGACATCTAAGGCTCGCATGTCCGGCTCGGCCGGAAAACTCGCGCACCTAAGGCACGTTCGGGGACCGACCTTAGGTGTGATATATATGTCCCCTAAATTGACTAAGAACCGCTTCCTTATAAAGATCACTCTGTCTTGTAAGAATACTACTGTTCAGTGTGACGCCATGATTGACTCTGGGGCAGCGGAGAATTTTCTTGATAAGGAATTCTCTGCCAAACATCTCCTGCCTTTGAGGCAGAAAGATAGACTCATAGCAGTAGAGGCCATCAATGGGAGACCTCTTACCCAGCCTCTCATCACGCACAAAAGCCTGACGATCACTGTCTCAGTAGGCATCTTACATTCAGAAGAGATGATTTTTCAGGTTATACATTCCCCTACATGTCCTATAATACTCGGTTTTCCTTGGCTACAGAAACATAATCCACATTTCGATTGGGTTGAAGGAGAGATAGTGAGTTGGGGAGAGAGTTGCAGAGGTCATTGTTTACAACAAATGCCACAATGAGTTGGTACCATCAATGTGCCCATAGAGCCTCCCTTAACCACAAAAATCCCACTGCAGTATTTGGATTTAAAGGAAGTATTCAACAAGGTTCAGTCTGAGACATTACCACCGCATAGACCCTATGACTGAACCATAAATTTGTTACCAGGCACTATGCCTCCTAAAGTAGGAGTTTATGCACTGTCTCCTCAAGAAACTCTTTGCTTAGAGGAGTAAATTAAAGATGCTCTAAGAAAGGGCCACATACATAGATCCTCTTCACCTGCTGGGGTTGGGTTCTTCTTTATCTCCAAAAAAGGAGACCTACGACCCTGCATTGATTATAGGGGTCTGAATAAAATAACAATTAAAAACGCCTACCCCATTCCCCTTATTTCTGAGCTATTTGACAGGTTGAAAGGTGCCCGAGTATTCACTAAACTCAACCTAAGGAGTGCATACAACCTAGTTAGAATTAAGGAAGGAAATGAGTGGAGGACAGGATTTAATACAAGAATGGGACATTATGAATACCTGGTTATACCGTTTGGCTTGTGCAACGCCCCAGCGGTATTTCAGGATTTTATAAACGATGTCCTTAGAGATTACCTCCACATGTTCGTATTAGTGTATCTAGATGACATTCTTATCTATTCCCCAGATCTAGAAACACATTACGAACATGTGAGAATCGTATTAAAGACCTTGTTAGAGAACGGCTTATATTGTAAGCTTGAAAAATGCCAATTTGACCAGACTGAGATACAGTTCCTTGGATATGTTATTTCCCCTTCTGGCTTCAAAATGGATCCACGCAAACTGGAGGCAGTATTACAATGGCCGTTACCTAAATGTCTTACAGCTACTCAGCGTTTTGTAGGATTCGCTAATTATTACCGCAAATTCATTAAGGGTTTCTCATCGGTAATCGCTCCTATTACCAATCTTACCAAAAAAGGAGCAAATTGCAATTCATGGCCCAAGGAAGCAAAGGAAGCATTCGAGAAGTTAAAATCTTTATTTGCTTCAGCACCAGCGCACCCCGACCCGACCAAACCTTTTATTTTAGAAGTAGATGCGTCAGAAACGAGAGTTGGAGCTATTCTGTCTCAAAGAGAAAGTCCTGATGCATCTTTACATCCCTGTGGGTTTTTCTCTCATAAACTAACTCCTGCAGACAAAAACTATGACATTGGAAATAGGGAATTACTGGCCATTGTACTTGCCCTTAAGGAATGGAGGCATCTCTTAGAAGGTTCCAAAGAGCCACTTTTGATTTTCACCGATCACAACAACTTGGCTTATATTGGGGGAGCTAAGAGACTGTCCTCCCGACAGGCTAGATGGTCATTATTCCTCTCCCGATTTAATTTTGTCATTACTTACAGGCCCGGGACCAAGAACACCAAGGCAGATGCGCTGTCTAGACAGTTTGAGACAGATGAGATTCCTGAACAAGAGGCATTCCCAATCGTACCTCCGGAATGTCTTATTGCTACTATGGTTTCCTGTGCCATAATAGCAGAGCAAACTAAGGCACCCTTGGAGAAACCTCCGGACAAACTGTACGTCTCTCCATCAAAAAAGTACTTGGGTTATTTCATGATAATCTGACAGCAGGTCATCCTGGATTACATAAAACTCTCTCTGCTATCTCCAGGAAGTTTTGGTGGCCTACCCTTAGAAGCGGCATTAAAGACTATGTAGGGGCATGTCAAATATGTGCTGTTTCCAAAACATCCCACAAATCTCCTCCTGGGTTGCTACAGCCACTCCCAATACCTAATGCTCCATGGACCCATTTAGTCATGGATTTCATTGTGGAACTCCCCAGTTCTAATGGGTATAATACCATCCTTATGGTTGTAGATAGATTCTCCAAGATGGCACATTTTATACCTCTTAAAAAATTGCCGTCTGCCCAAGATCTTGTCCAAATACTCATGAAAGAGATCTTTCGATTACATGGAGTACCAAAAAACATTGTTTCTGACAGAGGTACCCAATTTATCTCCATGTTCTGGCCTGCCTTCTGTAAACAATTGGGTATAGAACTTTCTTTTTCCTCTTCGTACCACCCTCAGATTAATGGCGCAGCAGATAGAGCCAATCAATCTTTAGAATCATATTTGCATTGCTTTATCGATGCCAATCAGTCCAACTGGTACGAACTCTTACCCAATGGCTGAATTCGCAAGAAATAATGCGACTCATGAATCTTCCAATCATAGTCCATTTTTTGTAAATCAAGGTTATCACCCCACTGTTTTGCCTTTTGAATTTTCTGATACTGATATCCCGGCTTTGAATGCCCATTTAACTTCTCTCCCTGACACTTGGGATTCTGTTCATTTGGCACTACAGAATGCCTCAAAACCTGCTAAAATCCAAGCTGACAAGAGACGGGGTGCCAATCCAGGTTCCTTCCATGAAACTTCCTCCTCGATACGTTCCTTACGTGTCCTACGCCATATTAACCCTGTGACTTATTCCTTGGCACTCCCTGCGCATATGAGGATTGTTAATTATTTCCATGTGTCATTGCTTAAACCCCTCACTTGCAATTGATACACGAAAATGGTTGTTACTCCTCCGCCCTTGGTCGTAGGTGATCAAGAGGAGTATGAAGTCCAATCTATATTAGACTCCAAGTTCTCTAGAGGTGTTCTGTCTTATCTGGTTGACTGGAAGGGATATGGCCCGGAGGAATGTAGTTGGTTCCTGCTGACCGGGTTCATGCTCCCCGTCTTGTCCGGTTGTTTCACAACCGTTTCCCTCACAAGCCGGCTCCTTCCCGCCCAGTGAGCGGTCTTCAAGTGGGCTCCTTCCCGCCCAGTGAGTGTCTGTGCCCGACCGGCACGACCGCGCCGATAAAGCAGAGCCCAGAGAGGGATATTTAAATCCCTGATTTGCCCCAGTACCTTGCCCTGTCATGGTTTCCTGTTCCTGGTTCCCGAGAGTGCGTTAATCCTTGTGATTCTGATTTTCTGGTATTTTGACCTTGGCTATTCTTTGTTATTCCGATTTCTGGTTTCCCTGACTTGGCTTGTTTAAACGGTATTTGTGTATTTCTGGCTTCCTTGACCTCGGCTTTCCCTTTGACCATTCTCTGTCTCTAACGTATTAGTCCGGCCATTCTAAGGACCGGTTTACGTTCTATCCTTTTATTTCATTTTCATTTTCTATGTATATGTTTACATAGTTTCTGCGTGTTGGACCACACTAGCAGTCGTGACACTGGTATAAAGTCTGGGACAAAGAAAAGGTGGATGCAGTGAATGTAGAAGAAAGGGAGCATGCCACAGTGTTACAGAGACTGAAGTAGCAAGAGCATTTGCACAGTGCACAAAGTCAGCTTTACATTAAAGGAACACTATAGTCACCTAAATTACTTTAGCTAAATAAAGCAGTGTTAGTGTATAGATCATTCCCCTGCAATTTCAATGCTCAATTTACTGTCATTTAGGAGTTAAATCACTTTGTTTCTGTTTATGCAGAGGATTAATATACAAACAAATTTTATACAAACAAATTTTAATTCAAATAACTGTTGTAAGAAATCCTCAAATATTGAGGATTTCTTACAACAGTTATTTGAACTAAAATTTGTTTGTATACCCCCCTTTTAACTATTTACATAAAAAGTGAAGTTTTAATTATTTTTCCTCTTTTGTGATCTCCCCGAGCCCAACCTATCCTAAGGTCACCCCTCTATAACGAGGCAACTACCACTCTGCAGGACACTCTATCATTTATCCTGTCCCTTCTCCTGTGTCCCTTCCTTATTGTTTAGTATTATAGTGCATTTCGTTGCACTAGGGGTTTACCCCAGCTCAGGAGTAAGATTATTGTACTATCTTCCTTCCCTTTGTTTTTTGTATTATTCATATAGCGCCATCAAATTCTGCAGCACTTTACAATGGATGAACGAACGGACATGTAGTTGTAACCAGACAAGCTGGACACACAGGAACAGAGGGGTTAGTGCTAGTGTTGATAGGTCTTGTTTAGACCCTGGTGTAACTGTAATTGTACTGTTTGCTTGCCTCATGCTGACCTCAGCTGCCAAACAAGGTCTGCCAGTTAACATTTACCAACCAAAAACGGTAATTGTGAAAATAATAAAAATAAAATATAGGCCGCTGGGGTGCCAGGGCTCAAACTTTCTACTCATCACTAGCCATTTTGAAAATCTGTGCAACTTTTAAGGCCTATCTAGTAGCCTATGACTTGAAATTTTCAGCACTACAGCCATTATATCAACCCAACTATAATTAAAAAATGAACACCTTTTTTTAGAAGAAAAAAAAGCAAAAGGTAAAATGACACAGAGCCATATTTTTTTTATAAAGAATTTCATTGTAATAAAATCAAAGTTTTACAAAGTCACTTTAAGGCAATTAAAAAAGACTACTTACTATATTTAAGAGTTTCTGCACACCAACCAAGCAAATAGCAATGGAAAGTACCTGGGTTTATTACCTATTACCTATATTTATTGCCTTTAGACAACTAAAAAAAAAAACCACATATTTCCTATTAGGGATCATTAAAGTTAAAAATCCTTCCACGTGAGTGGAACAAGATCTGTGCACTTAATACCTTAAATATATCTAAATATAATGAAAATGTGTAAAACATAGACGTTCCAACATCTATTTAGTCATTTAGTAAAGGTCACATTCAGTAGTTAATTAGGTTGAAAAAAGACGCAGGTTTAACATGTTAAGTAAACGTATTTGCTGAACTAGTGTAATAAAACACGTTAACACAATTTCATCATTTTAATCACAGGAAGGGAGGATTTCCCCACCAAGCAGCCTTTATATCAGGGATCAGTGAAGCATTTACTGTTTCAGTTTACTGCCCACATTTTGTTTCCAGTTCTGTGCAATAATTTGCATGGAAGCACTTGCAAAGCACTTACCAAATAGTTCTTAGATGAAACCAATATATTTAGTATTATTATTATTATTTATAAAGCACCAACAAAGTTCTCAGAGCTGTACAATGGATGGACGAAAAAAACACTGAGCTATTAACAGTTTAATTGATATGCTTTCCTGAAGAAGTGAATTTCAATAATTATTTAAAGCAGTGGAGACTGTTTGAACGTCTAATGGAAAGGGAGTTCCACAGGATCGGTGCAGCCCTAGAGAAGTCTTGAATGCGAGCATCAGAGGATAGACGTAGGGGCCTAGACGGGACATACTTGTGTATTAGGGAGGACAGGTAGGTTGGAGCAGCATTATGTAGAGATTTGTAAGCAAAAACCAAAATTTAAAATTCAGCCCTATATCCTACGCGAAGTCAATGCAGGGACTGACAGAGAGGGGATGCGTAGGAGGTGCGGGCAGACAGGAAGATGAGCCTAGTCATTGCTTTCAGTACAGAAGCGGATTTCAGTAGTCAGGGCAAGAGAGAGTAGTGGCATGGAACAGCAACTTAGCTGCGTCACGCGTTAAGTAGGGCCGAAAGCGCTATGTTTTGAGATGGAAGCGACAGGATTTGGCGATCAACTGGATATGATGGGCGAAGGAGAGGTAAGAGTCAAAGAGAACACCTAGGCAGTGAGCTGATGGGAGTGCCATTAACTTGGAGGGAGATAGACACAGGAGTAGCAACACTTGATGGAGGAAAGACTAGAAGTTCTGTTTTGGACAGGTTGATTTTAAGGAAGTTAGCAGCCATCAAGTAAGAAGTAGCAGAGAGGGAGTCAGAGACACAAGTCAATAGGGAGGGCGAGAGATTAGAAGGGGACAGATTTGCTCATCTGCATATAAATGATGGTGTAAGCCAAAGGAGCTGATGAGTTTATCAAGGGAGGCAGTATAAATTGAGAAATCTAGGGGACCAAGGACAGAACCTTTGGGAACACCAACAGACAGGGCCAGATTAAGAGCCCAGTGGGCCTGGTGCTGACAATTATGATGGGGCCTAATTATAGAATCTTATCGACCAAAAACAGTCATACCTATCAAGCGTCATGTATCTGATGGAGTTGGTGTTGGAGGGAAACTCAAAGGATGCAGCTATAGGAAAACACATACTCTATGCTAATCTCTTTATCTAATTTATGCTTTCATCTTTCAAGTAAATCCATACCCCCTAACAGCAGTGTCCAGTGAAGCAGGAAGCCAATGGGTGGGGTAAAAGAGTAGGCCACTGATGCAGATCACATGACCAGAACTGCCAAAAGGGGCGAACATGCCCAAAAAGGGGGTATGTCTTTCCAAAGAATTGGAAGGCCAGCCTGGCATCAGTGTCCATATGTATCACAGTGTCAGTGTCCCCATGTCACCCAGTCCCCTAGTCTCCCAGTGTTTGTGTCCCCATTTCTCCCAGTGGCCCGTGTCACTAGGATACTAGGGGACACTGAGAGACATGGGGACACAGCAAGACATGGGGACAGAAAGACACTTGGGGACACTGGGAGACATGGGGGCACTGAGACACTTGGGGACACTTGTGGATACAGACATGGGGACACTGGGAGACATGGGGACACAGACATTTGGGGACACTGGGAGAAATGGGGTCACAGACACTAGGGACACAGAGACATGGGGACACAGACACTGGGAGACATGGGGACACAGACATTTGGGGAAACTAAGACACTAGGGACACTGAGAGACATGGGAACACAGACACTGAGAGACATGGGGACACTGAGACACTAGCAGATATGGGGGTACTTGTGGACATGGGGACACTGAGAGACATGGGGACACAGAGACATGGGGACACAGAGACTGGAAGACACTAGGGACACTGGCTGGGAGACATGGGGACACTGGGAGACATGGGGACACTGAGACACTGGCTGCGAGACATGGGGACACTGAGACACTGACTGGGAGACATGTGAACACTGTCTCAGTGTCCCCACATGTCTCAGTGTCCCCTAGTGTCTCCCTGCTGCCTTTCCCCTCATCCCTCACTTCTCTGAGCTGTAATCGGTCTCCTGCAGGCTGGGAACTGCTATCTGAACTCGCTGTGCTGTGTAGCTGCTCCCCTGCGTATCAGTGAGTAGAGAGAGGCAGGGAGGGATATGATGTAACTTCCTATCCCTGCCTCTCTCCATACACAGTGACCCCTACTGGCCGGTGCTGGTATTGCAGAGTAATATCCGTTTATACTGAGAAAAATATTTGTATTTGTATTGCCGGTATTACTGCAATACCATTACGGTCAGGCAGCCTCAAATACCGACTGTGCCTTAAAATACCAGTCAGGTGGCAAACCTAAGAGTAGTGTGTTTTTAAATGGGCCTATTCTGTGGGCCTGGGCCTGGGCCTGGAGCCACAACTCCATCAGCCCCTTTGTTAATCCGGCCCTGCTGACAGAGTGTAGTTGGGGAGAAGAGGCAGAGCCAAAGAAAGAAACACTGAAAGAGCGCTGGGAGAGGTAGGAGGAGCACCAGGAGACAGCAGTATCTTGCAGACCGAGATTATGGAGGATGAGCAGAAGTTGTTGATGTTCAACAGTGCAGAAAGGTCAAGGAGATTTAGCATAGAATAGTGACCACAAGATTCTGCAACAATTAGGGGGCTTCACCGCTGAGCATACGTGCCAAGACCGAGCTCCTGGTACAAATCATTGCTTTGAGGGGAATAACCCCAAAAATTTGGCATGTCCATTTTCTGGGAACCCAGAATAATCCACTGAGGCCTACCGAGGTTCGAACTAGGGGGGATGCGGCTACTTTCCTCACTCGCAAACTCGCACAGGGATCCCTCAGCTCTCCAATCTCCTACCTCTGTCCCCCCCCCTTTGGGTTATCCCGGTGTGCACTGGGTGTCTGGAGCAACCTGCTCTGAACACGTTTTCAGCCTTGGACACCGCACAAATGGCGAAGCCCTCTCGCGGCGCACTCAAGATGGCAGCTGCTGACTCACCTTATACTCACAGCCTGCTTTCAAGCCAAAGGCCTCAACAAGGTGCTGTCACTGACTCCCTGCAATGCTTAGAGGCAATATTTATCCACTTCTGGGAGAGAATCCGGGTGTGCGAACAGTCTGCCAGGAAAAAGACACAAGACAAGGCAGTCAGGGGTAGGCGAGGCCGCAAGCAGCAGGAAGCAAAGGGGTCACCCTCAGGAGCAGCACCCATTTATCCAACCATCTTTACTCTTCATAGCCCACCTGGGCTGAAGGCCACAAGGGTTAGCCCCGTAAGCTGCAGCAGACTGGAGGGATACCCTCACCTATGCAGCAGCGGCCCTCCAATTGTTTCCCAGCAGAGGGAGTGGGTTGACAGAGACAGTCACACGCATACTATCCCGGGTCTCCAGTGCTCTCTTCACCGTACCCATGTGCACCTCACACAGATATGTGGACTCACTTACTCATGGCAGCTTCGCTTAAGGCTTAATGTGACCTTTTCCTAGCGCTCCAGACTACAGTGCAAAGCAATGTTTAGCGTAGCCTGATATGTCTCTCAGTTTGTGCTTTTCTGCATACCCACACACGATAGACACACTCTCGTGCACACATATAGAATTATGTGTCTCGTCCAACCTAACTGCCTAAATAACGTTCTTGGCCAGTACTCAGCATGTTTGCCCAAGCATTCTCTACTTTTAGTAGACACGGCCACATAATCTATTGTATCCTGCAGTCTAACGTGTGTGATCTTGTTCAATGTCCTAGGCTACTGATACCACCATGTTTTCATATATTAACCCTTTCTTGACAACAATCATCATTGTTATAGTGTTTTAGTATTTACAAAATTGTGCAAATGTATCTGATACCATGCCAATGTTTATTCTAACTGTTTTGCCTCACCTGCTATTACTGTCGTAAAAAAGATTTTGCAAAAATTAGATCATTGGAGAGTGACAAGCAGAGAGATGGATTTGAGAAAATCTGTCAATCTCGCATAATACCTGAATCTTACTCACTAACCATGCTCAGTCAATGGATCTGTAACAGGAGGAGACTTGAGATGCAAAGTAATAATAATAAAGCCATTCTCAATTGAATGTACCTGCTGATTGCATTTGTTGCCATGACGTTTAGACTTTGCACCACTTTTGTGATTATAAAAAATGTTAAATGATGAACTAACTCCCACTTTCTCTGCATATTATAGAAAAGGTTCTTGAATGCAAAAGGCAGTAGTGAGATAGGGTGGCAGTAATGGTCAAGGCTGGTATTTTTTTAGAATCAAGGTTATGGTTGCATGTTTGAAGGGTAAAGGAAATATACTAGAGAAAACTGAGATATTGAAAATTGTAGTGAGAGGCAGAGCAAAGTAAGGAGACAGAATGCGGATAAAATGCAAAGGAATAGGATCAAGAGAACAGGTAGTTTGGTGGGAGGATCTGTTGTAGCAGGTGCGAATGAGCATAGAACAGTAGAGGTAGTGGAGTTGGGGGAAGTATTGGTAGGAGAAGGAGGTAGATGAGAGATCTCTTCCCTGATTGTAGAAATCTTCTCAGTGAAGTGAGTTGCGGTTAAGTTGGTTAAAACTGTGAAATAGGCATTTGGATTTGTGGGATGTCTGGTTATGAGGGTATTGAAGTAATTTACTTTTGCAGAGAAAAGAGCCAAACTGTGGGAGTGCAGCATAAATTTATAGTGGTGGAAGTCAGATGCAGAGTGACTCTTTCTCCAGCAGCGATCCACAGTTCTGGAACATGTTTGGAGGTGTTGGGTCAGCTTTGTGAGCCAAGGTTGTAGTTGGGGACACTTGCAGTGTTTAAGTCTAGGAGGTGCCAGGATGTCTAACTGCGAGTAGAGGGTGGATTTGTAGAAGAAGGTTGCAGAGCTAGGGCAGGTGAGATTTAAGATAGGTAAGAAGAGAGTTTGGAGGTAGAATAACTGTTTTACCATTGGTTGAGAACATCAGTTGAGTGCTTTCCATCATTGATGGACCTCAGTGCAAGTCTCAAGCACAAAATTAACACTAGCCTGCCAGAATACTCATTTGGGGCAGGCTGTGGTGCTGTTCAGGTGGAGCTACACCTCCAACAGCAACATAAAATATTTCTGTGTGTGCAGAGTTTCAAAACATTGAAGAAGTAGTCGTGCTTGGAGTAACCTTAGCTAAAGAATATTAAATGTAGTGCAATGAAAATCAAGTACTTCAGAGCAAGCTTTAGAGAAAGGGCTACTGACATAGTATGCAGACAATCTGGATTGTGCAACCTGCATGTTGTATTATTAGGTTCTAGAATGTTAAATATGGCTGTCAATCAAGGACTTATCAAATAATTGTTAATACCAAGGAATCTAGGGGTTTTGACTATCATCTTATTATAGTCCAGTGCATCATTTAATTTAATCTAAATATTTCTCAATATATATCGTATATATATGTATTACATTTTAGACTACCTATTTGCTATAATATGCAGAGGAAGTGGGAGTTGATTTACTTTTATCATTTTTTGTAATCACAAAAGTGGTGCAAAGTCTAAAGGTCATGGTCAGGGCCGGACTGGGGATACGAAGCAGCCCTGGAAAAAAATCTATGCCAGCCCCATAAGTCATTGTGCTATGTAGGGTGTTTTTATATTATATTTATATATATATATATATATATATATATATAGGCAATTGAAATAGTTGGCTGCACTCTCAGATTTCCTTAAAACGTAACTTTTATTGAAATATTTAAGAGAAGATCAACGTTTCAGTCCCTCTTGTGGACTTTCATCAGGATCATGATGAAAGTCCACAAGAGGGA
Source organism: Pelobates cultripes (assembly GCA_933207985.1). Taxonomy (NCBI): domain Eukaryota; kingdom Metazoa; phylum Chordata; class Amphibia; order Anura; family Pelobatidae; genus Pelobates; species Pelobates cultripes. The sequence continues at coordinate 199,827,796 of OW240917.1, read as the reverse complement.
CTGAAACATTGATCTTCTCTTAAATATTTCAATAAAAGTTATGTTTTAAGGAAATCTGAGAGTGCAGCCAGCTATTTCAATTGCCAGGATACTGGAGCCCTGGTGATGCACCCGGTCACACAACTTTGAAGCCTGAGTGCAAGGTACAACAGCTTTTATATATATATATATATATATATATATATATATATATATATATATATATATATATATATATATTATTAATACATTTCTTCTTTCAGGGTAATTAAATTATACAGTAAAGCATACTCACACACATAGACAATTTTACCGATGCACACAAATAGGCTCATTGACAGACAATCTCAATGACACACACAGACAAGGTTACCGGCACACACACAAATTTAGTACAGACAAAATCTGATACACACACAAGCTTACTACAGACAAGCTCACTGTCACACACACACGCTCACTACAGACAAGCTCACTGATGCGCACACACTCTCCCTACAGACAAGCCCATTGACACACACATGCTCCCTAGGAATAGCTCACTAACACACATATGGTCACTACAGACAAGCTCACGATCACACTCATGCTTACTACAGACCAGCTCACTGTACACACATGCTCACCACAGACAGGCTCCGACACACCCATGCTCCTTACAGACAAGCTCACTAACACGCACACACACATATGATCCCTACAGACAAGCTCACTGATACACATACAAGCTCACTCACTAGCAGGCACACATACACACACAAACTCACTAGCAGGAGCACAAACACAGAGGCTCCCTCACTAGCAGATGCGTGCACACACACACACACACACACACACAGAAGCTCGCTTGCTCACTCACTAGCAGATGCACACACACAAAGACATCCATACACACAGAGGCAGACTGTCACTGACACCGAGGCAAACATCCACACATACAGAGACAGGCAGACAGCTACACACATACACAGGCAGGCAGTCACACACATACACAGGCAGGCAGTCACACACACACACACAGGCAGACAGTCACAAACACAGGCAGTCACACACACAGACAGTCACACACACAGTCACACACACACAGGCAGACACACACACACACACACAGGCAGACAGTCACACACACATGCAGGCAGACCGGACGCACGGGCGGACGGTCACGCACGCACGGTCCGCACACACGGGCGGTCCGCACGCACGGACGGTCACGCACGCACGGACGGTCACGCACGCACGGGCGGACGCACGGGCGGACGCACGCACACGGGCGGACACGCACACGGGCGGACGCACACACGGGCGGACGGTCTCACGCACGCACGGTCACGGTCACGCACGCACACGCACGCACGGGCGGACGGTCAGAGCACGCATCCGGTCACGGACGCACGGGCGGACGGTCACGCACGGTCCGCACACGCACACGGGCGGACGGACGCACGGGCGGACGGTCACGCACACGCACGAGACCGGACAGTCACGCACACGCACGGGCGGACAGTCCCGCACACACAGTCACACACACACACACAGGCAGACAGACACACAGGCAGACAGTCACACACACACACAGGCAGACAGAACACACACACAGGCAGACAGTCACACACACACAGTCACACACAAACACACAGGCAGACAGACACACAGTCACACACACACAGGAAGACAGACACACAGGAAGACAGTCACACACACACAGGCAGACAGACACACACACTCAGGCAGACAGTCACACACAAACACACAGGCAGACAGACACACAGGCAAACAGTCACACACACACAGACAGTTACACACACACACAGCAGACAGTCACACACACACAGTCACATACACACACAGGCAGACAGTCACACACACACACACACACACACACACAGGCAGACAGTCACACACACAGTCACACACACAGGCAGACAGACACACAGGCAGTCACACACAGACACAATGACCTGCTTCTTACCTCCTGCTTGGAGCTCCTGGAGGCTGGTTGTTGGGGAAGCAGGGACTCCTTCCTGCTTCCCATGCTGCATTAGCCAGGCCTCCGCATTTTTTTATTTTTATTTTATGGCCCCTGCTCTCATGGGGCCCTGTGCGGCCGCACAGCTCACACATGGCCGGCCGGGATCACAGGAGCCTGAGCAATGATAAGGGCTGTCAACCCAGTCCCAGGTGCCGCGGCCCACCGGGAAGCTTCCCGGTATCCCGGTGGGCCAGTCCGGCCCTGGTCATGGTAACAAATGCAATCAGCAGTTACATTTACTTGAGAATAGCTTTATTTTTATTACTTTGTATCTTGAGGTTCCTCCTGTTACAGATTCATTGACTGAAACCTGGTGAGTGAGTAAGGTTCAGGTATTAGTATATTAATTACCACTAATATAACAAAATGTCATATTTAATAGAAACATGAGGGGTCCACCAAAGCAACTCCACTCTTTCCTATCACTACCTGGGTGCTTTATATGTATGCTGTACGACACTCTCCCTAAGACCAGTCCACTGTCCACATTATATAGATTCTGATCTCCAAGTCTTTTTTGTATTTTCCTGGGTTTAGTGAAAGTGTTAGGCAAGCTACAGGACTGCATACCTCCCAAGTGTCCCTATTTAGGAGAGACATTTCCTATTTTGGGCCTAAATCCTTCTGTCCCTCTTTTCTATCATAATCTCTCTCTTTTCAGGGAACTCCATGTTTTATATATGTTGTGTTATGGCTCAGTGTAAAACAGAACTTTGTTCTTGTTCTAAATTACATTTTATTTGCAAACATTTTTATTAGTGGGGGCATGGTCTGGCCATCAAACTCAATGGCAACATGATCTGAGTCCTCCCGAGAATCAGCGCACAATCGACACCTAAAACTATGCTCAAATACCACAGCTATGTACCCCTCAAACTCCAGCACCAAATACTCGCAGAAAAAAACAGGGGGAGAGAGGCAAAGCAGCACTAATGGTTGCAGACCTGTTTGCTGCCTCGCGCACACCTCAGGCCCTACAAGATGGCCGCCAATCAAGCACTTCGTGCTCATTTTCCCCAGCTTCACTACATGAGACCGACGCATTGGCCCCACAGTCTGGAGACACCACCCAAATCCTCCAGAAGCTAGCCAAGTTGAGAACTTACCTAGCGGGGAAATACTCCACAGCTCCCAGGAGGTGAAGTCCGAGACCTAGGCCCTGGGGGCGCACATGCACAATTGGTGCACCGCGTGGAGACTGTAGTAAAGGCTCATAACACAGTGGTGGTGTACTCAGACTCCATGGTACAACAGGTTGACAACCTCGAAATGTTAGTGGAGGACCTTGTAATGGAGCTCCCTGTACCCTGGCTGGGTACCTCCGCCAAGGACCGCTTCCTAGCTGTAACAGGGGACAAATAGCAGCACTTCTGCCCACAGTCGCCGTGGCTTGCCTGGGGCCCTGGAACCGCACCTTCCTGGAGCCGAATTGGGAATTAGCTCTAGTCCTTACAAGGACTTTCCCCGTTGAATCCCCTGCAAACTGGAACAGCAGCCACAGGAGTAAATCTTCTTTCCCTCCAATAACAGGATGACACACAGTTTTGGAGTGTAAGCTGGAATACCATTTTAATGGAGGCACATTGGCCTTTTATGCACGTTTTTATGCAGGGACACAAAGAGAACAAACCAATAAAAACAGAGTCATACAGTGAGAATCTCCCATACACAAACAATAGCATCCCTCCTCTGTGCTTGGGAGATAATTGAATCAGGAACGGTACTAATCTAAACCAATTATCTCCAAGCACAGAAAAAACATACAATTTTATGAAACTCCCAAAACTACCTTAAAAACACACACAAAACCCATAACAGTTCCAGGGAAATCAGTGCTAACAGTCGGTCAAGTTCGGTAGTCTTTTACAGGTTTCCCTGCAGGGCCCATAGTCTGTGGGCAGGCTCCTCCAGGAGCTCGTGGCAAACTCAGGTAAAAAGAGGAGTTTGCCTCAGACCTCTCTAATTGTGCAAGACGAAACAACTTGCGAATTAGAGGCCTCCCCAAAAAGCCTAATGAAAGCCCAATGGCACAGACAATGGTGGAATTCTTTACGCATCTACTGCCGGACATACATGAATGGGTGGTGGACCGGGCTCACAGAGTGCTGAGAGCTAAAAGGACAGAGGGATCTGTGCCTTGCAACGTAATCATCAAAAGAAGCCATCATCAAGTACAGCAGGGAGAACACGCTCCAATACCAGGAGGCTAAGCTGACCGTCTGCCAGGATCTCTTACCAGTCACTTTACAGCGGCACAGAAATAGAGGCCTAACTCCTTCGACGCAATGAGATCCGCTACATGGGTCACCCCTTCAAAATGATAGCATTCCGGTCGGGGAAGGCCAACACCCTGCTCCCGGGCGCCGACCTGACACCATTTCTTTAAGTTCTTTAAGTGCTGGGAGTGAAACCACTTTGCATTGCCTCGACCAACCCTTCCCGGGATGTACTCCCAGCCAAGAGACAGGTATGAATTGGGAAAGGGACAGGAATGCCGCACATGAAGGAACTCTTCTGGTTCATTAAGCCTCCAGCGAATGCAGCTCCCCAGTACCGCCAGCCACCATCTGGACTCATTCCATAAGTCCCATACAACTAAATGAACTCTCACCCGCATTTAGGAGATCCACATGGTTGAGCAGTCATGTGCCAGGTGTGCCGGGAGGGTGGTAGACTGGTATATTGTCATAAGCCAAACAGTATTCCTTTATTTTTGTTTTTCCATTGTACATAGTTACTTTTGCTATATGAGTTAGTGTACATAGTACTAAGAGTTTGAGTGAGACAGGACAAAACCTTCTGGATGTGGGGACCCTGAGGCCAGGAAGGAGGGATTAACCGGCCAATCACTAATGACTAAGGAATATATGACAACTGTGCAGGGGATACTAACGGCCCAGTAGGTGGAGGAAGACCAGAGGGGGAATTGTCAGAGGGACTACTACTGCTCTTGATAGCGACCCGCTCAAGACAGGGGATCACAACAGAACTAGGTGGTGGGGGCGGTAGTGAGAGGGTGTGTAGCAATCACCATATGAATATTACCACCCCCACAACCAAAACTGCTGGACCAGAGGGCCAGCCTCCAAAGGATTACAAGTGGGGTGGTCAAATACACAGCCAGAGCAGGAGCGGAGTAAGATAAGGGAATCCCCCAAACAGTCCAATCTCTCAAGGAGAAATGCCTCATTATCAGTTGGGCTCCCTATGGTTACTGGCCATTCTCATGTATGGGCCACAGTCCCATGGGAATAGTACACGATAGTGACAGGCATCAAGACAAATACAACATGAAAGAAAAAAAAAAAGGCACAGTAGTGGAGATTGTAAGGGCAGGGGGAAAGGGAATTATAATAAGGACATATATAATGCAAGAAACCAATATGATATGTTGGGTTTTGCACATTGACGCACACCGAATTGGGGCTGGGAGCCGCCAATACTGACTTGGGAACATGTGTTTACCAGGAGGGGAAGGCTCTATACTCCAATATGCTGTGGCAAAGTGTAAGACCAGAAACCTAACCTTGTTTTCCTTTGTGTTTAGGATTCTCTGTTATGAGGTCAATTATATTCAGTTATGTTATATATCTTGTTTTTACCCACGGCTCCGAGAAAACTTTGTAGGCCCAATCATACCAACTCATAGGACTCCACACCAAGCCATCCATACCGATAAGGGTCTCACTACCCACACAGCATTTATACTTAGCACTTTCATACACCAACCTTATGGCTCTTAAGGGTGTATCACTTAATGTCAAAGGCCTACACATTCCCAATAAGTGCAGAATCCTCCTAAAAGACTTAAAAACCAAAAAGGCCTACATCGCTGTTATGCAGGAAACGCACCTCCCTAGATCAGCCCCAGTGAGACTACTTAATAAAACTTTTCACAGAGTATATGAGGCAAGGGCTCTGAGGAAGAGAGCAGAAGTGGTTATTCCTTAAAAAAAAGATGTCCCCTCTAGGTAACAGGGATGGAGACTGACCCGGAAATGCGCTTTGTTACCATCACAGGCACCCTACATACATACACAACTAAATTTTATATCACGGCTATTTAAGCCACTAACGACCCAGATCACCAATATTGGGTTAGACTCTCACTACAATGATAAACAACGCAGGGGGAGGAGTGGTCATGGTGGGGAGAGATTTCAATGCAATGCCATGTCCAGCAGATCACATGGGAGGGGTGCACAGGACACATAATGCATACGTTCCTAAAAAAAAAAAAACACTGGACTCCTAGTCGTATGGAGGCTCCAACACCTGAGCACACATGACTTTACATTTTATTCAGCACTATACGACACCTACTCTCGGATAGACAACATATTGCTTAAGGGAACCGGCCTAGCAAAAACAACTCACTCAGAGATTAACAGTATTACGTGGTCTGTCCATGCAGTCACCCTCGGCAAGCTCAAATATTCTTCCAACTGGACCTGGAAACTAAACAATAGTTTACTCAATGATGATAATATATATCGAGACACTAGCAAGACCCTTAGTGATTATTCCACTCTTAATACTACCAACCACTTTGTGGGTAGCCCACAAATCGGTCCTACAGGGACATTTCATTAAAATTGCTACCTATAAAAAAAAAAACCGCAATACTCAGTTATTACAGGACCTGCAATCCGTTCTACGTTCGGCAAAACAACAGCACAAAACCCACCCTACTGAACTTAAACTTATAGAGATAAAGGCCCTTAAACATTCCATAAAAGAATTATCATTAGAGACACCACCCATATTATAGTCCAAGCTTCTGTATTATGAAAAATCTAATTAGATGGACACTCTCTGGGACTTGCATTAGATGTCATGAAGACTTTCGACAGAGTCAGATGGCCATATCAATTTAGCCTGCTTGAATCCCTGGGCTTCCCAGAACTGTATATTATGGCAATATGGCCTTGTATGCTGGAGTGCGAGCAAGTCAGATACAATTCACACTGAGTAATGGGACCCGGCAGGGATGCCCACTATCCCAATTATTGTTTGAGATTTCCATGAAGCCACTGTTACAAGCTATAGCATCCACACATAAGGGGGGTGACGATAGCGGGCCAACAATTTAAAGTGTCTGAATACGCGGACGACATACTCCTTACTCTCGCAGAGACCCTCCAGTCGCTGAAAAAACCTCACTGTGTTACTAGACCAGTACAGAGTTCTCTCAGGCTGTAGAGTTAACTTGACTAAATCAATAACAATGCCCTTCCACCTCTCTGCCCCAAACATGGCACTGATACACACTAGATATAACTTAAAAATCACAGACATAGCAATACCCAAGTTAGGTATACAACGCACTGCAGACTATACCCAACTATTTCAACACAATTACCCTCTGTTAATTAAGGAGCTTGAGCAATGGACGGACAAACACATCTTGTGGATCGATAGATTACATTCCGTGCAAATGAACATTCTCCTTAGAATACTCTTTCTTTTTCAGACATTGCCAATACGAATCACATGGGGCAACCTAGCAAACTTGCAACAAGCAATAGACTCTTATTTGGCAGAGACGACGTCCCAGAATAGCACAAAACTTACTTTATAGACCTAAGAATAGGGATGGCCTTGGTCTACCACACCCTCTATTTTTACTACATAGTGGCACAACTAGTTCATATAGCCTACTGGCAATTCCCCCAGACCAAAGATGCTGGGTCTAGATAGAATCACTACTCATGGGAGCAGAACTTCCTGAATTCCTAATGTGGTTCCCCAAAGAATACAGAGCCTTTGTGCGGACTACATGTCCAGCAATTCTTAACTCTATTAGACTCTGGGACTTGACTGCAGCTAAATACTCACTTAACAGATTTCATTGACCCATGAAGCCGATACTCCGCAACAGGGCCTTCCCACCGGGAATGAGAATCAGAGAATATAAGGGGATAGAAAACCAAGAGTTTCAGAGATATGTACACCTTTATGTTGATAACGAGATAGTCAGTGCAGGGACTACTTCTGATATCTCCAAATTAGAGATTTTGCAAAGAGTGCCAATGACAAAACAGTAGCTACCACCCAACTAACCTTCTATGAACGGATGTGTTTCGTAGAAAAGCACCCAGCATGGTTAATCTCTCTAATGTATAGCCACATTGGCTCTGGAGCTAAAGAATGGGGAAAACTTTGATACACAAATTATTGGGAGGCTGACTTAGCGGAAGAGCTTGAAGGCACAGACTGGCAGGACACATGGAAGGCATGTGTCAAATCCTTCAGCTGTGTCTCCTTACAAGAACAGTCCTTTAAAACCCTGTTCAGATGGTACACTAACCCTATCAAACAATAACACATGAGATTAAGTCCCACGGACACGTGCTGGCGCACATGTGGAGACAAGGGAAGCTATATCCACATGTGCTGGACCTGCCGTAAGGTGCAGGACTTTTGGGGGGAGACGTTGGATTTCTGCTCCAAGGTACTGCAGAGGTGTCTTACCTTAGATCCCTTGGCATGTCTCCTCTCTAAACTTACTGAGGGCCTTACCAACCCAGAACAGAAATTCGTATTCATGATTTACTTGGCGGCTCGTAGAGCACTAGCACGGAAGTGGATTAATGCAGAATTGTCCCTACTCGCTCTAGTTATCGCCAAAATAAGGGCCAATTATCTAATGGACAAATTGACAGCCCAAGTGCGAAACACCCTGAAAACCTTCCACAAAGTGTGGGACCTGAGGGAAAATTACATGGACTGACTTACACACACTTATCAACTTGCACTAAAAATGGCCAACAACATAGCAGTGCATTTTCCAGTGCCACGGGCAGCGGTGTATTTACTGCGAGGCTGACAAGGCATTTGCCTTGGGCGGCACTTTCTGTGGGGCGGCAAAAAAAACCTCTGGGCCCCCCCGAAGGCTGATCTCGGCAGATGTGGGAAGTGGGCGGCGAGGGAGCACTCTGAGCTCTTCACTGCTCAACTCCTGCACGAGCACCGCATTGATGACGGAGCCGGAATATGACGTTACTCTGGCTCCGGCATCACTAAGAGGTGTGCGAGGGAGCTGAACAGGAGGATCATTGCTCCCATGCTGCCTCCACTATGAGCCTGCCTGCCCGCGTGCCTGCCAGCCAAGCCAGCAGCAGCCCCACTGGACCCCAGGGAAGAAAAAAACAAAATGTAAGCAAATAAAAAAATTGTGAGTGTGTTAGTGTGTGTGTTTGTAACTGTGTCTGTTAGTTTGTGTTTGTGTCTGATAGTGAGAGTGTGTGTGTGTCTGTCTGTTTGTGAGTGTGTCAGTGAGTGTGTGTGTTAGTGTGTGTGCCTGTTGGTGAGTGTGTTAGTGTGTGTGTGTCTGTTGGTGAGTGTTAGTATGTCAGTTAGTGAGAGTGTGTGTGTCTGTAGTGAGAGTGTTAGTGTGTGTCTGTTAGCTTGTGTCTGATAGTGATAGTGAGAGTGTGTGTGGGTGTCTGATAGTGAGAGTGTGTGTGTCTGTTAGTGAGTGAGCCTGTTGGTGAGTGTGTTAATGTGTGTCTGTTGGTGAGTGTTAGTATGTCTGTTAGTGAGAGTGTGTGTGTGTCTGTCAATGAGTGTGTGTCAGTGAGAGTGTGTATGTCTGTTAGTGAATATGTATGTATGTCAGTGTGTGTATGCGTGTCTGTTACTGAGAGTGTGTATCTGTCAGTCAATGTGTAGGTCTGTTAGCAAATGTGTGTCTCTGACACTGAGTGTTTATGTGTCTGTCAGTGAGTGTGTATGTGTGTTTGACACTGAGTGAGTGTGCATCTGTCAGTAAGTGTGCGTCTCTCAGTAAATGTGTCGTCAGTGAATGTGTGTCAGTTAATGTGTCTGTCAGTGAAGCTGAGTGTGCGTGTCTGTCAGTGAGTGTGTATGTTTCAGTGAAAGTGTGTGTTGGTTAAATAGTGTGTGTGACAATGACTGTGTATCTGTCAGTGAGTTTATGTCAGTGTATGCATCAGTGAAGGCGTGTCTGTTAGGAAAAGAGAGTGTTGGTTTTTAACAGGAAGTGAAATTTAGAAGGGGGGGTGCCTGAGTTTTGTTATGCCTATGGCAGCACAAAACCAGAATACACCACTGGCCGCGGGTTCAGTTTCTGTTTACTTTATCAGTATTATTACTTTTATTTAGAATAAGTTTCCTTTGTACAAGCCACTTAGCTGACCATGAGGACACAGAGAAAATGCCTCCGTACAATAGCACACTTACTCAAACACGTTTCCTTAATTTATCACGCCAAGTGAAGCAAGTGTACTTATTTTACACTGTTAGCGCACACAAAGCTTTTCAACAGAAGTAAATACATTGTGTATTATAAATCATGTGATATCGCGATGTGAACTCTAACTGTTTATTTGTTATAAACAACAGGCAACTAAGCCACTTATTGCATATGTAATCTTATCATTTGCCAATAAATAAAGAATTTGAAAAAAAAAATTGTTATTAGTAAGACACCTAAAATTATTCTCAAAACAGCCCGCCCCTGGTCACACACCCCTCACAACCATAAAATTAAAGTGTCCCTCTTTGTCCATTTCAAATGTTGAGAGGTATGTGATCAGAATGGACACTCTAGTGAAGGGACTAAGTCTTAATTCCTGGGGAGAGGGTGAACACAAATAGTTTATAATCCTAAAAGATAACCTGTTTTAAACAGGCATTGAAACTAAAAAAATATAGCTAAAGGAACACACTAAGATAAAAATATAGTCTTACATAGTAAAGACATAAAGGAATTGGAGGCACACCCTGAACATGCTATTTGCAGGAATGTTGCTGCCCTAGTGACCAAAAAGTATACATAATACAAATTAAGGAACAATGCACACATAAAAATAAATTTCAAATTTTTACGAGGTTACTTAAAATGACATATCTTAGCAAACAAATATGGGGATTCAGTAACGCTATTTGTGTCAATTCCACTACTACGTCGCAGTACCTCAATATCAGTGGGTCCTATACTAATGACTAAACATGAGAAATTTACATGCTAACTTGTATGTAATACTTCTTAAATTACTTTAAGAGACTCCTCACTTTATGCTTTCCTGTGGTCACCTCCAAAGGGGCGCCAATGTAAGCAGCCGTGTAAAATGTAAAACTGTATTTTTGTTTTTGTGTGCGCTGTTCCTTTTACTGTTTTTTGTATAGATTTTGGTATTTACAGCAGCACCACTGCATAGAAATGTATGTTCTTAGTGTGCCCCCAATTTCCATTTTTTCTGTGATTCTGTAGATTTGGAATCGAGACCAATTCCAATTTGACTGAGCATCCCATTTATCCACTACAGTGAGGGAAAAAAGTATTTGATCCCGTGCTGATTTTGAACGTTTGCCCACTGACAAAGATATGACCAGTATATAATTTTAATGGTAGGTGTATTTTAACAGTGAGAGACAGAATAACTGTCTCTAATAATAACAGGACTGAAATCCTGCAGTACCCGCAAGGTCCCCCAGCTCAAGAAAGTACATGTACAGGTCTGTCCAAGGTTTGCCAATGAACATCTGAATGATTCAGAGGAGAACTGGTGAAAGTATTGTGGTCAGATGAGACCAAAATCGAGCTCTTTGGCATCAACTCAACTCGCTGTGTTTGGAGGAGGAGGAGTGCTGTATATGACCCCAAGAACACCATCTCCACCATCAAACATGGAGGTGGAAACATTATGCTTTGGGGGTGTTTTTCTGCTAAGGGGATAGAACAACTGCACTGCATCAAAGGGACGATGGATGGGGCCATGAACAGTCAAATCTTTGGTGAGAACCTCCTTCCCATAGCCAGGGCATTGAAAATGGGTCGTAGATGGGTATTCCAGTATGATAATGACCCAAAACACACAGCCAAGGAAAAAAAGGAGGCTCAAGAAGAAGCACATTAAGGTCCTGGAGTGGCCTTGCCCAATCCCATAGAAAATCTGTGGAGGGAGCTGAAGGTTTGAGTTGCCTCAAAACCTTAAAGGACCACTATAGTGCCAGGAAAACATACTCGTTTTCCTGGCACTATAGTGCCCTGAGGGTGTCCCCCTCCCGCCGGGCTCTGGGGAGAGGAAGGGGTTAAAATCTTACCGTTATCCAGCGCTGGGCGGGGAGCTTTCCTCCTCCTCTCCTCCTTCCTAGCGACGTCATCGGCTGAATGCGCATGCACGGCAGGAGCCGCGCGCGCATTCATCCAGTTCATAGGAAAGCATTTACAATGCTTTCCTATGGACGCTGGCGTCTTCTCACTGTGATTTTCACAGTGAGAAGCACGCAAGTTCCTCTAGCGGTTGTCAATGAGACAGCCACTAGAGGCTCTAGAGGCTGGATTAACCCTCGGTGTAAACATAGCAGTTTCTCTGAAACTGCTATGTTTATAAAAAAAAGGGTTAACCCTTGCTGGACCAGGCACCCAGACCACTTCATTAAGCTGAAGTGGTCTGGGTGCCTATAGTGGTCCTTTAATGACTTGGAGAGGATATGCAAAGGGTAGTAGGCCAAAATCCCTCCTGAGATGTGTGCAAACCTGGTGGCCAACTACAAGAAATGTCTGATGTCTGATTGCCAACAAGGGTTTTGCCACCAAGTACTAAGTTGAAGGGGTCAAATACTTTTTTTCATTTATTGACATGCAAATCAATTTCTAACTTTTTTGACATGCGTTTTTCTGGATTTTTTTTTTTTTTATTATTCTGTCTCTCACTGTTAAAATACACCTACCATTAAAACTATAGACTGATTATTTCTTTGTCAGTGGGTAAACGTTCAAAATCAGCAGAGGATCAAATACTTTTTTCCCTCACTGTATAGGTGCCCCTTTCTAACATGATTAGCAAAAATTAAGCTTTGGTTGTCAACTTTCCAATCTGAGTTCAATCTTTTTCATTTAAAACAATATTTTGTGTTCTAAGATAATATCCTGTGTATCGAATGGATAGTTGGACTTCAGTATATACCTGTTTGATTGCTAATGTTGAATATAGCTGGACTCATATTGACACATGGGTAAAGGGAAAAATTATTGAATGATGATGATGCAGGTTGCTAGGGTAGGTTAGCCCAGGACATACTTGAAAACGAGAGAAATCTCAAAGTATCTTTCCTGGTAAAATGTTTTATAAATAAAAATATTTTATAAATAAATAAATTTGGAGGTGTTGCAGTTGAAATGAGATAGCATTCCAGAAATTCAACAGAGTCTTGATTGAAAACATTTGGTTAGAAGTGAGAAGCTCTCATTATACATGAGAATGTAAATTAATATATTGGTTTTAACTGCATTTTTAACTTCTGGATACTGCTAAGACACAAAGATGCACTTAGGCAATGGTTAGGCAACCATTGGCACTCCAGATGTTGTGGACTCCATCTTCCCTGACACTTTGTCATCAGTGTGGCTTTAAGAGCATAATGGGAGATGTAGTCCACAAGGTTTCCTATCCTTGTCTTATGTGCATCTTACATGTATGTGGTGCAAGAAGTTCGAGGGGACAATTCTGTTAGAACGTTTCTTATTTAGGTATGAGAAAGCCACAACATCCTGGCACGAGTATTCCATAAAAAGAAATGTGTGTTGTTCCCTAAGTATAATATACAAATTGATGCCCTACATATCTCAGGGATCATACTTTATCCTAGTAAGCCAGAGCCACCCTGGTTTGGATTTATTTACAAAAGACCTCAATATCCTAATAAATGCTCCAAGGCAATTGAAAAAAGCATATAGGACTACACAGAGAGAACAAAAAAAAGGTCCAAAGGAGTATATATATAATAAAAAATAGAATGAGATTATATAACATTTTAAAATATATATTTTTATTTTTATTTGTTTTTTATTATTATTATTTTTTCAAGTATAAAGACTAACTGACATGGAAGAGCATGCAATCTAAAATCTAAATCCCAAGACGTGCTCACACAGGTGCTCTTTTGTATGAGATAGAGAAAATGTCTACTAAATAGTGGTAAATTGTCTTCTGTAATCATTAAGATGGCTAATTAGACTTAAGGTTCTAGAACTGGCTTTACATTGTCGACCTTGGTTCACCATTATTTGACATGGTGTATCACATAGATGATTATATTTCTCCATTCATGCTGGTAGAATGTCACGGTAACATTCTGTCCTCAAGCTATGTGATGGAGGAAGGGTAAAACGTGATGGACCCATAGTAACAATCTACAATTAGTGTTGTATAAACTCACTAACAGCCTGCAATATAATCTGGCATATGGAGCGCACAATAATTGTGTGTTTATTGATTAGAGTTCTGGTAAGCTTGTGATATCTTGGGAAGTACCACTTTGGTGTTATCAAGAGGTTTTACATGGAAAAAGCCTCATCTAAGATCTTTAAGGCTCATATAACTAACTAATTTAAGTTGAATTAATTGCTGCATAACAGGTCCTACATTTTCCAGTAGATCAGCTCAATGAGTTTAATGAAGCAGGAAATATGTATCCGACTTTAGACACCTGGCATGTTTATGCTCAGCCAATGGGAATAGTTTGAAGTGTATTTAAGACTGGATTTCACCCCAAGTACATCCAAACTACTGAACATCACTCACAGTAAGTAGTGTGTATGTTGTTTTTTGTTAATCATGTCTAGTTACTGTTAAGATGTATACTGCATTAGTAATCTGGACTGGACCATGAGATGCTGGCCCACTGTACGAGTTAGCCAAATAGTCAAGACACATAAAATAAATAATTTTGGTTAGCTTTTTACCTGAGAAGCAAACATTTATTAAGTTAGACTTTGCTGGAATTGTTTTAAATCCTCAAAAAATGTTAAAAATATTTTAGCTTCTTTCTCATTTACATCGCTTATGAGTATCGGATACCAATTGTTCTTTTATTGTGGCTATGTTTTATACCTTAATATTACCTCCCAATTCTACAATCCCATCTTCTTATTTGGATTTACATAATGCTATGTGACATTTTTGTTCCTTAAATACAAGGTTTTAAATCTGATGTTATCGTTATATAGTTAACATCCAACCTACATACAGATTGAGAGGCTCAGGCTTGGATTAGAGCCTGTGAATATGTCTAATGCTCTCTAGGTTCTTCTACGTTAAGCCTCTGATTATTCAACTAAGCATGGAGGAAGCTTGCTTTGCCCATTTTGCATTGACCTCAGCTATGGTCAGCCATAATAGGAAACTGTAGGCATGATAACCATTTCATCTCATTGAATAGGTTATAATGCTGGAGTCCCTCTGGTGCTGTCCCTTTCAGTGTTAAACCATTTTCAAGTTAAAGTTTAAGGTTCCATGACCACCCAGAGAACAGCTGCTAATGGAGGTATGACCAAGACAGAAACTACACATCTCTTTCTAGCCATGCTGATTCTTAAAATCACAGCAGCCCATTACTGCTCAGGCTAAAGCTTCCACATTAGACCAAGTAGCACAGAGGGGACTTTTGCTTAGCATTAAAACATTAAAAATGGTTTAAATCAGAATGGAAGGATGGTGGTACTACCATGAAATGAAACAGTTACAGTGACTACAGTGTTCCTTTAAGGCTTGCTAAATATCATGAGAATTACAATTCTGCTAGGACTGATGGTCACACAGTTACTTACAATCCAAACTCATATCCATTCTTTATTTTTATATTTTAATTATTACATTATTATACTCATTATATCGTTTACTTGCATTTACTTCTTTCAGCTCAGGAAGACAATGATGGCTCCAAAATATCTAGCTTTCCTTTTCACATTTATCATCTTTAATACTGTGGATGGAGAAGACACTAAATTAAGGTATTTGAGTCATTGGTATGATTTCAGTGATTCATATAAATTAATCTGTGGCTATGGTATAATAAAGTGATCTAAGAATAGTTGTATTTGTTTACCAAGAAATTGTAAGGGTGTAAAGAAAACATGAAAGTAGGTGACAATCCATAAAATGTGCCCTGAGTCAAACATATTGAACAACACATTGACTGTACTTAACCATTCATGGAAGTGACAATGTGCTAAGAGATCAGAGTATAGTATAGCAAGTTGGGACTTTCAACAGATAGGTACTATAAGAACTCAGAAATTAGCCCTTTAAACTCCCATTGGAGTTTGTAATTGCTACTCAGCCACAATGTGTGAACAAAACAAAAATATTTTTTCCTGCACAAATATGTACAAACTTATAAGATCATAAAAGAGAAAACTCAACTCAATGTATAAAATAGAATTTTGTCTGACTCTACTATTAAAAAACTGACTTTATATTACAAAAAGTTTATCAAGCAGAGTTATAACATAAGAAAACGTGGATTTCATTACATTGATTAAATGAACATCCTCAATATATCTTACAGCGAATCAATGAGTAGTGAAGGACCACAGTCCATGCAGAGACGATACTCGGAAGCTATTTTAGCCAGTGATTATAGCAGATCTGTGGATAACATGCTGAAAAAGAACTTTGTGGACTGGTTACTGGGCCGAAGAGAGAAGAAAAGCGAGTAAGACATATATATATACTGTATAATTATTTTAAATACGTTAACCTGTAATGATGAGTTCATCTGTTATATTGGCTGTATTCAACTATGCATACATGTACATACCAGTAAATCACATTATCAAGACATCCCATTGGCATATTTGAATGCTATTTAAGATATTCAGAACAGAGAGTGTGTGGTTCAGTAATATCACATAGATTGTGAAAAACACAAATAAATAATTTGGTCATTATATTATTTCAGCAATATTTCTGAATCTGCCAAACGAGAGGCTGATTTTCAGTACCCAGAACTGCACATGAAGGACACAGACTTTAACTCAGAGTTAGAAGGTGGCAAGAACTTTCTTAACTGGTTGGCAAGGAACAGACATGGAGAAAGGTAAATCACAAAAATAGTCATAATAAATACAAACACATACAATCTATCAATCTATTTATCTATCTATCTATCATCTATCTTACAAAACAAACAATTAAACACACTGCATCAGTGCAAAAGCATTACTTATACACATTAAACCATCATACCATGTACAACACTAGAAAGTAAAACCCTGCAAACCTAGTGAAACAGCTATAACATACTACAACTTGCAATACACAAACTCCCATGTGAAGTTTTACATATGCATGGACTATATACACACAGCTATAGCACATCATACATATACACAACAATGTGAAACAAGAGTTTAGTGAATATATCAATGCAACATATCACACATAAAAACATAACATAATATCATATTGGTTATATGCACACACAGCAAGAGTGTCTCATTACCAAAGATTAGGTAACAGCTAAGTTATATACAAAACAAAATGTGTTTTTGATGTTACCCAAATCACAGAGAGCAGTGTAAAGCAAGAGTCCACAGGCCATATATTATAATCCACTTACAACAGGATCTACAGGGACAGCAGAGGTTATAGCTGGGCTCCTTGCCACAACCAGAGAACTTTCGTTAAGTTAGATAAAAAATGGTCATACATAATTTTATCCATGAAAGGTTTATAGTCCTATAAACTATTCCTTTAAGGTGTGCACATGTCTAATACAGAGATTGTGTAGTGTAGACCCAAGTATTGTGGCATAGACAAATTGCAATGCAAACAAAGGATGCTCACAGTGATGTTATAATTCAGTGCTTGAAATGCTGTAGGAACATCTATAGATATCTGTGAGGTCACAGAATGGGAGGTAGGCAATGAGCAAGACACACTCAAACATACACACTGAACAGCATGCAGAACACATATGTACATCATGCATTATACCCAATATACATTTTCAGTGAAACCATGTTCTTCACAAATATTTACAAAAGCTAAATTACCTCACATAGCTCTACATTGTATACGTAAAAAAAAAAAAATCTGCACCCTGAAAAAACTATACAGAATAAGCACATTATATATTTACCAAGTATATATGATATTAGGGGATATGAGAACATTATATAAATATATTCGGGGCCAATACAAACCATTGTGTGGAAATCTATTCACAAACCGGACTTTACATAGCACACAAGGTCATGCGTTTAGACTGGAAGAAAGAAGATTTTGTTTAAGGCAAAGGAAAGGTTTTTTTACTGTAAGAACAATCAGAATGTGGAACTCTCTGCCTGAAGAAGTGGTTTTATCAGAGTACATACAGATGTTCAAACAGCTACTAGATGCATACTTGCAAAAACAGAATATTCAAGGATATAATTTTTTAATGTAGGGTAATAACTGCTTGATCCAAGGATAAATCTGACTGCCATTCTGGGGTCAAGAAGGAATGTTTTTCCTAGCTTGTTGCAAAATTGGAAGTGCTTTAAACAGGGGTTTGTTTTGCCTTCTTTTGGATCAACAGCAAAAAACAAATGTGAGGAAGGCTGAACTTGATGGACGCAAGTCTCTTTTCAGCCATGTAACTATGTAATTACCATGTAAATAAAAAATAGTCTCAGGTTCACCAAGCTCATACTTTCACACATCTGGGTTTCTTCTGTTGATGCACAAAGCATGATAAACCCATTTTCAATTGATTTAAACTTTTGCCACAGAAGGGGATAAATACTTTCTTGATTCCAAAACGGCAATCAGATTTTCCCTCGGAATAAGAATACCCAGCATATTAACAATTTTATCCTTTAATACTCTGTTTTTCAAAAACAAACGTTTTTTAAAATCTTCACAGAAAGTGATAAAACCACCTCCTTAAATAGAGAAGTCTACATTCTTATTGTTCTTACCATAAAAAACCTTGCCTCTGCATTTGCCTAAATTAGTGACTTCTATTGAACAAGTTACCAGAGAGCTGTACTATTGGATCTGTTTATATATACATAATAGTATCATATATCAAGATGCCTTTTCCCAGAGTAAATTAATCATCATATCTATCATTCTTCATAACTAAAATCACCAGTTCCCTAATGTTGCAGCCTGTATATGCATTTTTTCAGTGACGTAATATCCTTCTTTGAAATAGATGTCCAAAATGGCACCACATATAATAGGTGAATTATAACAGCAAGATTATAATTTCTAAATAATAAAGTACATAGGGGTAACCAGTTAATGTACAGCATGTACACAAAGTTAGGGTGCAAAGGGTATACAAAACCACCTCCTCTAGTTGAATACTAATAGCCCCGCACTCCTATTTACAATAAAAATTAATTTTATTTCATAATTAATAATAAGCCTTAATACAAAAACATATATACATACTCATCAAAACAATACTTGATACTCAACCCATACTATAAGAAGATTATAATTTCAACATATGGATTAATATGGTTATTTATGCCATGTTGAATTTTGAAACTATTTACTTTTGCTCTGCTATTTTAAGAAAGCGTTTCTGGGGAAAGTGCCTTCATACAAAAGCGCATTCCTGCAGAATGGCAATTGTTTTCAAGTGCAGAGTTTAAACGGTGCTCACATGACACCAAGACTACATCATTGAGATGAAGTAGTCTGGGTGCCTATAGTATTCCTTTAACTTGTTCAGTGTTCAGACACTATTGCTATGCCTAGTGTTTTCTTTCTATTAGCATACACCGACATGTGACACAGTTTAACCCAGATAGACACAAAATAAAAATGGCACACCAAATAATTAAATTGTGTGCACACACACACACACACACACACAAAACTAATTTTCAAATATACATGCTTATGCCATTTAATTGTTGTGTTTGTTAACAAGCAGCTCATACAATGAAGCAAAGACTACATTATGTGAAGAAGTATTGGAACTACTCATGTCAACAAATATGTGCAGACTGAGGTAAGTAAAGCAAACCATTGCTGCAAGACCATGTTATGTCCAGAAGGCAGAATCAGCACGTAACATGTACCAGCTTGTTAAGGGCACATATCCTGGAACAAAAATGTGAAGATTTATTTAATTTTAAGTATTTTTTTACTATTCCTGCAGATTCCTTCTAACAAGACCAGTAACTGTGATTTTTTTGGGAGAGAAAGGAATTAGATGTCTAGCATTGCTTATATAGGCAGTTCCACATGGCTTTTAGCAAGTGTTTAATTGTTAGGTGCTTCTATGAGTTCCACAGCTTTCACTAGTAACATAGAGTAGTGATATTTGTCTTGTGAGCAGTCAGAGATTGTCTGTACAAAAGGTGTGTGTTGGTAGTAGAAATGTGGTTTCCTAAAAGGGTTGGTAGAGGTCTGTTGTCTACAAACAACATGTTCAGGAATGGACAATACAGCACTCACATATTTCACAAACCATTCACACTCTACAAACAGAAGTACACTTTGAAGGCTATTTACTATTTGACTCAACATTCAGACCAAAATAGCTGAATCGAGAAAATATTCTCCAAGTCAGTTATGTTTTCAGTTTGGCTATTTTGAGTTTAATATGAAATTCAACTTCATTCACTTTGATTTCATGGCAATTCACCCAGATCTATTTATGTGCAGAAATACATATATATGCACATATTTATTTACATGCGAAACAGATACATTAAAATAGAAATAATGACAGGCAATGAAGCAGCATTTTTTTTATTTAGTTTTGACAAAATAACCGATTTTTATAGTGATCGTTTAATTGGGGGCTTGGTATCCTTTGCCTGTTGGTACCTGAGAATTCAACCCTGTTTTGAGCATCATATAGTTCTGTTTTAATAAAATAAAGTAAATGTCTTATCATATAGATGGAAAATGTATGATGTAATTTATTGTTTATAACTTATTTTTCCTAGATTCTCATAATCATTCATTATCTACTTAATTCTTGAAGTATGATGTTTCGCAGCAGGACAAGTCATGGAAATTTTTGCTGCTCTAATAGTTATCAGTGTTCATTATGTACTCACTATGTAAAAATAAAATATTTCCATTTCAAAGCCATGTATTTTTGTGTTTCTCTTGAAGCAAGACAACATAGAAACATAGAATGTGACGGCAAATAAGAACCATTCGGCCCATCTAGTCTGCCCAATTTTTTAAATACTTCCATTGGTCCCTGGCCTTATCTTATAGCTAGGATAACCTTATGCCTATCCCACGCATGCTTAAACTCCTTCACTGTGTTAATCTCTACCACTTTAGCTGGAAGGCTATTCCATGCATCCAGTACCCTTTCAGTAAAGTAATACTTCCTGATATTATTTTTAAACCTTTGCCCCTCTAATTTAAGACTATGTCCTCTTGTTTTGGTAGTTTGTCTTCTTTTAAATATAGTCTCCTCCTTTACTGTATTGATTCCCTTCATGTATTTAAATGTTTCTATCATATCCCCCCTGTCTCGGCTTTCCTCTAAGCTATACATGTTAAGATCCTTTAACCTTTCCTTGTAAGTTTTATCCTGCAATCCATGAACCAGTTTAGAAGCCCTTCTCTGAACTCTCTCTAAAGTACTGCGTACAAACTCCAAGTGAGGTCTCACCAGTGTTCTGTACAATTGCATGAGCACTTCTGTCTTTCTAATGCTAATACCTCTCTCTATACAACCGAGCATTCTGCTAGCATTTCCTGCGGCTCTATTACATTGTCTGTCTACCTTTAAGTCATCAGAAATAATTACCCCTGAATCCCTTTCCTCAGATGTTGAGGTTAGGACTCTATTAAATAATATGTACTCTGCCTTTGGATTTTTACATCCAAGATGCATTATCTTGCATTTATCCACATTAAATGTCAGATGCCATAACTCTGACCATTTTTCTAGTTTACCTAAATCATTTGCTATTTGGCTTATCCCTCCTGGAACATCAACCCTGTTACACATTTTAGTATCATCAGCAAAAAGACATACCACACCATCAAGACCTTCTGCAATATCACTAATATAAATATCAAATAGAATGGGTACAGATCCCTGAGGTACCCCACTGGTGACAAGACCCTGCTTCAAATATACTCCATTGACTACAACCCTCTGTTGCCTGCAACTCAGCCACTGCCTTACCCATTCAACAATATTGGAATCCAAACTTAAAGATTGCAGTTTATTGATAAGCCTTCTATATGCAACAGTGTCAAAAGCCCTACTGAAATCTAGACGAGCAATGTCTACTGCATCACCCTGATCTATTATTTTAGTTACCCAATCAAAAAAAAATCAATAAGATTAGTTTGGTATAATCTCCCTTAAAGTAAACCCATGTTGTCTCTGATCTTGAAATTCATGTGATTTAAATGTTCAACAATCCTATCCTTTAACATGGTTTCCATTACTTTCCCCATTACTGAAGTAAAGCTTACTGGCCTACAGTTTCCCAACTCTTCCTTACTACCTTTCTTGTGAATGGGCACAGCATTCACTAACTTTCAGTCTTCTGGGACTACTCTTGTTAACAATGACTGGTTAAATAAATCTGTTAATGGTTTTGCTAGTACACCACTAAGCTCTTTTAATAACTTTGGATGTATTCCATCAGGCCCCATTGACTTATTTGTCTTTATTTTTGACAGTTGAAATAGAACCTCTTCCTCTGTAAACTCACATGTAACAAATGACTCATTTGTCCTTTTTCCTAACTGAGGTCCATTTCCCTCATTTTCATCTGTAAATACTGAACAAAAATATTCATTGAGGCAGTCAGCAAGACCTTTATCCTCTTCTACAAGTATGAACTTATCAGGGGAGGTATTTGACTACAACTCAAATATGCAATACCTTTTAATAATTACAATAATATTTCTTTAATGCAGTATCAAACTGAAAAAGGGGCTAAATAAAGATTAAAAAATATGTAAATTTTTCTTTATTCTTGAACCGTATGATAGTACCGGTATCACACACAAAGATGAACAAAAACAACATGTATAGCAAGACAGTACAATCCTGTTGAGCCATGGTTAACAAAGCTCGGATTATGAGATCAAGGGATTTAATATTAAAGGTGAACAATAATAAAGAAAATCAAAACAAACAGACAGTCTACCACCTCTAAAAGTTATGGCTGGGGCTTGAGAGTAAGCAACTATGGGGCAGTGTAGGTTATGTGCCTCTTATGAAAATGTGGGTATTGGTGGTATGTACTCCTTGGTAACAAAACAAGAGGCTGCCACCCACTGAAGCTAGCCATGTCAAAAAGTATGTAAAGCAAATAAAAGTGTGGAGTGGACATTTTGGGGGGAAATAACCTCCAAATGCCAGCAGAGAATAATGGATTGGGACATGTTCCTAAGGCACTCAATGTAAAGTGAATATTGTAGTGGGAACACACGAATACAAAAAAAAAAAAATACACCGAAACACAATACTAAAAAAGAAAAAGAAAGCTCAATAAAACAGTGCTTGATGTAGACATATGAAGCATCCAGGAGATCACCACAGATGCAGGAGTTACCCTCTGTGCAGTCAGTACAAATAGGCAAACTCTGGCCAGATCCCAGGCTGTCTGCTGATGTGGGTGCTTTAGATCCTCAGCGGTATCTGATAGCCCCAATTTCTGAAGGGTTCTGGTTATCAGAGGCTTCGTGAACCTTCAAAGTCCCGGTGTCTCTGAGTATTAATAGACATCTTGGGGAGCCCCATTTGTAGGGTAACTTGTGCTAGAAGAGTTCTGAGGCTAAGGGTTACAAAGACCTCCGCCAGTCCATTGTAGCTCTGGACAGATCTGGGAAAAATTGTAGAGAATGTTCCCCAAAGCTGTAAAGGGATTTGTTGAAGACAGCAGACATGAAGGCCTGCCTATCTGGTCCATTCTGGAACCAGAAGATGTTATCTCTGCTGGTTCCCGGAGTGCCTGTGTGAGGCGCTGGTAGTCTGTAGAAGCCCTCCAGCACTATGGTTTGTTGAACTGTTTAGCGAAGAAAAGGTAAGCAAGCAGTCTCTTAATGAGTTACAGCATTTTTGCAACAGAGATTGTATCAGCTAGGCCCCAGATCTTTACAATTTTCCAAAGCCTATGGTCTTCCATTGTCGACACGCAGTGCTGGATTGGTGCCTGTTCTCTCTTTGAGCTCTGTGAGCTCTTGTTCCAAGCCAGTGAGGCGAACCATGGGCATCAGCGTTGAACTCAGTATCATGAAGGCGCACTGACATCCCACTGATCTCTACTTTAAACTGATTAATGTCTGCAGAAATGTGATGTCTGAGGTTAGCCAGAAGGGTCTTCAATGTTCCCTCTATGACCGGCAAACCATCGGACCTCGCAGGAGGAAAGGGGGGTACGCATACGCCGTGCCACGTATTGAGCAATATGGTCTGGGGGAACCCACTCTGCGGACCTAGAATGACGGAGATCGTCGCGGTCGAATAGAGGGTTGCCCTGAGGGTCAAACAGCGCTTTGGTATCCCCTGTGGGGTCTAGTATTTGATTATGGGCAGTGGCGGAGGTCCCAGAAGGGGTCACACCCGTAAGTGGTAAGTCCTCACCCGACTCACCCGACTCACCCTCATCAAAGGAGTCATACTCCATAACGTCGGACTCATTCTCCACACTCCGGTCGGTATCCGACCCATCATCCAGGGCTTTAGCCCGTTTCCATAGTCTAGCCTTTTTAGCCCGGCCAGGGGCTCTTTTGCGCGTGGGAGGCGCGCTGTCAGTGACCGCCTCTAGCGTGTCAGTCATGGCAGGTAGAACCTGCATCGAGGAGTGGGAGTCGACATGTTTTGACTTCGCCTTAGCCTTACGGGCCCCAGGCACAGTCGGGGTAGGTGAGGAGGTTCCCATGCCCAGGAGGGCGGGGGCCGCCATGGAAGGCAATAGTAAGGAATGCAGGGATTGAGAAAAGGAGGAGGATACAGCACCCATGGCTGAAGCAAAAGCCTTTTGCAAGGAAGAGGCCATAGTGGCATCTAGCAGGGCTTGAAATTCCTGGAGTAAAATCAGTGGTGAGGCCCTCAGGCCCTTCCTCCCTATCCTGCATAGTGGCAACCAATGTACAAGGAAAAAACCCAGTATGATAAGCTATAAGCTATAAGGACAAAGTGACAGAGCAGAAGGGTTGATTAACCCACAGAAAAAGGAGAATAGGGGACAAAAAAACCTTTGTACTGGTGCACCCCAGGGACCCAGAGGCAGAGCAGAGCGCACGGCAGCAGAGGGAACGACCGAGACGGAGAAGGACCGCCCCAGAGTGCGCTCGCGGATTGCAACCCGGCGGGGGAAGGGGCGCATGCACCTACCCGCGCGGGCAGCCCGCGAGCGAGCCGAGAGACACTGACAACCGCGGCAGGTGTTCAAAATAGCCGCGGCTGAAAGCTGGATCCAGGTCCCGCGCGGCACCCGCTGGCAAGCAGGGCGGGCGCGCGGGGGGGGGGAATGAAAGGTGAATACACCAGCACAAGGGGAAGAAGGGAGAAACAGAAAAGGCAGCTGCACAGAACAGGCAGCAATAATAACAAAACAAAACAAATCCCAAATTACACAACAAATAGCAATAAAAGATCAAACAATACACAATGAGTAAGGAGCATAAAAGCAAGGTACTTAGCTGTCTGAGGAAGCAGCAAAGAAAGAGGGGGATTGTGGGAGACACAGGCCTTATATAGTCACTTCCTCTGTTATGTGATTGGTTGCCTGTGTATCTATACAGTTTTTCTTTCATTTTGACAATATTTATATTCCTCTATCTTTGCTGCTGAGGAAATAAAGAAAGAGTTATGCATAATATGAGCCTCCGTGTCTTTAATAAAATTAAAATCTCATATACTTCCTGCGTGCTCTGAAGACACCATTCAAGAGAGAACAGAAAGCCAAAATACCTAAGAAATACTATTTTTTGTCACTTTATATAAGTTTTATTTTTTTTATTTATTTTTTTTCCTTTTGGCTCATTGAAACATTAATCAAAATTATGGCAACAAAGAAAAAAAATTACCAAAAAAGAAAAAGAAAAAAATTCAGAAAAAAATGTGTGGCTTTTTTTCTCCACAGTCATCTAAATATCAACTCAATAAAGCACTGAATGAAGACATCAATTCTTCAGTAGAAGAAAATCTAAATACATTACCACATACAAAAGGCGAAAACCATATTACTCAAGACTTTTTTCAAAAATGTTTAGATAACCAACTACAACTGATAAAACTGGAAATTGAAAAAAATTCAAATAAATTACAGCAAGAGATCCAAATAATAAAAGAGAAAATTACTATAAACAAATCTACAATAGAAAACCTCAATTGTGAACAACAGTCTATAAAAGAAGATATGAAAAAGATATCCATTAACACAAAAAAACTACAGACCTGAATAAACAATTTGGAAGACAGATCAAGAAGAGGAAATTTGAAAATTAGAAACATCCCAGAATCCATTACTCAGCACAATCTCAAGAATTATCTGATAAACATGTTTAAATCTTTTGGAGAAACAATTCAAGATCATGATATTATTTTAGAAAGATTCCATCGTCTAAACAAGCCAAACTATTTGGATTCAGATATGCTTAGAGATGTAATCATTCAATTCCACTCTTTTAGCTTCAAAGAAAACATCCTAAAATTGTTCAAAAATTTTAATCATCCGGAGGAAACTCTTGGTTACATAGTTACATAGTTACATAGCTGAAAAGAGACTTGCGTCCATCAAGTTCAGCCTTCCTCACAAATGTTGTTGCTGTTGATCCAAAAGAAGGCAAAAAACCTGGTCTGAAGCACTTCCAATTTTGCCACAAACTAGGAAAAAATTCCTTCTTGACCCCAAAATAGCAGTCAGATGTCTCCTTGGATCAAGCAGCTATTACCCCACTAATTAGAAATTATACCCCTGTATGTTATGTTTTTGTAAGTATTTATCCAATTTCAGTTTAAACATCTGTATGGACTCTGACAAAACCACCTCTTCAGGCAGAGAATTCCATATCCTTATTGTTCTTACTGTAAAAAAACCTTTTCTTTGCCTTAGATGAAATCTCCTTTCTTCCAGCCTAAATGTGTGACCTCGTGTCCTATGTATAACCCTGTTTATGAATAGATTTCCAGATAAAGGTTTGTACTGGCCCCGAATATATTTGTATAAAGTTATCATATCCACTCTCAGGCGCCGTTTTTCCAAACTAAACAGATTTAATTTTTTTAACCTTTCTTCATAACTAAAATGCTCCATTCCTTTTATCAATTTTGTAGCTCGTCTCTGGACCTTCTCCAGTGCCATGATATCCTTCTTTAGAACAGGCGCCCAAAATTGCACAGCATATTCAAGGTGTGGTCTTACCAGCGATTTATAAAGAGGCAAAATTATATTTTCATCCCAAGAATTTATGCCCCTATTTATACATGACAAAATCTTACTGGCCTTAGCAACTGCAGATTGACATTGCATATTGCTGCCTAATTTGTTGTCTATAACAATTCCCAAATCCTTCTCGTGTGTGGTTATCCCTAATTCACTATCATTTAGTGTGTAAGTTGCTTGTGCATTCTTAACCCCGAAGTGCATAACTTTGCATTTCTCTATGTTAAATTTCATCTGCCATTTTAGTGCCCAGTCCCCTAATCTATCCAAATCTCTCTGCAGCAAAGCAATATCCTGCTCACATTTAATTACTTTACAAAGTTTTGTGTCATCTGCAAACACTGATACATGGCTTTCAATGCCTATTTCAAGATCATTTATAAATATGTTAAATAGAAGTGGTCCCAAAACAGAACCCTGAGGGACACCACTTACCACTTTTGTCCAGCCTGAAAATTTACCATTAATTACAACTCGTTGTACTCTGTCCTTAAGCCAATGTTCTACCCAAGAACAGGAATATTCATCTAGACCAATTTATTTTAGTTTGAAGACTAACCTATTGTGAGGAACCGTATCAAATGCCTTGGCAAAGTCCAAGTAGATCACATCCACTGCAACACCCTGATCTATACTTCTACTTACTTCTTCGTAGAATGCAATTAGGTTAGTTTGACATGACCTATGTTTCATAAAACCATGCTGATTATTGCTAATAACAAAGTTCTTCCCAATGAATTCCTGAATATTATCCCTTAATAGCCCTTCAAATATTTTCCCAGTTACAGAAGTTAAGCTCACAGGTCTATAATTTCCAGGCAAGGATTTTGAACCCTTTTTAAATATAGGAACAACATCTGCCTTCCTCCAATCCTCCGGTACAACACCTGAAACAAAAGAATCTTGAAAAATTAAATACAGAGGTTCACTTATTTCCCCACTTAGCTCCTTAAGTACTCGTGGGTGAATACAGTCAGGCCCCGGAGCTTTATTTACATTAATTTTCTTTAATAGCTGTAGCACCTTGTCTCGAGTTATCCAATCACAAGTTATTTGCAAGTTTTTTGCAGCAAACATTTGCATATCTCTTGCCATAGGATCCTCATTAATATATACTGAAGAAAAATAGTTATTTAAAATTTCTGCTTTTTCCTGGTCTTCATTAGCTAATAAACCCAACTCTGTTTCAAGTGTACCTACACTTTAATTTTTTGTTTTTTTAGAATTGATGTACTTGAAAAAATTTTGGGGTTGGTTTTGCATTCTTTAGCTATCAATTTCTCATTTTCTAGTTTAGCCACTTTAATTGCCTTTTTGCAAGTGTTATTGGCTTCCTTATATCTTAAATAGGATGCCTTTGATTTGTCTGATTTAAATGCTTTAAATGCCCTTTTCTTATTTTTAATCTCTTGTTTTACTTCTCTACTAAGCCACATTGGTTTTAATTTGTTTCTTTTATATTTATTACCCAATGGTACATACTGAGAAATGTACCTTTCTAATATATGTTTAAATAGTTTCCATTTATCCTCAGTGTTTTTATCACTAAGGAGTTTATGCCAGTCGATATGTTGTAGACCTGCCTCTTAACCCCTTAAGGACTGGACTGTTTTTGCGATGTTGTACATTTGCGACCAGGCATATTTTTACACTTTTGTGGTGTTTGTGTTTGGCTGTAATTTTCCGCTTTCTCATTTACTGTTCCCATACAAATTATATATTGTTTTTTTCAGGACAAAAGGGGCTTTCTTTACATACCATTATTTATATAATCTCATGTATTTTAATTTAAAAAAAATACAAAAATCTGATGAAAAATTGAAAAAAATACATGTTTTTTGACTTTTACTTGAAAAATCTTTTACTCATCTACAAAAGCGAATGAAAAAAACTGCTAAATAGATTCAAAATTTTGTCCTGAGTTTAAAAATACCTAGTGTTTACGTGCTTTTTTGCTTTTTTTTGCATGTTATAGGGCTATAGGTACAAGTAGGATATTGCGGTTTCAAAACATACATTTTTAAAATTTATCAATAGTGACATTGTAACACTATTATCTGTCATAAATCTCTGAATAACACCCCACATGTACATATTTTTTTTAAAGTAGACAACCCAGGGTATTCAATATGGGGTATGTCCAGTCTTTTTTAGTAGCCACTTAGTCGAAAACACTGGCCAAAGTAAGCATTCATATTTGTTTGTGTGTGAAAAAAGTAAAAAAACTAAATTGAACGCTAATTTTGGCCAGTGTTTGTGACCAAGTGGTTACTAAAAAAGACTGGACATACCCCATTTGCAATACCTTGGGTTGTCTTCTTTTGCAAATGGTATGCCATCATGGGGGTAATTCTCATTCCTGGGCTACCATACGCTCTCAAAGGCAACGTAACCAACCTGGCCATTTTCAATGTAAAAATATTTGACCCATATATTTGACCTTGTAACTTTCAAAAATGCTATAAAACCTGTACATGGGGGGTACTGTTTTACTCGGGAGACATCGCTGAACACAAATATTAGTGTTTAAAAACTGGAAAACGTATCACAACAATTATATCAGTAAAAGTGCTGTTTGTGTGTGAAAAATGCAAAAAAAGTAACTTTCACTGACAATATCATCACTGTGATATGTTTTACTGTTTTGAATCACTAATATTTGTGTTCAGCGAAGTCTCCCGAGTAAAACAGTACCCCCCATGTACAGGTTTTAGGGTGTCGTAGAACGTTACAGGGTAAAATACAGTGCTAGCAAATTAAATTCTCTGGAATTTCGGCCTGGGTTGGCAGGCAGGTCCCTCAAATTGCAATCAATAAAATTACTGAATTATGTAAAAATATTACATAAATACGCACGTAGAATTTAAATATATATGCATATTTATATATTTGAAG
Source organism: Pelobates cultripes (assembly GCA_933207985.1). NCBI lineage: Eukaryota > Metazoa > Chordata > Amphibia > Anura > Pelobatidae > Pelobates > Pelobates cultripes. The sequence goes on along the minus strand of OW240917.1, from coordinate 199,797,752 downwards.
TCTACGTGTATATTTATATAATTATTTATGTAATTTTGTATATGGACGTATGTATATTTCTTATTATTTTTATTTATTTTTATATACATAGATATATATACAAATTCATTCTAAGTGTATTTTGATATAAATATATATATATTAATTTTAAAATAGTTAGAATAAAATTTCATATAGCTATATAATTTTTTTAAAATTTTTTATTATTATTTAAAAAATGTTTTATTTAATTTAAATTACTTATTATTTATATTTTATAATAATATATATATACAATATATATATTATATATATATACGTGTGTAATTTAATTATAAGTGTATTTTTATATTAATATAAGTACATATTAATATAAAAATACACTTAGTATGGCATTATATATATGATATATAGACATATTATATAGATATAATATATGTCTATATATCATATATACATATATATATAATTATTTTTATTTTTTTTATTAACACTAACTTTATTTTTTTTTATTGATTTTACACTAGCAGGGAGACTGCCTGTCAGCACACACAGTCCCCCTGCAGGCAGACACATGGACACCTATTGTGACCATGTGATCGCTGTGTTAAGCGATCACATGGCCACAGGGGTCCTAATCTGCCGTGGGGAGACTGTCTGGGCTGCAGGCAGTCTCCCCACAACCGGAGCCACGCTGATCGCCGCCGGGGGAACGACGGCGATCAGGTAAGTAGCTCTGACCGTTAGGACGGTTCAGGACCGTCATCGGTCCTCAAGGCAAAAATGCCGATGACGGTCCTGAACCGTCCTCGGTCCTTAAGGGGTTAAATATATATTCAACTATACCAAGACCTATCGACAGGAACAAGAATTTGGAGGAAATGCTTTAAGTAATCTTTTTTTGTTCTCAAAAAAACATGATATCAAATATAGATGGGGATACCCAAATAAGTTGAGAACTTTTTTGAAGGACACTATACAAGAGTTTGAACAGGCTGATAAGCTAAAAGAATGGAAGAACAAACATAAGATCACATTTTCTTAAATAAAAAAATACAAGATTTTAATATATACAAAAATACACATCAATGAGATCATACAATACATATGTTCCATAGACCTACACTTTGACAACACTTTTATCTCCAATTTACTCACACAACACATTTATGTGCATTGTATATACAATTCAGTGTTCTCTTTTTTTTTCTCTCTCTCTTTGTCCCTCTATCCCCTCCAAAAGGTTGATTTCCTGTCAATTATTTTTTATTTTGAAAAAGAAATTGATACCTTGTCTATAAATAATAAACAAGGAAGATAGTATATACTGACATTTGGTACAAAGAAGCGATTTTTTTTTTTTATTTTTTTTTTATATATTATCTTGGCTCCACACTCCTCCAGAAATGAAGGCGGAGGATTTTGCTCAAAGAAACAGATGAAATGTATATAAGTTTGTATTTTTCTTATGTCTTTGTAAGTTAATTAATGAAGAAACTAACCAGATGATAAGTTGTAAACTGCCGAGAAGGGGGGCTAAAAATAAAAAAAAAATGGTTAAAATAATATCACTAAACGTACAGGGTTTAAATTCTCAATATAAGAGATCGACTGTTCATATATTTTTAAAGAAACAATGTGTGGATCTAGCTTTTATACAGGAGGCTCACTGGAAAATTGATGAAAACATTTTTCTCAAAAGCAAAGATTTTCCCATTATAATTCATGCTTCTAATAAGGAAAAAAAACAAAGGGAGGTATCAATAATAGTGGCAAATAAATTTTGAACTTAGTCACCAGATTTTAGAACCTATGGGACACTACATGATAATCGTTGGTAAAAAATAAATGAAGAAGTATATACATTGATAAATGTATCTCCAGTCTGTCTCCTCAGGAAAATACTGGATATGGCGAATAAGATTAAGATAGGTTTGCTTATAGTTGTAGGAGACTTTACTTGTGTATTAGATGTAGACTTAGACAAGACATTTTTAAAATCCATTCCAATAAACAATAAAAAAAAACTTTTAAAAAAAACAAGCTATGAAGATGACCAACACTTTAAATAAATTCAATCCCGGTGGAGAATTTTTCATCCCGGTGGAAAATATTTTATTTATCTCTCCAGAATACATGTCATACTCTAGGATTGATTTGATGTGTGAAAATCAGTCCTTACTAAATAGAATTTCTAAAATAAATATTTTAAATAACACATGGTCAGACCACAATATACTTATGCTTGATTTAAAAGATGCATTTAAATATAACGCTCAACCTCATTGGAGATCAAATGAGTATTTACTAAATTCTAAAGAGAATAAAGACCACATTGCTAATTTAATTGACTTGTATTTTAAAGAAAATAATCCACAAGATACATCTATACCCATCAATCGGTGTGCCTTTAAAACTGTTATTAGAGGCCATCTAATAAAGTAAGAACACAAATTTAAAAAAAAAAAAACAGGGGAAAAATATTTATATATAACTTTTTCAAATTTATAACACACAAAAAAATAGGTGGAGCAAATAGTGATAATAAATAGAAATATACTTCCCTCTCTTCTAACTTTTCGCTGTAAAAGATAGAGAGGTACAGAATAGTGCAAATATTGCTAAATACAAAATATAAATAGAATATGTATCATATGCACTCACAATGGGAGAGCCATATAATGCAACCTGGCTCTGGTGTGGATTTCCTTTGGGATCTTAATTGGGTGATCCCCAGACCTCTTTGATGGTGCTTGTTGTGGTATATCTTCCTTCAATGATGGTCAATGGAAAAATAGTATATTCCAAAGTCAAAATATTTATTCAAAAAGAAATAAAAATAAGTAAAATGGATAAAAGTAATACAATAAATAAGACCTTTTAGTGTCCAATATGATTGCCAAAACGCGTTTCGCCAGTGTGGCTTCCTCAGTTGGCATACAGTATTAGTGTCCTCTCAGTCCTTTAAATGCTTTCAAAATTCGCGGTCAAACTTTCGGTGCGTTCCACCGTCTCCTTCCGGGTTCCGTCCCCTTCCGGATTCCATAGCGTCTGCGTCACTTCCGGTTTCGGCAACAGTTCAATGTATTCGGTGGAACGCATCCATGCGTTCCACCGTTTACTTCCTGGTTCTGTGACGTCATTTCCGGTCTCGCCGAATGCATACAGAGGCATACGTCTTTTTTAAGTGTCATTGGAACGCATATGCGTTTCACACAGTTTATGCAGTTCTCAATTCTTTAGAAGCAATCTTGTTATTAGATATTTTAAATGAGATTTTTTTATATAAAGTATCCATATCAAAATGCTTTAAACAAATATCAGTTTGTGAATATATATCCCATCAATGTACAATCATGAGTAAATTGCAGCATATGGTAATTAAAACATATGAAATAATAAAGAAAGGGATAATAAGAATGCCCAAAAACAGGATTATACAAAACATCAATGTCTGCCTACAGTCTAATTATAAAAATAAATAACAAATATATCCAAATAATCTAAAAAGATAAAAATAAATGATATTAAAAAACATATATATACTTATATGGTAAAAAATGCATATGAAGAATAATATAAGAGTATAATATAATAATGGTAAATAGACACCTATATATAGATACCAACACTTATAAAAAAGTAACCACCAACCCTAGCTTAGAAATTCAAACTAAGTTTAATAGCTACATAGAAAAAGGTTGTAATCTTGGTATTCTGAAAGAAGAGGAAAGAAAATACTTAAAAATTCCATATCCTAAAATTCCGGTATTTTATTATTTACCCAAAGTACATAAGAAATAATCCTCCGGGTAGACCAATAATATCTGGAATTGATTCTATTTCTTCACGAACTTCGGAATATATAGACAATCTTTTACAACCGATAGTAGAAAAGAACTCCTCGTATCTTAAGGATACTATTCATATGCTTAAAATTTTAGAAGATATAGATTGGCAAGACCACTACTTACTAGTTACGTGTGATGTTGGATCCTTATACAGCATTATACCCCATTCAATAGGGATAGAAGCAACTAAATATTTTTTAAAGAAATCCAATTTTAATGACACACAAATAGATTTTATATTGGAAGGTATTTTAATAATTTTAACAAACAATTTCTTCTGGTTTAAGGATTCTTTTTTTATGCAAATCACGGGCACGGTGATGGGTACCAAGTTCACACCAAGTTATGCGAATTTATTTATGGCTTATTGGGAGGAAAAGATTTTATTCCCAAGCAGCCATGCGACGAACTTGGTAACCTATCGCCGATATATCGATGATATATTTTTTATATGGAAAGATGGAGAGGAAAGTTTAAAAGTCTTTCTTAATCTTTTAAATAATAATGAATGGGGGATTGTTTTAACTTCTTCATATAATACCCATCATATCGATTTTTTAGATTTAGAAATTTTTATTGTAGAATCAAGCATTCATACTAGAAATCATTTTAAAGAGGTAGATGCCAACAGCTATATTGAGAAAAAAAGCTGTCACTACCCTCCATGGCTAAAAAATGCCCCAAAAAGCCAATTTTTAAGACTCAGAAGGAATTGCACACAAGACTCAGATTACTCAATCCAGGCAGATGTAATTAAACAACATTTTTTACAAAGAGATTATGATGAGGAAGCACTTTCAAAAACTTTAGAAGAAGTGAAAAAGATGAAAAGAAAGGATCTGATAAAACACAAAGGAACAAAACTAAAGAATAGGAATAAAAACAACATTAATATACCCTTCATATGTAACCACAGTGGAAATAACGGAAAGATTAGGAAAATTATTAAAAAATATTGGCCAATTTTGCAAGAAGATCCGATTTTAAAACAAATAATACCATCGGAACCTAAAATAGTCTACAGGGGCTGTAAAAATATGAAACAAATTTTAGTAAATAGTAGTTTTAAAACTAAACAGAAAGATCATTTTTTTTTAAAAAAAGTAAAGGTTTTTTCGGCTGCGGTTCATGTTTAGCCTGTAGAACTACATGCCAGAAAAAAAGACATGTGTCATCTTTTAATTATCAGAATGATAAAATATTTTATATTAAAGATCAACTAACGTGCTTTTCAAAAAATGTGATCTATATTTTAAAATGCCCCTGTGACTTAATTTATGTAGGACGAACCACGAGATGTCTTAATATCAGAATTTCCAAACACGTAAGAAATATAAAAAAAGGGGTAGAGACACAGTGTCTCTAACCATTTTAAAACACACCATAACAGTGACCCAAAAAACACATTTTTCTGTGCAGTTAAAGTTGTACAGAAAGATTGGAGAGGCGGAGATTTTAATAGAAAGATAGGGGAAGAAGAAATGAAGTGTATTTACATTTTTAAAACTTTAATTCCCCATGGTCTAAACCAAGATTTCGAGTTATGACACTTTTTAGTATAATATTGTCTGTGATACATTCTAAGATTTTAGAAAAGTTTTTTTTTTTTTTTTTTTATATAGGTGTCTATTTACCATTATTATATTATACTCTTATATTATTCTTCATATGCATTTTTTACCATATAAGTATATATATGTTTTTTTAATATCATTTATTTTTATCTTTTTAGATTATTTGGATATATTTGTTATTTATTTTTATAATTAGACTGTAGGCAGACATTGATGTTTTATATAATCCTGTTTTTGGGCATTCTTATTATCCCTTTCTTTATTATTTCATATGTTTTAATTACCATATGCTGCAATTTACTCATGATTGTACATTGATGGGATATATATTCACAAACTGATATTTGTTTAAAGCATTTTGATATGGATACTTTATATAAAAAAAATTCATTCGAAATATCTAATAACAAGATTGCTTCTAAAGAATTGAGAACTGCATAAACTGTGTGAAACGCATATGCGTTCCAATGACACTTAAAAAAGACGTATGCCTCTGTATGCATTCGGCGAGACCGGAAATGACGTCACTGAACCAGGAAGTAAACGGTGGAACGCATGGATGCGTTCCACCGAATACATTGAACTGTTGCCAAAACCGGAAGTGACGCAGACGCTATGGAATCCGGAAGGGGACGGAACCCGGAAGGAGACGGTGGAACGCACCGAAAGTTTGACCGCGAATTTTGAAAGCATTTAAAGGACTGAGAGGACACTAATACTGTATGCCAACTGAGGAAGCCACACTGGCGAAACGCGTTTTGGCAATCATATTGGACACTAAAAGGTCTTATTTATTGTATTACTTTTATCCATTTTACTTATTTTTATTTCTTTTTGAATAAATATTTTGCCTTTGGAATATACTATTTTTCCATTGACCATCATTGAAGGAAGATATACCACAACAAGCACCATCAAAGAGGTCTGGGGATCACCCAATTAAGATCCCAAAGGAAATCCACACCAGAGCCAGGTTGCATTATATGGCTCTCCCATTGTGAGTGCATATGATACATATTCTATTTATATTTTGTATATAGCAATATTTGCACTATTCTGTACCTCTCTATCTTTTACAGCGAAAAGTTAGAAGAGAGGGAAGTATATTTCTATTTATTATCACTATTTGCTCCACCTATTTTTTTGTAGGGATCGACCGATATTGATTTTTTAGAGCCGATACCGATACCGATAATCTGCGAACTTTCAGGCCGATAGCCAATATCTTGCCGATATTCTGTACATTTACTATTTTGAATAAATAAACTAATTCGAAAGGTAAATGCACAAAATATACATGCCACATGTAGTGGATGAAGTGTGTTTAGACAGGGGAACTGTGTGTGTTTGTGTAGTGTGTGTGTGTGTGTGTAGTGGATGCAGAGTGTGTGTATATAATGCAGTGTTTATGTAGTGTGTGTGTATAATGCAGTGTGTGTTTTTGTGTGTGTATGTAATGCAGTGTGCGTGTGTTTGTGTAGTGTGTATGTATGTAATGCAGTGTGTGTTTGTGTAGTGTGTATGTAATGCAGTGTGTGTGTCTGTGTAGTGTGTATGTAATGCAGTATGTGTACTGTCTGTGTAGTGTGTATGTAATGCAGTGTGTGTTTGTGCAGTGTGTGTTTGTGTAGTGTGTATGTAATGCAGTGTGTGTGTCTGTGTAGTGTGTATGTAATGCAGTATGTGTACTGTGTTTGTGTAGTGTGTATGTAATGCAGTGTGTGTATGTAATGCAGTGTGTGTGCAGTGTAGTGTGTGCAGTGTGTCTGTAATGCAGTATGTGTGCAGTGTGTGTTTGTGTAGTGTGTGTTTGTGTAGTGTGTATGTAATGCAGTGTGTGTGCCTGTGTAGTGTGTGTGTATGTAATGCAGTATGTAATGCAGTGTGTGTGTAGTGTGTATGTAATGCAGTGTGTGTGTAGTGTGTGTAGTGTCTGTCTGTGTAGTGTGTGTATGTAATGCAGTGTATGTAATGCAGTGTGTGTGTATGTAATGCAGTATGTGTTTGTGTAGTGTGTGTGTGTTTGTGTAGTGATGTAATTTGTGTAATTTTTTATTTTAATATTTTTTTTAATATTTAAATGTTTTTTTTGTTTAGTCCCCCCCCAGTGTGTGTTTGTGTAGTGTGTGTTTGTGTAGTGTGTATGTAATGCAGTATGTGTTTGTGTGTGTGTGTGTTTGTGTAGTGATGTAATTTGTGTAATTTATTTTAATATTTTTTTTAATATTTAAAAATGTTTTTATTTTTTGTTTAGTCCCCCCTCCCTGCTTCTTACCAGGGAGGGGGATATAGTATTCCCTAGTGGTCCAGTGGCTTGTTAAGTACAGTGGTGGCTCAGCAGCAGCAAGCGCTGACTTACCTTGCATGCAGCTCCTACAGCTCCCTGTGTAAATCTCGCGGCTCTTAGTGCCGCGCGGAGCGTTGCCATGGTAACCCGTGGCAACGCTCTGCGGCCGCGGGTCTCGCGAGATTTACACAGAGAGCTGTAGGAGCTGCATGCAAGGTAAGTCAGCGCTTCCTGCTGGCCCCCACAGGACCGCCGGGCTTATAATGGGCCCGGCGTTCCTGTTATATATTATCGGCAATATCGGTATCTGAATTGGCCGATACCGATATTGCCGAAAATACCAAATATCGGCCGATAATATCGGCCAGACCGATAATCGGTCGATCCCTATTTTTTTGTGTGTTATATGTTATTTCATGTGAAGGTGTAGGGGATACCTCACTGGTGTTTAGAGCATTCATCACTTCTGTAGACATACCTGTATTATTATTTCACAATACTTTTTCAAATTTAGCTAATGAAAATAAAAAACATCCATCAAACCAAACCTATTCAGAAATGCTAAAAATACAAGAACAAATTAATTTCAAATTAAGACAAAAATCTATTTATGCAATGAAAAATATGAAAATCAAATATTATGTTAAAGGAAGTAGAGCGGATAAACTATTATCAGATAGACTTAAAAAAACATGATTTTAAATCCAAGATATCTAAACTGATAGTAAACAATAAAACGTTATTATCTCCTGAAAGCGTAGGAAAAGCTTTTAACAACTATTATGAAGATTTATACAATTTAAATAATTATTCTCAAGAATCAGATATAGATAAATACTTTCAAAACTTAAAATTTCCAAAACTTTCACTAACACAAAAAAACATGCTAAATCATCCTATTACTATGGAAGAAGTAGATAGAAATGTATCCAAACTACAGTCTCAAAAAACTCCAGGACCTGGTGGCTTAAACAACATCTTTTTAAAACTTTTTACATTTAATCTAACATTCCAACTAACATCCACATTTAATGGTATAGTAGATCAAAAATATTTCCTTCAGAACTATCTAAAGCTAATATAATCCCAATTCTAATATAAAAAAAACCTTCACAAATTCAAAACTACAGACCAATTTATTTTCTGAATACCGATATTAAAAACTTTGCATCCATTCTTGCTGATTGTCACACCCACCTGGGGATTTTGCAGAGATGATGGAACCCAGTTGCAGTGGAACAGCATTCCCTTACAATCACGACCCTCAGGAGCACCTGGAAGTGGAGACAGGATCCCGAAGGGTCTGTGGTGGCGTGGAGGCCTTAATGGGAAGAAACAAAATGAAGAATCCATGGAAACAGGAGCAGGGGACATGGGAAGAAAACTGCAGTCAGGCAGTAGACAGAAGAAGCCGATCAATCCGGACTCAGGTCAGGAAGCAGGCAGGAATAATCAAACGAAGAATCAAGGATCAGGAACCAGGAACATAAGCTTAAAATCAGGGAAATAGGCAGGTATATAGAGACAAGCAAAATAACCAAGCACTGACTGAAAGGTGTGCTTGGTTTAAATAGATGGCCAGGATCACCTGACCATCCACCTCCCACCATTAGGTGGAGCACACAGGGGCTATAAAGAGAGATCAGGGACTCGGCGCCATCTTGTTTTATAATATGGTCCATGACCTGTCCCTCCCTTATGGATCCGCAGCTCCCCTCCTCCTCCCTGTGAAGAATGCCAGGTCAGCATGGCGGCCGCCATTTTGCCGCGACAGTGTGCTCGCCGCGGACCTCGACGGTGAGAGGAAGGGATGGAACCGCTGCAGACCCGGGGGAGGGGTCTCCACAAGGGCGCCCAGGAGTGGGTAAGTGCACGGCATTGCCGTGACACTGTTAGGTTAAAACAAGCTCTAAACAATTTTATACAGCCAGATCAAATAGGTTTTGTGCCTAACAGATTCTCAGACTTGAATGTAAGACGACTGGTTAATATATTGGATCTAACAAAGAGACAAGGGACTCCCCTCCTGACCCTGTCGATAGATGCCGAAAAAGCATTTGACAGAGTCAGCTGGGGATTCATAAGAAAATCTTTGCAAAGTTTTGGTATTCATGATTGGATGTTGCAAGCAATTATGTTCATGTATCATACCTCATCAGCAAGAAAAGTTGGTCATGGCATTTTGTCTGAATGGTTCCCTATAAAAAACGGTACTAGGCAAGGATGTCCACTCTCGCCTCTCTTATACATTTTGTCTCTAGAACCTTTAGCAATCAAAATATTAAAGGTGTTTCTATTAAACAAAAACTTAAAGGGACACTCCAGTGCCAGGAAAACATATCCATTATCCTGGCACTGCAGGACCCTGCAGTGCCCCTCTCCCTCCCACCCCCCATCCCATGTTGCTGAAGGGGTTAAAGCCCCTTCAGTGACTTACCTGAATCCAGCGCCGATGTTCCTCTGTGCCGAGTCAGGCTCCACCCACGCTCCTCCCCCATCGACGTCAGCCAGCGGGGGAAACCTAATGCACATGTGTGGCAATGGGCGCGCGGCTTTAGACCTCCTCATAGGAAATCATTATTCAATTCTTTCCTATGGGGATTCCAGCGATGCTGGAGGTCCTCATGCATAGCGTGATGACGTCCAGCATTGTTTAAATCACTTTTCATCCCTCTAGTGGCACGGAAGTCCCTTTAGTGGCTGTCCAATAGACAGCCACTAGAGGAGGACTTAACCCTGCAAGGTAATTATTATAAAAACTGCAATAATTACACTTGCAGGGTTAAGGGTGGTGGGAGTTGGCACCCAGACCACTCCAATGGGCAGAAGTGGTCTGGGTGCCTGGAGTGTCCCTTTAAAATTAGTCTATACTCAGGGGGCGGAGTTAAACAACATACTGCACGGTCGCATGTCTCCTGAGCTCCGGCAAGACGGAAGAGACATCCGACAATCAGACCCACATTGCTGCTGCTTTCACCCCTACTGAGACACCATCTGACAAAGGAGATAATAGGGAAACACTCCCAAAAGTCCCGATGCTCAGGGGGAGAGCATACCCGAGATATTGAGCTTCTACTTTCACAATCAGGTAGGCCCAAAATGGCCATCCTGATGCCGAACTCAGCTCACGGCTCCACATCAGTCTCAGAGGATGAAGCAGGGGAACCAGCAGAGCTCCGGCCACAGCCTCGAGGAAGAAAAGCTCTGTTTAAACGGCAACCTGAACCTCAGTGGGCTACTAAATCTGACATCATTACGATGACCACTGACCGCAAAACCTTCTTCTCCTCTGAACTGTAAACAGTAGACCTGAACATGCTGTCTGGCAGAATCAATGCCACTGAAGACAGTATCCAGAGCCTGGGTGCCCAGCAAAAAGCCACTGCACACCAGCTCCAAGAGGTCTCTAATGCATACACAGCACTCAGTGTTAAGGTGTTACACAACAACGCAATCTGAAAATCAGGGGGGTCCCTGCTATAATCAACGCAGATGAGTTGCCACAATATATCAGATGGCTACTGTACGCCACACTACCACCCAAGCAGGCCAAGATACTGCTGGAGGGAATTTACCGCTTGCCAGGGAACTCTAAAACAAATCCTCGGTTCCCATTCCCAGAGATGTCATTCTGAGTTTAAGGGCACGTTCTGACAAAGAGGCTTTCCTGGCCACCACAAAAGGCCAATCACCATTTATGTTCAAACAACATGAACTTAGCTTTTTCCAAGACCATTGGCTTCATATGATACAGTCTAGTATAATAAGCTTTATATGGAAAGCAAAACCCCCTAGGATTAGCCAAAAGATTTTATCTATGAGTAAGAATAAAGGTGGTTTAGGATTCCAAAATATTACAACTCTTTATCAAGCTAGTGTTTTGACCCATTTATATCGGTTACAATCTTATTCCCCAGAATTCGAAGCATGGCAAGTTATTGAAAGGCCTATGTCAGGATATGAGGATCTATCCTCAATTATATGGAATGTTAAAGAAAAATAACAAATTACTATTTTAAAACAGCAAAGTATAGTTCTAAGTCAATTAAAGGGACTCTCCAGTGCCAGGAAAACAATCCGTTTTCCTGGCACTGCAGGTCCCCTCTCCCTCCCACCTCCCATCCCCGGTTGCTGAAGGGGCAATGTCCCTCGTCGCTGCTTCTTCCTCCGCCCACGCTATTATCCCGGAAGTGCCCTCTAGTGGTTGTCTAGTAGACAGCCACTAGAGGAGAAGTTAACCCTGCAAGGTAATTATTGCAGTTTATAAAAACTGCAATTATTACACCTGCAGGGTTAAGGGTAGTGGGAGTTGGCACCCAGACCAATGGGCAGAAGTGGTCTCAAGTGGTCTGAAGTAGTCTGGGTGCCTGGAGTGTCCCTTTAACACATTCTTGGACAAACATCAAAAAGCAATTGTGAATACTGTCAAAATGATTACCATCAAATAAAATAGGAATTCTTGAGGTAACCACAGAGGATTTGAATCTGACTTTATGGAAACAAAGAAATATTTCTACTATATCACATTTGATAAATAATGCGTCTCTAAAATCATTTCCAGAACTGATGGAAGAATTTCATCTTCCTAACTCTCAAATTTTGAATTACCTTAGAGTTAAGAATATCATAAACAAGTATTTTGTTTTCGAAGATTCTTTTATAATCTCAAATATTGCAAAAATATTTAATTACTCAAAAATTGAAAAAATAATGTCAAAAACAAGACACTTCATTACAAATCTCAACAACATACAAAAAATCCTTATCTAAATGGTAAAAAGATTTGAGACTAAATATTGAGAATGAAGAATGGAATAAAACTTTAATTAGTTTCACACCATATGTTTACTGTTTAAATCTTTTGGAGATGCATTATAAAATTATTAATAGATGATATTGGGTTCCCACAAAATCTGCAAAACATTTTTCATCTGAGTCTGAAATATGTTGGAGATGTAACAGAGAAAAAAGGGACCTATTTACACATATGGTGGGAATGTGATGTGCTTATTGATACAGTTGCAAGAAAAAGTATGTGAACCCTTTGGAATGATATGGATTTCTGCACAAATTGGTCATAAAATGTGATCTGATCATCATCATCTAAGTCACAACAATAGACAATCACAGTCTGCTTAAACTAATAACACACAAAGAATTAAATGTTGCCATGTTTTTATTGAACACACCATGTAAACATTCACAGTGCAGGTGGAAAAAGTATGTGAACCCTTGGATTTAATAACTGGTTGAACCTCCTTTGGCAGCAATAACTTCAACCAAACGTTTCCTGTAGTTGCAGATCAGACATGTACAACGGTCAGGAGTAATTCTTGACCATTCCTCTTCACAGAACTGTTTCAGTTCAGCAATATTCTTGGGATGTCTGGTGTGAATCGCTTTCTTGAGGTCATGCCACAGCATCTCAATCGTGTTGAGGTCAGGACTCTGACTGGGCCACTTCAGAAGGTGTATTTTCTTCTGTTTAAGTCATTCTGTTATTGATTTACTTCTATGCTTTGGGTCATTGTCCTGTTGCAACACATATCTTCTGTTGAGCTTCAGCTGGTAGACAGATGGCCTTAAGTTATCCTGCAAAATGTCTTGATAAACTTGGGAATTCATTTTTCCTTCGATGATAGTAATCCGTCCAGGCCCTGATGCAGCAAAGCAGCCCCAAACCATGATGCCACCACCACCATACTTCACAGTTGGGATGAGGTTTTGATGTTGGTGTGCCGTGCCTTTTTTTTTTGCCACACATAGTGTTGTGTGTTTCTTCCAAACAACTTAACTTTGGTTTCATCTGTCCACAGAATATTTTGTCAGTACTGCTGTGGAACATCCAGGTGCTCTTGTGCAAACTGTAAACGTGCAGCAATGTTTTGTTTGGACAGCAGTGGCTTCCTCTGTGGTATCCTCCCATGAAATCCATTCTTGTTTAGTGTTTTATGTATTGTAGATTCGCTAACAGGGATGTTAGCATTTGCCAGTGACTTTTGTAAGTCTTTAGCTGACACTCTAGGATTCTTCTTCACCTCATTGAGCAGTCTGAGCTGTGCTCTTGCAGTCATCTTTACAGGACGGCCACTCCTAGGGAGAGTAGCAGCAGTGCTGAACTTTCTCCATTTCTAGACAATTTGTCTTACCGTGGACTGATGAACAGCAAGGCTTTTGGAGATACTTTTATAACCCTTTCCAGCTTTATGCAAGTCAACAATTCTTAATCGTAGGTTCTTCTGAGAGCTCTTTTGTGCGAGGCATCATTCACATCAGGCAATGCTTCTTGTGAAAAGCAAACCCAGAACTGGTGTGTGTTTTTTATAGGGCAGGGCAGCTGTAACCAACACCTCCAATCTCATCTCATTGATTGGACTCCAGTTGGCTGACATCTCACTCCAATTAGCTCTTGGAGATGTCATTAGTCTAGGGGTTCACATACTTTTTCCACCTGCACTGTGAATGTTTACATGGTGTGTTCAATAAAAACATGGCAACATTTCATTCTTTGTGTGTTATTAGTTTAAGCAGACTGTGATTGTCTATTGTTGTGACTTAGATGATGATCAGATCACATTTTATGACCAATTTTTGCAGAGATCCATATCATTCCAAAGGGTTCACATACTTTTTCTTGCAACTGTATTTGGAATAAAACATTCCACTGGTTCACTAAAATATCCAAGGTTAAAATAAATTGGTCCCCAGATGTTTTACTACATCTTAATTGGCCAACCATACCGTTAAAACACAAAATGTTACTTATCCATATCTTATTAGCAACAAAACTAATAATTGCACAAAATTCCCAGATTTTACTATTAACATGACGTAAAGTCATGATTTTATTAAAGACACGGAGGCGAGTATTATGCATAACTCTTTCTTTATTCCCTCAGGAGCAAAGATAGAGGAATATAAATATTATCAAAATGAAAGAAAAAAGGCTGTATAGGCACACAGGCAACCAATCACATAACAGAGGAAGTGACTATAAAAGGCCTGTGTCTCCCACAATCCCCCTCTTTCTTGTGAAAACCGAAGACCAGGAACACACGAAATGATATCCCATCCGGCAACAACAGAGGAACCGTAACCAAACGATAACATCAAGCTAAAAAGAGAGAGAAAAATATGGTAATAACCAAACTCCAAACTGAAGACTTACCCAGCAACTATGGTAACGGTTTCTCAGGAATTCAATCTAAAACATAGAAAAAAGCTATTAGTATATAGTCATAAAAAACAAACATCAACACATAACAAAACAGATATGTAGAACATAACAAATAAACCAAAACAATAACATACCTGAAAAACCAGCCGTATCTCATCTAATAACCCACCATCGGGAGGGTGGGTGGGAATAATACTCGCCTCCGTGTCTTTAATAAAATCATGACTTTACGTCATGTTAATAGTAAATTCTGGGAATTTTATTAAAGACACGGAGGCTCATATTATGCAAGTTTAAAGCTGTGCTATCACCTGAGATGCGATGTGGTTGATTGGTCTGAAATAAAAATCACAGAATGACGACTCCCGAGACCAATCCGCAGCACGTAGAATATCCTCCAGACGACAGCCGACTGTAGAAGCTTTCGCCACCATGGCTCCACGCACCGAATGAGGCGTGAAGATAGAAGTGTCAACGCCAGCTAAAGACAGAAGTCAACGCAACCCAACGAGCCAAAGTCGGGGTGGAGACAGGTCGGTATGGGATCAGGCGTGGATAATCTATCGACAACTCCATCAGACGCGGGAACCATGGCTGAGACCTCCACAGAGGGGTGATCAGCGTCAGGCAACAATCGTGATGGACCAGCTTCGAGATTGTGCGAGCAATCATGTTGAACGGAGGAAAGGCATACAGGCGGCCCGTCGGCCACTCCTGAAGAAAAGCATCCATCGCCACTGCTGCCGGATCTGGTCTCCAACTGTAAACTCCGGTAGTTTGGTATTCAGGCGGGATGCGAATAAATCCATCACGAACCGTCCCCATAATCTGTCTAGGCCTTGAAACACTGAAACGTGCAAGTGCCAATCTCCCGAGTCTCTCAAATGTCTCGAGTTCCAATCCGCCCCCGAATTGTCCAGACCCGGGATGTGTTCTGCTGTCACAGAGACATTGTTGTACAAACAGAATTGCCAAAAATCTTTTGCCAATAGAGCCAACATCTTGGATTTGGTTCCCCCTAAGTGGTTTATATAACGTACCGCCGATACATTGTCCATCTTGAGGAGAACGCAGCAATTCGCTCGACCTGGGGTAAGGCTGCGAATCGCGAAGGCCCCTGCCAAGAGTTCCAGGCAGTTGATGTGCAAAGAGTTCTCTATTCCGGGCCATCTGCCTCCTGTGGAAACGTTGCCACAATGCGCTCCCCAGTCGTGTAGGCTGGCGTCTGATTCTATCACCACGTCCGGTTTGGAACTGAAAATGGCTCTTCCATTCCAAGCCTCCATGTGAGCCAACCACCACACCAGTTCGTCCCTGGATTCCTCGTCCAGTCGTATCCTGGACTCGTAAGAACAACCCGAGCGGAGGTGTGATCCCTTGAGCCGTTGGAGTGCTCGGTAGTGTAACGGACCTGGGAAGATCGCTTGAATGGAGGCTGCGAGGAGACCGATAAACATTGCCAATTGTCTGATTGACAAGTCTGACACTCGAAGAGCTTGCCGAAGCTCCTTCTGAATGGCTTTTATCTTGGATTCCGGGAGATATAGGAATTGTTGAACGGAATCCACCTTGAACCCCAAGAATTCCATCGACTGGGCCAGGATCGACTTGTCCCAGTTGATCATGAATCCCAAGTTCTGGAGCAGACTGACCGTCCAGTCCACATGGGCTTGCAATTGATCTCGGGACTGGGACATGAGGAGAATGCCGTCCAGATAAATAATTAAGCGTACACCACACGTACGTAAAGACACCACCGGTCTCATGATCTTGGTGAAGCACCAAGGAGCTGAGGAGAGACCGAACGGTAGATAAGTGAAACGCCGTTTCCTGTGCAAAGTAAAGTGGAGGAAGTCCCTGTGTTCCATCGCAATGGGGGGTCGGAGATTTATTACTGGTCGAATTCCACCCTCTTTCTTCGGTACCAGAAAAAGGATGCTCGTAAGCCTGGGGTGGCAAACGGCAACTCCTCTATCGCGCCCTTCGTAAGCATCTCTTTGATTTCCGTTGAAATCAACCCCTCCTGTTCCGAGGGAAGGGACAATTCTCTGGGGGCAGAAAGTTGGACAGGCAGGGAGACAAACTCGAGTTGATAACCCTTCACTGACTGGAGCACCCAGGTATCTGAGGTCACAGCCTCCCAACCCCGGGAGAACAATGCCAACCTGCCCGCCACCCATTCTGGAGCGAGAAGGGAAGAATGGGTACTCACCATAAGGACTGTCATGATTCGGGTACCTAACACGCTGGCACACACACACACACACAGAAAAGGTGCCGTACCGGACCTTAGAGTGGCCGGGCTAAGCACACACAGAATAGTCAGGAGACAAGCCGAGTAAGGGGAACCAGAAGACAGAATAACGTGAAACGAGCCGAGGTCAAAGGGTAGGAGAAAGTCACAGAGTCAGATAAACAAGCCAGAGAGTACGTAACCAGAAACACAAGGTAAGTAGCAATACTAGTAAGCAAAGACCACAACAGGGCAGGGAGGAACAGGAAAGGTAAGTATTTAAACCATAAGGTTAATTCTGATTGGATAATTTCCAATCAGAATTAACAATCACACGTCGGAGATATCTAAACCTCCCACTGTGATTGAGGCACTGTGCCTTTAATGCCGGGTCAGGTGACTGACCCCGGCGTGTAATAATTTGGGCGGTCTCCCAGCGTGCAGCGTCATGTATGCTGCCGCTGGGGGACGTGGAGGAAATGGCGGGCGGCATCCGAGACTGGAAGGATGCCGCTCGCCGAGCCCACAAGGAGGAGGGGACCGCGGACGGCTGGAGGGTGAGTACCGTGAGCGGAGTGCAGCCTCCCCTCGCAGCCGCCCGCGGGATCCTGACAAGGACGTCTGCCCGAAGTGGCACCACGGGGGTATCTGGAACCCCACGACCTTCCTCTAGCTGGGAAGAAGGGAGGCGTCCTCGGATCTTGGAATCCCCAGGAGGGAAAGAATGAACCGCTACTGGCCCGGAATGAGCCTCGGAAGCCACGGCAGGGTGGACGGTTCCTACTACGCCCGGCCCCTCCGAAAACCTTAGGCGCAAACACGCACTTCATGCTGGCCTGGGCTTTATCGATGGCTGTAAAGGTTTTAACGTAGGACCCAAGGTCCTTCATGAAGGTGTCCCCAAACAACATCCCATCGTTGGATAAGCTCGGCTCCGCCACAGTCATGGTGGCTAATTTGGGGTAAATTTTTAACAAAATCGCCTTATGTCTCTCAGCCGACATAGCGGTGTTCGCATTCCCCAGGAGACAGATGGCCCTATGGCTACGTCTATGTCCAGGGTAGAGTCACCTGCCTTAGCGGCATCCAGGAGCTCGTACAGCTTAGACAGAGGGCCCAGAGTGTCCAAAATCTTGTCCTGGCATCCTTTTAAGGAAAAGTTCAGGCCCTTTTTTAGTTTCCAGCCTGACTTGTTCAAAAATTGGGCGATCTGTGGGTCGAACCTTGGAGGGAAGGCCTGGGACATTCGGCACATAACTTATTGCGGCCCTCCTTAGACAGGGGGGTGCGCATGCGTTTAGCTACATATTGGGTGATATGCCCTGGGGATTCCCACCCGGCCGACCGGGGGAGGCGTAGGTCATCTGGGTCGAACAGGGGATTGCACTGTGGATCCAATATCCCCGCGGGGCCAGCTAGAAGACCCCGCAAATTATAAGGGGTCCCAGAAGGGGTCACACCCGTAGGAGGCAAATCCTCACCCGACTCCACCTCATCATAAGAGGCATAGTCTAGCACGTCTGAGTCCTCCTCCACACTCCCGTCGGTATCCGACCCCTCCTCGTGGGCCCTAGCCCGTTTCCATAGGCTAGCCTTTTTAGCCCGGCCAGGTGCTCTTTTGCGCATGGGATGCGCGCCATCTGTGACTGCCTCAGGCGTCTCCATCATGGCAGGTAGAACCTGCATCGAGGAGTGGGAGTCGACATGCCTAGCCTTAGCCTTCGCCTTACGGGCTTCAGGCATGGCAGGGGCAGGTGGGGCGGTCCCGACACCTGGGAGGGTGGGAGTCGCTAGAGATGGCAAAAGCATAGCTTGCAGGGATGGGGAGAAAGAGGAGGATGCTGCACCCATAGCAGATGCAAAGGCCTTCTGCAAGGATGACGCCATAGTGGCATCCAAAAGGGCCTAAAATTCTTGGGAGGCTACAGTACCCTCAGGATTATCATGGGTAAAGTCCTCAGCAAGGCCCTCCGGCCCTTCATCCCTTTCCTGCATATTAGTAGAGTTAACAAAATATATATACAGGAAGCACTGAGAAAAACTAACAGAGTAGCACCAGGGTTGAGTAACCCACAGAGAACAAAGCATAAAACAACCTGAATGGTGGTGTGCCCAGGGGACCCAGTGGCCTGCAAGACCAAGCAGCAGGCAGACCGCACGGCGGGAGAGAAAGTGAGGCTGGACACGAGGAGATCCGCCCCAAAATGGCCGGCGCACGTGCAGAGAAGCCGCCAGCGATTGCAGTCTGCCTCCAGGCGGGGAAAGGGGCGGGTGCAACTTACCAGCGCGGGCAGCCCGCGATTGCGAGGGGGTAGCCGCGGATGTGACAGACAGCCGCGGCAAAACGGCTCTGAAGTCCCGCGCGGCACCACAGAAGCAGGGCAGGCACAGGAAGCACAGAGATAGCACTCCCGGCGGGGAGAGAAAAAGGGGTTATCCCAGGCACACCAGCAGGAGGTAATACAAACAGAATACAATCCAAACAAATGCACATAAAAGGCAGCAATGATAATAAAAAAACAATGAATATGAAGTCACAGAGGAACAAAATACTTAGCTGGTCTGACGGAGCAGCAAAGAAAGAGGGGGATTGTGGGAGACACAGGCCTTTTATAGTCACTTCCTCTGTTATGTGATTGGTTGCCTGTGTGCCTATACAGTTTTTTCTTTCATTTTGATAATATTAATATTCCTCTATCTTTGCTGCTGAGGGAATAAAGAAAGAGTTATGCATAATATGAGCCTCCGTGTCTTTAATAAAATTGGAAATCTACTAGTCGTCTGGTATGGCACAAAGTATATACTCAACTAATAAATCAAATTCCGATGGAAAAAGAGATTAGCATTAACCTTTTAAACTAAAAAAAAATACGATAAATGGGATCAGTGTTTAGTAAGATTAAAAGAACACTAATAACCTGATTATTTATCCTAATTAAAAAGTTCACTGTGATAAAAAAATTATATTAACCTGTGGGTTTTTGATCTCTCTTTTACACAGCAGTAATAATTTTATCTTGTCAAGTTATGTTTGTTTTGTAATTGGTATGTTATATGATGTATAAATATCCCCAAAAATTTTAAAAAAAATTAAATCTTTCACACACAGCTATATGAGGTCACTGGAGGGGTGAACAATGACATTGTATCAACAACATTACAGCCCATTGCAGTTGTTATGTGCCAGGAATGCCTTGGTGTCTTACCAGGGTAAATAGTCAAACCGTTGGAAATGGTTTGATAACTTACCTGGGGTTCATTAGGTACTCACCACTGTGTTTTCTTCGGCCAGAAAGCTCTACTCTGACCCAGGCCTGGCAGTACAGGGAGGTGCTCATCGGCTGTAAATTCAGTAAACAGACTCACCAGCACTATTGGTCTTCCGTAGGGGTACAGTGCTGAAGCACTCCCTGCATGGCTCTAGTGCTCTAAGGATGCACTCATGGTGTGCTGCCCAGGGACTGTTCCCTGGTGTCCACAGGGAACTTGAGCAGGACAGCGGGACAGAACCCCAAAATCTGGAGTATCCTGCGGAAAGCAGGCCTATTGGGAGGAGTGCAAACATACCAAGTTATAAAATCATTGCGCATTGAAATTGTATTTTGCTATCTGTCGCTACCAAAAATAGACGTTAATCCACCAAGACATGACAAATAAAGTTGAATTACTTTTCTCAAGCTGCACTAATTATGTGCACATTAATATTGCCAAATCTGTGTAAAAATATTTAGCATTTTTTCTTTAAATCAGTGAGAATTTATGTATGTATATTTCACAGAAAATGAAAGCCTTTTAATTAAAGCTTCTCCATATTATAACATGCACAAGAGGCAGTGCCTGCAGATTTTGAACTTGTGTTTAATTGTTGGCCCAGAACAGGTTGGCATCCTGAGCGACTTTGTGGTTTGTTTTTTTGTGGCTACACCAAAATGGCCGTCCATTGCACCCGGAAGCAAAATTGTGCCTCACCGGTTGTCTTCTGGTATACGTCGATCCCCTGTTGTATGGCACTGGCGTCGACTGCTGATGACGTTGCATTGCGGAAGTTTTATCCTAAAGCCGCAAACCATGCACCGGAGAGGGGTGGGAGCGGGGGCAATAGCCAAGAAGAAGCTGGCAGAGGTGACGGGTGAAGGGGCGGGACATATTGTAGAGCTTGGGGGTTCTCTCTTTATGTTTTCCTTACTGTGTGTCTGTGGTCCCTGCCTTGTCATTGGTTCACACTACTAGTCGTTCAAGTCAATTAAATTTTGCTTTATTATTATTATAGTAACTCTTAACAGAAATGTACTTATTTTGTTATTTCCATAAACTCACTGGCCATCCAAATTGTACTTTTATTTATTTATTTTACAAACGATCTCCCTACCTAACTGGCTTCTTTTTTTATTCATTTAACCTCTCTGTTCACAAACACCAGCCCAGACTATAGTAGATTTGTACACACGGGGTTTATTCACTGAATACTGAATTGTAGCATGGTAAAACGCAAATGGAAAAAATTAGGTCAATGTAGGCCAGATCAGCTATTTTAGCCTAAATTGTGGTCTAAGGATTTCAATTCACAATCGTTCAGAATTTAGTGAATTATGAAACCGAGATATTTACTAATTTCAAATTATAACAAACTGGAATAGCATGATGTAGGCAAAAAGTAGTCACACTGTAATTTATATCTTAAATTGAGAATTTCCCCAAATTAGCAGGTTTTTGGGTTTTTTTAATTTAAATTTTGCAATTTAGATTTCAATTCAATGCAATTCAAAGTTTAGTGAAGAATTCTGAGAGGGTATTAAAGGATCACTATAGTGTCAGGAAAACAAACTCATTTTCCTGGCACTATACAACCCTTAGGTCCCCCTCCCTTGGTGCTGAAAGGGTTAAAACCACCTTACTCACTTACTTTAATCCAGCGCTGGGCTCCCTCGCCGACGTCACCTCCCAAGTGGAACATAATGCGCGGCAAGAGCCGCGCGTGAATTTAAACAGTCCACAAGAAAGCATTTCTCAATGCTTTCCTGTAGACGTTCTGCACACTGGATGCGAACTTCGCATCTAGCGTCGCAGAAGTGCCTCTAGCAGCTGTCAGTAAGACAGCCACTAGAGGTTGGATTAACCCTATGTTTACATCTGAAGGGTTAAAACCTGGGGGACCTGGCACTCAGACCACTTCAATGAGCTAAAGTGGTCTAGGTGACTATAGTGTCCCTTTAATTTAACCAAAAGATGCTGATTACTATAGTTCCATCTAGGCTATTTTTACAGATGTTTTCCAGTTCAGTTTTCAGTTCCCCTCTGTTTAGTAACCCTTACAGCACAAACTGCTTGCAAACAGAGAATTGTGGTGAACTCATAACTGCTGAATTTTTCCAACTCATATTTTTTCCCAAATTAAACAGTTTCATCCTATGTTGGATTTTTTTTGAATGTAGGATTTTAGTGTTGCTTTAATGAACCTGGTCCAGTCTTCTTACATTGTATTTACACCACAGATGTTTCCACGTTATCATGACAGTTTGTAATTTAGTTATAATTGTCAAATGTACCTAAGCCATAACTTTTCCCATAGTTTATTTGAGATAAAATACTTTTTAAATTTTTTGAATTCTCTATTTTTGTTGTGCATTTGCTTAACATAGTCGCTTGAAACAGTTTTCTCAGGCTTCAATACATATACCGGTTACACCGTTTTGTTTGGTATTTTTGTTACATACTATGTTGCCATATATTTCAGCGAAGCGCCTACCCACTATTCTTTTTTCTTCAATACATAAATAAACATTTGGCATTCGGATACAGTGCACATTTTTTAATTTAGGTTCATACGTTACAACATTCTGCCTGAAGCTATCGCTAGATCGCCATATTCTCCTGTCTAGAGAAAGTAGTTGTGTGTGTTCAATATGCTCTTTACGCCTAGTGTATGACTTGGGTTCTGAGTAACCATTCCTCGTCCCATGTAAGTGGTACTTGGTGTTGGCTGTGGCGATAAAGAAAGTTGCCACACTTCCATTGTGGCAATGTCTAGGGCCCAATGTCCTATCGTGTTTGGTGTGGGCATAGGTATCTCTGTCCCTAGGTTGCCCTATGTGCTTCGTTGATGCTCGTGTGATCAGAAGCCCATAACCAAGGAGGTTGCGAGGGTGGGAGGGGACGGGAAGAACACGCTAGCAGCCCTGTTGCTGGCCCTATCGTGGGAATGTTTTGCTATGTAGTGTGTTATCCGTTAGTGGTTGTGTCGGTGCCTGGGTCTTTGCCGTTATGGTGGCCAATCAAGCCAAGGAGATATCGTATGGTTGTGTGCCTTACAGAGGTACCTAGTTTTTGCTAGGTTAGTTGAAGAGAGTTAAATAAAAGTTAAAACCAAACTAAAACAAATTAGAACAGCATTGGCGTCAGTAGTGAGTTTTACCTGTGGGCAGCAAGGCAGTCATTGGTGTCAGGAGGTGGCTGCGACAGGGGCTCCTCTCCCCCTTGGAACAAAAGGGACTGTCCTGGTGGGGTCCCATGTATGGGAGCTGGCGGGCTCATCCGTATGTTCAGGTCCTTGTGGGAGCCCAAGTGCCCTGAGGAAGGAGTCCACCTCCTGAGTGGAGTTGAGGTGTAACGTGGCGCCGTTATGGTCCACCAACAGTGTTTTTAGTGCTGTCCAGGCTTAAGGCATCTTTGCGTCTTGGAGGTGACGGGTTATAGGGCGCAAGGTTCTTCTCCATTGGAGTGTGGATCTTGTCAGGTCTTGATTAAATGTGAGACTCGCTGATTCAAAGTCCAGTGGTGTTTTGCCTTTTTAGGCATTTCTGTCTGTTTGGGTATGGCACCTGACGATCACGTCCTTGGTTGCTTGGGGGGGTGCCTGTGGTGATTTGCGGATATGGCTTTTTGGCCTGTGCGTGTGGCAATATGGTGGCGACAAAGCGTCTGACATAGTGTGGCAGCACTGCCTGGCTTATTTCATCAGGGATGCCCCTAATTTTGAGATAAAATACTTTTAATTATTCAATATAAAAATAAAAAAAAATTAACCTGGACCCCATCATTCTCAGTTAAAAAGTGTAATCAAACTTTCAATGCATTGATGGGGCCGTTCCCATTAGGTTAGAAAGATCCCCGGTATATATCAGACCATTCTTAAACAATATGATATTAAACCTAGGCAACATCACCACAGCAAGCTGTAGT
Source organism: Pelobates cultripes (assembly GCA_933207985.1). Lineage (NCBI taxonomy): Eukaryota > Metazoa > Chordata > Amphibia > Anura > Pelobatidae > Pelobates > Pelobates cultripes. Next base: position 199,773,472 of record OW240917.1, on the reverse strand, counting down.
GGATATGTTGCTTCGAATGTCCCTTTACAGAGGTGATGGCACCTCTGAGATCCATGCACATATTGCTAACTAACCAAACATTAGCTGAGGCTTAGGGTTTACTAGGGGGGCAATTAGATGTAGTGGAGTCTGGAGAGCATTTAAAAAACAAAACAAACAACTGCATTCGGCCATGACAGTGCCGCTTTAAGTCTATTTATTTTACATACCTCTGTTGCGGGGTGAATTCCCTCGTTTATGTGTTCATGTGGGAATGCGGAATAGTCACTTCCAGAGGCTTTAAGGTAAGGTAACATACTATGCATGCATCTATTGGGTTCTGTAAAAGAAAAAATACTTTCAGAGAGTAACTAAACCCTCATCTTCTTTTTACATTGGAAAACTGCAGGAAAGGATTGATAACTATCTCGCCTATCACAATCACATGCCAAATGTGCTTACATAGGTATGGGACATTATGGATTAGCTGAAAACTGATTATCTATTTATTTGTTGCTGCTGTAGCCTTTACTGCCAGGGTTGACAAATATGTAGTTCACAGGCAGCCATTGGTCTGTCAACCCCGATTTATTGTCAGCCTAAAAGAAAATAGTACAGAATATTTGTCTGTAGCAAAATATAGCTTATTACAAAGAAAACATTGTTTGGTTCCACTAAAATGTTCTCTCTTTTTTAAATTTTTTTTAGGCCAAGTATAAGGAGCGGGGAACAGTATTAGCTGAGGATCAGTTGGTGCAGGTGAGTACACTTGGCCCATATTCTGATAGATATGTATTACTGATTCATTAAAGATATGTTGCAAACCAAATTTAATATCAACTTTAAAGGGACACTATAGGCACCCAGACCACTTTAGCTCATTGAAGTGGTCTGGGTGCAGTGTCCCTATTGCACTTAGTGCTGCAATGTAAAACATTGAAGTTCCAGAGAAACTGCACTATTTACATTGCAGAATTAAGTCTGCCTCCAATGGCTGTGTCCCAGACAGCCACTGGAGGCACTTCCTGGCTTCTAACAGATTTTGGTCCGGTAACTGACGCTGGATGTCCTCACGCCCTTCATGAGGACATCCAGCATCAGCTATTTTCCCCATAGGAAAGCATTGATTCAATGCTTTCCTGTGGGGAGGTCTAATGCGCGTGCAGCATTTGTCATTCATACGCATTAGCGCCCACTTGTCAAGGGAGGTGGAGCCACAACCCAGCGCTGAGGTACATTAACGCAGGGATCAGGTTATTAAATAAAGAGTTTTTAACCCTTTATTCACGTCAGTGGGAGGGGTGAGGGAGAGAGAGCTATTGTGCCAGGAATACAGCTTTGTATTCCTGGCACTTATAGTATTCCTTTAAGATTAGTCACATATAGATAATTTAAATGTTACAACTCATTCAAATTGTTTTGTACATTCATATATTTGTTTCACCATTACATTGATCACATTGCATAATAGAATATTTTCCTATTAAATCTTGTAATTGTTTATCAGATTCATAAGGATTCTCAAGGATGTGTTTGTTTTTTTGCAGATGTCAAAGCAGCTGGAAATGTTCAAAACCAATCTGGAAGAGTTTGCGAGTAAACACAAGCAAGAGATTCGCAAAAATCCCCAGTTCAGAGTGCAGTTCCAAGACATGTGTGCTACAATTGGAGTAGACCCATTGGCATGTAAGATACTCGTCAGCTTCCAAAAGATTTTGTGGCATAAAATCTACATTTCAGAGCTTTCTACCTGGGTTCTATGTTTACTTTGCATATCAAAATGTCAGCTAATTCATAATATAATATAGAGGTGTATGGATAAAAGTCAAAGGATAAAACAACATCCCTTGGCATCACAATACATTTATGAAGACTAGTCACAAAAGTCTGAGTTTTGATTTAAAGGATCAGTGTCGGTACGTACCTTTTTTATTAATAGAAAGCTACTGATTGGCTTAGAGTGTCAGCTGACCTCTCTAAGCCAGTGGGCTCCCTCCCCGGTGCTACTCGAGTCTCTTGTCATCTAAGATTTCAGATAGTGGAAGGATAAGGGACAGAGCAATCGGCACTGCAACATGGACATTTAGAGTGAAACTGTTCATTAAAATTATAGGTGAGTCTGTGCCAGGAACCACCGGACACCATAACAACATCACTTTTTATGATGTAGTTATGGGGACTTGAGTGTTCCTTGAAAAATAAAATTTTGCATGAAGTTTAATCTCATGGGATTTACTTGCAAATTTAAATATTCAGTTTGAGCTGTATCATGGTAAAAAAATAAAGGGAAATTGGGAGCACACCCAAAACACACATTTGTAAGTGATGGTGCTGCCTTAAAGACCAAAATATATACAAAATACAGATTAGGGAACAGCGCACGCTCAAAAATAAAACATAAGGCTGCGTAAAACCACCATTTTAGCAAACAAATACAGGTATTCAGTTACACCATATAGCCATATTGTGTTAAGCTCACCACTACATCACATTACCCCAGTATCGATGGATCCTACACTTATTTTAACATGGGAGGTTATGTTAACTGCAATACTTGTTGCTTAAACTGCTTCCAGAGGCTCTCCTTAATTTATGCAAGAAAGCAAAACTCCATTAGTGTTAAAAATGGAGCTTTGTTTGAGTTGCATTACTATGTAGCAAAGTTCCTAATAGTCAATTTTGCTTCAACTTTTATGCTGAGAGATGCTCGCAATGTAGTTAATTCACTGAATGTGATGGTTAAATTTGTAATTTATTTCACAGCTGGCAAAGGATTCTGGTCTGAAATGCTTGGCGTTGGAGACTTTTACTATGAGCTTGGTGTTCAGATAGTTGAAGTTTGCCTAGCTCTGAAACACCAAAATGGCGGTGAGTACCATATGGAATCCTATGAGTAGCATGTTTTTAGCATTTTTTTTCTTTTAAACTAGAAGCTTGTTTACATTACTACACACTTAAGAGGACAATGTAGGCACCCAGACCACCTCCCTCGCACCCTACCTTATTTTGCTAAAAGGGATTCTATAGTGCCAACAAAACGGCTTTGTTTTCCTGACACTATAAAATACATTTAAGCAAAAGGAGGTGACATCTGTGGAATAAGAAAGAGGATCTGTGCTGTTAGGAGTTAAGCTGTGTACACACACACTAATAAGGAAATCCTTCTGACATGAGGGGGTGTGGCTAAGGAGAAAGGATTCTGGTACAGAATTCTGCAAATCCCTTTTGTGCCAAATCTATAAAGATTTGAGCATGGAAAACTTACAGCATATTAATGAGGACAAACCTCAAAGAACACCATTATTAAGAAACTCATCAGTTTAAAAGGGCACCCTAAGCAACATAATTTTTACACCTGCCATGGTGCCATATTAAAATGTTTTAGAAAGATTTGATATAAACCAAGGGACCTCCCAGGGACTGCCACCTTACCATCCACATTGATAATCCAGAAGGGGTTATTATGCACTATCAAAGTAAATGTTGCAAGTTATTCCTGCTCTCTTTGCCAATCAGTGTCCTGCTCGTTCTTAAACAGATTAAACTGGGGACTAAATTAGGTAGCATAACAACTACAGCTCTCTGTAAAGTTTCTGTTTCTTATGATGTCTGTTAAAAACAAAATTCTAAGGTCTCCGGTATTGTAACCCAGGGAAATCATGAAATAACATATTGTCCTCTCTTTGTCTAGGACTTATAACTTTGGCAGAGCTTCATCAGCAAGTTTTGAAGGGAAGAGGAAAGCTTGCTCAGGACGTCAGTCCGTATGTATCAATAAGTTTAATAATGGGAAATAACCCATTGTTGTTTGATGGTATCTTCACTGATGGAATGTGTCATTGCAGGGATGACATTATCAGAGCTATCAAAAAGCTAAAGGTCCTTGGTAGTGGTTTTGGAATTATCCCTGTGGGCGGATCTTACCTGGTACAGTCTGTCCCTGCAGAACTTAACATGGATCACACAGTTGTACTCCAGTTTGCAGAGGTGGGTAAAGCCAAAAGATAGACAAATGTCTCTTTTTGTAACTATTAAGTTCAGCCATTAATCCAAAAGAAAGCAAAAGAAAAAAAACCAGTTTGAAGCGCTTTCCAATTTTGGAACAAACTAGGGGAAAAAAAAAACATCTTGATCCCAGAATGGCAGTCAGATCTCTCCTTGGATCAAGAAGCTATTACCCCAAAAATTAAAAATTATATCACTGAATATTATGTTTTAGCAAGTATTCATCCAGTTGCTGTTTAAACATCTGTATAGACTCTGTTAAAACCTCCTCGTAAGGCAGAGAATTCCATATCCTTATAGTTCTTACTGTAAAAAAAGTTTCCTTTGCTTTAAACTAAATTTCCTTTTTTTTAATATTTATTCATTTTTATTTTTTTATGAACATGACCAAATACAAATAGATCCAGTAATTCATTACCTATCGACATAGTAAATTCATATAGATCTAGTACAGAGATAAGTCGAATTTACAGCAATGGACTCATTTCAAACAAAATATTAAGCCCTTTGTACCTACTCTATCTAAATAATTAAAGATAGGGTGTTCAAATATAACCTGTTTTGAGTTTAGAAAATGTTTGATCCTTAGGTAACAAAAGGTTTTGTTATAGGGTGTATTAAACCCGGGAAACTAATAAATTTATTATCAAAAAGATCTGCATATATATTTATCCCTCGTAATTTCCAATTGTAGAGATCCAGATCGATCATGTCATAATGCCGAGTTTCAAATTGGACTTGTATAAGAATCGATTCTGAAAGATTAAGTCTATTTTTCAAAATTTTTAAAACTTCTAGCATATCCATAATCAAAGTATTTAAATCTTTTGTTTCCTTAAGTCTAAGATAATTGGCCAGAATACAGTATTTAAATTGACATATGGATAGTTTTCTTGCTCTATCTGGAACCAGGCATTTCTTTGAATATTTTGTTTATTCCATATCATTACATTCGCGATTAGGCACCTTTGATGTAACTTTGCGATATCCGGAAATGAAATCCCACCTTTATCATAATTGTTTTGTAGGATCTTCTGAGAAATTCTTGGACGTTTATTTGGCCAAATAAAGTTTGAAAATAGTCTTTGGAATTGTAAAATCCTATCCTTGCCTAGTCTGAAAGGTAAAGACCTAAATAAATATAGCCATTTCGGAATTGAATAAGCGTTGACTATATTTAAACTTCCCAACCACAAGATTTAAATTTTACTCCATTTATACAATTGCTTATCGATTAAGGTATAAATATCCCTGTAGTTCTTGTGTATAATATCTTGAATATTAAAAGGGTAATTTAATTCCTAAATATTCAGTATACTCCAAGTTCAAATTGGACTGAACTTTAGATTTAAGCGTGGATAATTCAACCTCAGATAAGTTCAAAACCAAAATTTGAATTTTCTTTATATTTATTTTATAGTTTGAAATTTTCCAAAATATTTCAATCACTTTAAATCACTTTAAACACCTCTGGAATAGCAATTAAGGGTTTCATCAGGGATAGAAGCACATCATTGGAAAATAGGGAGATTTTGTAATCTCGCTCAATCCCATATATATTTTTATTTTCTCTATTAAGAATAGCCAGTGGCTCAATAGATCATACATATAATAATGGAGCCAATGGACAGCCCTGCCTCATACCATTTTTATTGAAAATGAAGGTGATTCGAAAAATGGATTTATAATTTTCACAATGGGGTCAGTATATAATGACATGATTTTATCTTTAAAAGGACCTACAAAACCGAATTTATTTAATACTCTTTCTAAAAATCTCCACTTGACTCTATTGAATGCTTTTTTAGCATCGAGAGCTAAAATAACCATTTCTGAGTTCATAAGATTACGCTTAATTATCAAAGTAAGTATTCTACGTATGGTATCCGTTGTATCTTTGTCCCTGATGAAGCCAGACTGATCGACTGATATTAAATCGGGAATAACCAATTTAATTCTGTTAGCTAGGATATGGGAATAAATTTTAATATCTAGGTTTATTAAGGAAATCAGTCTATAGTTTAATGCATTTGTTGGATCATTATCTAGTTTAGGAATCGGAATAATAGAGGCTAACAGCATCTCCTTAGGGAAGGGGTTTTTAGAAGAAACTTCATGGAATACTTTCAATAATATAGGGACCAAGATGTCCACAAATGTTTTATAGAACCTCGCTGAAAAGCCGTCCGGTCCTGGAGCTTTATTAGATTTAAGTTTTTTTTTATTGAGTTAATTATTTCTGTAGTGGTTATGGGTGCATTCAATTTATTAAGTTTTACTAGAGGTATCACCGGGATAGACAATTTATTCAAAAATTCATCCATTTCTAAATTTGAATTTAAATCTCCATTCCACCAGTCTCGAGTCCTATGTATAGTCCTGCTTTTTTGTAGCCCACTTCTGCACTTTTTCTAGAGCCATAATATCCTTCTTTAGAACAGATACCCAAAATTGTACAGCACATTCAAGGTGTGGTCTTACCATTAATTTATAAAGAGGCAAAATTATATTTTCAACCCGAGAATTAATGCCCCATTTTATACATAACTAATACCTTACTGGCCTTAGCAACTGCTGATTCACATTGCACATTGTTGCCTAGTTTATTATCTATAACAATTCCCAAATCCTTCTCGTGTCTTACCCCTAATTCACTACCATTTAGGGTGTAAGTTGCTTGTACATTCTTTATCCCAAAGGGCCTAACTTTTTTTTTTTTTTCCTACATTACATTTCATCTCCTATTTGAGTGCCGGTCCCTGCTCACATTGTATTACTTTACAGTTTGGTGTCATCTGCCAACACTAAAACATGACTTTCAAGATCATTTATAAATATATTGCGTAGATGTGGTCCAAGAACAGACTGACAACCCTAAGGGATACCACCTTTGTCCAGCTTGAAAATTTACCATTAATGACAACTCTATTTTTAAGCCAATATTTTACAGAAAAACAAACATTTTCATCTAAACCAATTTCTTTTAGTTTGAACACTAACCAACTGTGTAGAACTGTATCATATACCTTGGCAAAATCCAAGTAGATCACATCCACTGCAAACCATGATCTATACTTCTACTTACTTATTCGTAGAATGCAGTTAAGGTAATTTGATATGATCTATGTTTCATAAAACCATGCTGATTTTTAATAACCCTTCAAATACTTTCCCAGCCACAGACGTTAAGTTTACAGATCTATAATTTTGAGGCAAAGATTTCAAACCCTTTTTTTAATACAGGAACCACATCTGCCTTCCTCTAATCCTCTAATACAATTCCTGAAAGAAAAGAATCCTAAAAGATAAAAAATCGGCTTTATTTCCACACTTAGCTCCTTAGTACTCATGGGTGAATACCATCACACCCCAGAGCTTTGTTTACATTAACTTTATTTAGTTGCTGCAGCACCTTGTCTCGAGTCATTCAATCACATTTTTTTTTTTTTGCATATGACTTGCCATAGGTTTCTGCTTAATATATACTGAGGAAAAATAGTTATTTAGAATGTCTGCCTTTTCCTGGTCTTCACTAACTAACACACCCATCTCTGTTTTAAGTCTGTCTACACTTTCATTATTTGTTGGGTGTCTTTATTTCTTTTTAGAATTTATGTACATTTTTGAGATTTTATATTTTCTCTCTTTGGCTATCACTTTCTCATTTTTTAGTTTAGCCAATCTAATCACCCTTTGCATGCGTTATTGACTTCCTTATATCTTACATAGGATGCCTCTAATTTGTCTGATTTAAATTACCTTTTCTTATTTTTAATTTATTGGTTTACTTTCCCACTAAGCCACACTGGTTGCAATGTGTTTATTTGATATGTATTACCAAATTGTACAAACTGAGAAATGTACCTTTTTAATATTTGTTTAAAGTTTTTTTTGTTTTGTTTTTTAGTAAAGAGTCTATGCTATACAATATGTTGTAAAACTGCCCTTATCTTATTGCTATTGGCCTTTTTAAAATTACATGTTTTAATATACCCCATGTGCTTCTTTTTTCATTTCAAAAAACACCATATTGTGCTCTCTATTTCCCAAGTGCTCACCTACTTGAATGCTGCTCAGAAGATCTACATTGTTTGTTACAGCCAGATCCAGACAAGCGTCCTTTTATAGTTGGTGCTTGTACCAGTTACGACATGAAGTTGTCATTTACCAGGTTCAAAACTCTGATTCCCCTTCCAGAACTACTTGTCCCTCTATTCCAATTTATGTCTGGACAATTTAAAATCCCCAATAATGACTGTTACGCAGATGTGCAGCTTTTCCAATTTGATCTAAAAGCTGTTGAATATCATCAATATCTACATTAGGTGGTTTATAACATATACCAGTCAATAATTTATTTCCCTTCTTTAGCCCCATAAAGCTTCCACGTTTCCTCGTCACATTCCACTTGCTTAATAGTTGGCTTTATGGTTGCCATACAAAAGATGCTGGTAACGACTATATTATATGCATGCTGTATATTTACAAAAATAACAAACAAGAATTATACTGAATGTATAATTGTTGAATCATTTTTCTAGTCATCTTGATTATTTTACATTCTTTACTTGGGTGAGTTCTTTTTTGCCTTAATACTTGAAATTTTTATGTGATATCTTTTGGTTTTTTTTTTTTAACTATCTCACAGAAAAAAGGGTATGTAACAGTAAGTGAGATAAAAGCAAGTTTGAATTGGGAGTCCGAGAGAGCCAAGCATGTATTGGTAAGTATAATCATCTTAAAACAGCATGTATGTATTTAAATTAATATCCATTAAGTGTATGTATCTGCTAAATCGTTTTCACCATAGTCACAAAAAATTGTCTAGAATTTTAAACTCATTTTATTGCAAACTTCCACATGTGTAAATTGACTTTAAATCTTAACTTGTTGTCTTAAGTCTGCCTGGTGCTGTTCACTGCCTCTACAACTAAAAACTGGTAGGCAGGAGCTCCTAAACTCTAAGCTAAGCCCAGCTTTCTGTCATAATTAGTGAAGGCAGGGTGCATTGTCTGACATTATGCAGATAATAAATCAAACCATTATTGTGGGGAGTGGTTAATCCTGGCACCATAACCACTACAACACACTGTAGTGGTTATGGTGCTTGTTGTTTTCTTTAACCCCTTAAGGACACATGACATGTGTGACATGTCATGATTCCCTTTTATTCCAGAAGTTTGGTCCTTAAGGGGTTAAATTGCAAATGGCGAATTGCACTATTTTTTTTTCTACCCATGATAAAAAGCTTTTCTAATGTGTCAAAATAGAAGCTCTAAGGCAGTAGATGAAAGCCATTACCCTGACCTTTATTCCCACTAAACTTTAATCAATCCTCATTCTATGTAAAGTTGTATCCAGACCTATTTCATCTTCTAAATTTAAAGTCCCTCCTCTAAAACTGTAGTAGAACTACCAAAGTGTTACAGTTTTGACAATAGAAAATTTTATTCTGTGGTTTCTTTTATTTTATAGCTGATTTAAGAGCATTGCCACTGAAATCTGCACCACCACATATCAAAAGTTTAGTGAAAAGACTAGGCCACAGGTGAGACCAATTTTAGATACTCCACCCTGAGCCTCAGTGGCCAATTAACTGCCCCTGATCTGCCTGCTTGGCTGACATCACCAGAAGTGATTATCTGAGCCAATCACAATGCTTCCCCATAGGATTGGCTGAAAAAGTCAAGGAGGCAGATCAAGGGCAGAAACAGCAAAAGCCAAACACAGCCCTGGCTAATCAGCACCACCTCATAGAGATTAATTGAATCAATGCATCTCTACGAAGAAAGTTCAGTGTCTGCATGCAGAGGGTGGAGACACTAAATAGCACTGCTCACTGTGCAGCACTACCCTGGGAAGCACCTCTAGTAGCCATCTGAGGAGTGGCCAGTGGAGTTATCACTAGGCTGTAATGTAAACACTGCATTTTCCCTGAAAAGACTGTGTTTACTACAAAGCCTGAAGTGAACGATTCTACTCACCAGAAAAAATACAATAAGTTGTAGTTGTTCTGGTGACTATAGTGTCCCTTTAAGTACACAGTGTGCTTTGATCTAGTTGGTTCCCACTGTTGCAGGTTAGGAATTCTTTAGTTCATAATGATTAATCTTTTCAATGTTTACGATCCACATTTACAAAATATATTGGGAGTCACAAACAAGAACATTAGTGAAAACAGAACTGGGAATCCTGCTTATGAGAGTGCAAACTCCTGCGTAAACTTACAATAAATAGTAGAGAAAGTACCGGTAGTTGTAAACTAAGGTAGTCTAGAGTTGGGGGCTTGACAAGTAGGTTAGATGGCTTGCTAGAGCGAGGATAGGTAACTGCCAGTTGAGAGAGGCTAAAGAGATGAGCAGATGTTTGGTACATTGGACCAGTGAGATAGTCAGTGGTGACAGTAGCACATACAAGCTTTATTTAATTTAGTTTTGTTTGTTCTTTCAGTCTGGTGAAGCCCCAAAACTAACTAGGGGCATTTAGCCTGTAGCTTTAGGAATACAGATATGTATTCTGAATGTACCAATGTCCATTTAAGGTCAAAAGAGCCAAACTGTAAAGTCCAAACCTGTGTGTCTTAATTGTAACAATTACAGGCAGAATTTGTGCATGGCAGACTGCCACTAATACCTATTTTTCTATTTTTCACTTATCTAGGAGCACTTACTGAAGGAAGGTTTGGCATGGATAGACTCACAGGCTCCTGGAGAGGCCCAATATTGGCTACCTGCCCTCTTTACCGAACTTTACTCTCAACAAATTTCCCCAGAGGAGACAAAGGGAATGATACCCTGAAACCTAACAGTGAGGCCTTTAAAGAAAGACATCAATCCTACCTCAGACTCAACTGTCAAAAAATAAATCCTCTGAGGGAAAAGAATATTCTTTTATATTTAGTGAGGGGAATAAAATCTGAAATCCTGATTCTCTATGGCAATCAGAACGAGGGACGTTTTGGATTTCTTATAGTTGGTATATATCTGGTCCTCTGCAAATGCACTCTTTGAGAACAAGTATGTTTATTGGATCCTATCATACCAGCTGCATTTTTTTCCCCACAATGTTTCCTGCATTTTTTGGTAACTGATGAATAACTATATGACTGTCCCTGAAGCAATATTGGGGCCACTGTCAGTCTGTATGGGTCCAGATTGCAAAGCTCATGATTCCCCTTTAAATTGTATTTCTTCTACACACTCTTCATTTACTAGGTTTATCCTTCTTGAGTTCCATAAATCATTTTTGCTGTAGCACCCACCATACACTGCTACAATAAACTGTTCCTATCCCATGTTTCCTTGAACATAATGTGGATTTTAGCCTTTCCTCTTTTTCAAAACAGATCGTGTTACTTATTTCGTAGAACAAACTAGCTGAATTATCTAGGAGTAGCTTCATGGGTTCCTGATCACTGTTGCCGAGCTTACTCTAAAGTACTTGTTTGTTTATATAAACAGGGACTCTTGCTTTCATGGTTCATTTACAATAAACAAACTTCACACTATAGCAGTAGCTGTATTATGGAATCACCTGGGAATAATACATCTGATTCCTAATCTTTTCAGCCCAAGAGAAACCTGAGGAGACATTGATGGATCCTTTAGTAATAAAGTCTAGAAGCTAATTATAGTTCAACATGAGATTATCCTTCAATACTCATTCCAATTTATTCCAGCATATTTCCAAAATGTGGTGGGATCTGCTCCCTTCCCTTGCTTGTCCCAAAATAGTTTTCTTGTAGAATTTTAAAGCTTGGTTTCATTGTTCTCAGATTGGCAATAGGTCAACGCCCATTGCTTCATACAGGGAGGACATATTCATAGCTAGGCTGCCTTTGACAGACTATTGCATCTATGAAGCCTCCACAATATTTGTTCCCCAGTCTTTAAAATGTGACTTTACATTATGTTTACTGCTGTGTCTGCACTTTACCATTGCGTTTCCAGTTATAAGGAGAACTAAGAAGCTGGATTGAGCTAATTGCAGAAACCACATAAAATGTGGGCAGTTCTAGCTACATCCATGCAAACATTTTTAAAAACCATTTAAATTAACTTGGTTTAAAATTCTCTTTTTTTTTTTTTATGTTACCAGGAAAAAACTACTTTTAAATGGAAGAAAAATGTGTGTTATAGCACAGTTCCGGCTGTGTATTAATAATGCCTCTCTGTACTTGGAAACTATTAACCTGCGAATATCACTGCAAAATCAGTTGTAAGCTGTTGAGTTTCATAAAACTTGTTTGTGGCAAATTCACTTGAAAAGGACTGAGTTCTCAATACAAACAATAAAACTAAGCCTAGCAGGGTATTAATAGCTTTCGGAAAATTTCCAAAGGGTGGAAGGATCCCAGGTGTTACACAGAACAGGTGATTGTTTACATTGGCAGAATCATGCTTTTCCAAAATGAATGGGCTTGCAGTGGTCCCAACATGTATGAATAAAAATAAGACCAATTAGAAACTATGACCTATTTATTTATTTTGCAGTTAAATGCTAATTTTCTGATAATGAACTACAGATATCACAGCTAGCACATAAATGTAGGATAAAAATGTCATTATGAATGAATCCTGTTCAGAAATCTGTTCCCACAGAAATTAAATTACAGCTACTCCTCACTTACTGACCGGATTCCGTTCTTACGACGCGGAAGTAAAAGAAATTGGTTGGTAAGTGAGGATACGCAACAGAGCATGTGCACCAGTGCAGGTCTATGTTTGGGGATTACCTGCTGTGCTTGTATATGTTGGGGGAAATTTACCCGAACGTAGACATACCACAAGAGCAGGGAATTCCTCTAATCTATGTTCGGGAAAAATTCCCCAAACATAGACCAGCTCTCTAATGTGGGGAATGAATTGAATCCCCATGCTAGAGAGTTGGTCGTAAGTGTGAGCCGTCATAAAGTGAGGACCACCTGTAATACAATTTGAATTTTTTTATTTATTCATCTTTTCTGAAATACTGGGGAGAGAAAAAGTAATATGACGACATATACTGTTTTTATAGATATGAGATATTTATAGAAAATGCAACAGGATGCTCAAAATTCGGAACAAATGGCCAATATAAATGCAAAAGTATAGGTATACACTACTATACAGGGGGTTGCAAGATGAAATTAGACTTTACAAAAAAAAAAAAAAACTGTTCTACATAGTTACCTAGGCTGAAAAGAGACATGTGTATATCAAGTTCAGACTTTCTCACATCTGTTTTTGCTGTTGATCCAAAAGATGGAAGGAAAGAAAAAAAAGCCTTTGAAGCACTTTCCAGTTTTACAACAAACTAGAGGAAAAAATCCTTCTTGACCCAAGAATGGCAGTCAGATGTATTTTTGCATCAAGATGTTGTTAACCCACACATTAAAAATGATTGAATATTATCTTTTTCTAAGTATTCACAGTTGCTGTTTAAAAATCGGTATGGACTTTGATAAAAACCACCTCGTTAGGCAGATACTTCTACATCATTCTTACTGTTAAAAAAAAAAAAAACCCTTTCCTTTGCCTTAGACTAAATCTCCTTTCTTCTTTGTGTCCTATCTATAATCTGGTTTATGAATAGATATCCAGACAGTCATTTGCATTGGCCCTGAATATATTTGTATAATGCTATCATTATGCTCCAACATGAATAGTTTGCACTTTAAAATAGTGGGTAAAAAGCCTGTGGTGTCACGTTCCCTTAAGTTATATCAAGAAATTATCCAAGCACCGAAACCACTACAGCACACTGTAATCAATAAATATTTCACTTACCTGGGGTCCACCGCTCTTTTCCTCCCAGCAGAGTGTGAAAGCCAGAAGCTCCTGTAGAAGCTTTTGCTCACTCTCCTGGGCTAAGCCTTGCAGTGGAGAGCCATCACATTGGGCCGAGATCATTTAAGAGCTGAGAGAAGTGGCAGGAAGTGGTGGAGTGCTAAGGAACCATAACCAATCCTACATGTAGTAATTGTGGTGCATGGAGTGTTACTTTAACCCCTTAAGGACCAAACTTCTGGAATAAAAGGGAATCATGACATGTCACACCTGTCGTGTCCTTAAGGGGTTAAAGTACTGTTTATGGTTCAACCTAGGACCACAAGTATCATGTTTTGCCCCAGAGTGTGATTGTGCTAGCTGTAGTGCTTTAGGTATTAATAGCATGCCCCTCCATCTAACTATATAAAAGTGTTGAAAATCAGAGGGGAGAAAAAGAAACAATCCAACATTAGAAAGAAAGGTATTGCAGATGTTGGAGTGTTCCTTTAAGCAGGGGTGTGGAGTTTGTATCACCCGACACCAGAAAAATGTAGTTCTAGGGGCCAAACAGAGCGAGCTAATTTTTGGCCTGCTAAAGGGGAACTTTGGGTGGTCTGGGGAGAGAGCATGTGGACTGCATTCCTGGCAGCTGCAGCCCGCAGTAATTACTCCTCGCTGTTCATAGGGGTGTAGAAATTTAATAAAAATCTTTGTACAAGGGACTAGAGCAGGGGTTCTCAACGTTAATCCTCAGGACCCCCTACCAGTCCAGGGTTTAGGGATTACCTGGGTGTGTCTCAGGTGTTTAGAAAAAAAAAAACACCTTAGAGTCTAAGGTGTTTTTTTTCCCTTTTTCTAAACACCTGAGACACACCCAGGTAATCCCCAAATCCTGGACTGGTAGGGGGTCCTGAGGACTGGGTTGAGAACCCCTGGACTAGAACATTAGCCCAATCTATTCACTATTCATTACTCAAATTAAATCAAAATGGAAAAACAGGCAAATTCATCTTGAAAACTTTCCAACACAAGTTACAACCTTTTGCCTGTTTTTCCATTCATTTCCATTTGTAAAGATTCCAAGTTTATTGAATAAGTGTTTAACCCATCACCCTATTGATAGAGAACGTGTCTGTGTAATTTTATTGCATGCTTTGTTTTGACGGTTTGACCCCTCCTGCATAGGTTTCTCCATGGAGGAGTGCTACTGCGACGATGGTCCAGTGGGGGAGCATTTGATCTTCACCTCTAGCCAGTGCAGATCACTGTAATCACGCCATCGCAATACTTGTGATCAATAACTAAGAGTGTATGCTAGGAATCCTAGCTGCTGCAATCTGTCAAAGGGTAAGCAATGGACCACAAGGGAATGATTACTGTTTACTGCACACACTAGAAGTGAGACTATATGGTTCCTGTTCACCACATCACCTCTAGCAGCCAAAGGTAGAAAAAAGTTTCCCCAGGAAATAGGAATTCTACAACTCTGCAAACCATACACACATTACATGCAACCAGCACGCACTATGAGAGAATACAGAGGGCAAGACACTAAACCCTTCTGCAAGACAAACATTTTTGCAAATTGAATTTAAATGGCAAAACTGAACAGAAATGGTGACCTATAGTGTTTAAAGTTTTTCCAGATCACACATTTTGACTTCATTTCTCCATTCAGATTTGATTTGAGAAAATTCAAAGTTTAGTGAATAGTCATGTCAATTCCCACGTGTAAGTAGGTTCCCCACAGTTTTTAATTGAAATTATTTACCAGTCAGGCCAGGTAGATGGGACTTCCACTCTCAACACCCCTGTTTAAAAGTGTGTTTAGTTGCAGTCTACTTAAAAGTCCATTCTCAATTAATCCCACTAGAAACAGGCCCTAAAATACACATGTGCTTGTCTGAAGAGAAAAAAAAAAACAGGGGAGGATAGATGATGAGAAGCTCTATCTAAACCCTTAGTGACCAGACCGCTTTTCAATTATCTTACCGTTAAGGACCATGGCTGTTTTTACATTTCTGCAGTGTTTGTGTTTAGCTGTAATTTTCCTCTTACTCATTTACTGTACCCACACATATTACATACCATTTTTCTCACCATTAAATGGTCTTTCTAAAAGATACCATTATTTTTATGATCTAATTTACTATAAAACAATTATAAAATATAATGAAAACAAATGTACAAAAACTGACTTTTTCGAACTTTGACCGTCAAAATCTGCATCTACAACTGCCAAAAAACACCCATGATAAATAGTTTCCAAATTTCGTGATGGGGTTAAAGGAACCTAAGACTATAGTGTCCCTCTGCCCCTGCGGAACCCAGAGGTAAATAAAGCATTGAAAAACCTTTTTTCAGTTACCTGATTCCAGTGCCCAGTCGCTCTCCTCCAATATCAGCGAGATCCAAGAACCTAATGCGCATGAGCAGCACATGCTCGCCAAGCCTTCCCCATAAGAAAGCACTGAATCAAAGCTTTTGTATAGGGATTTTGAAAATGCCAGTTGTTCTCATGCAAAGCATGAGGATGTCCAGCATCATTTCAGGGAGTTACACTCCAGTTAAATCAAGGAAGCAGTCCTAGTGGCTATCTGGAAGACAGCAACTAGAGGCAGTCTTAACCCTGCAGTTTCTCTGAGTTTTACAATAAAAGACTAAGGTTACAAGGGACACTTCAATGAGATGAAGTGGTCTGGGTGCCTATAGAGATGATGTTCTTAAAAAACATGATAGTAACACCTGTGATTGCTCACTACTTGTAGCTGCCAGATGTAGATAAGCCAGCAAGACCTCTGCAAATACAGCAATAACCCCCCTAGACCTTTACCAGTGGTTTTAGAATATATAAAGTCAATTTACAGACATGTCAATCTTAATTGTCACTGATTTACTGGTTCACTTCCCTTTTGGAACAAAATGGAAGCCCACAACTGCACTATAACCCCCAAATGATATACCATAAGCAAAAGGAGAGCAATTTAAATCTTTTCACTCATTTCATCACCAATTTCAGTCACATGTATAAATTGGTACATGTATTGTTTTTTCACATGCCTACCCTTTAAAGCATGGGTGTCCAACCTTTTGGTTTCCCCAGGCCACTTTGAGCAAAGAGGAATTTTCTTGGCCAGCACACATTATATATAATTAATTTAGATCATTAAACTTCAAAATCCCTTTTCTTAACTTTGATATTTTGTTACTAGATAACTCCCTGATTTGTTATCCTTATGTGGGATTGCCATATTTAATGATACAAAATTAGGGAGCTATCCACTAAACACATACGCATGTATATACATATAAATATAACCATAGATATACACACAATCACATACACACATATATGTAATTAAGAGGTCCATTCCACCTCTCTACCTTGCTCATGTAGGCTTGGAGTGGATCCTCTCCCAGGAGGCTAGTGGTTGCTGCTGTGATGGAATCACTGTGCTCTTCCTGCACAGATCCCTCGCGCATCCACTAGTGATGCCGGGATGATGCCATATCCCAGCTGCCAGCTCACTGCAGGGTGCGCGAGGGAGCTGTGCAGATAGACCGTAAGTAATGGGCTTCCTGCCTCCCTCGCAGCCTGACAGCCCAGACGTCAACTGGACCACATTACAAGCAGCTTAACCCCTTAATGACACATGAAGGAAATATTCCGTCATGATTCCCTTTTATTCCAGAAGTTGTGTCCTTAAGGGGTTAAGGCTGCATACGGCACACATGCTGTGGGATGGGCACTCCTTTTTTAAAGGAATACTTTAAACACCATAACCACTAAACCCCTCTCATTGGCTAGTCCCTTAGTAAAATGTCAAACTGTTTTAGGATCTTACCATGGGTAGTAACAAGGAGTAAGAGAGGAGGGATCATGGGGAAAAGTGACACGCTATGGATGAGATGAAGAATGTGCTTGACAAAGTGACAGAGGGAAAGAGAAATAGATGGGAAATAGAAAGTCTCTTTTGATAAGTAAGGTTAAAAGTGATATTAGAAAAGAAAAGAAAGGTGAAGATACACTTCTGACTGGCACTCCGCATAAATTCACACATGACAAACTGACTATACATGCAAATACACTTGAATAAATACACACTCCAGATAATCACCCTCACATTGCAAACTGTAAACACTTGCATATACACACACTGACACATCATGCCGTCACTATCCCATGTATGAAAACAAAGTGCTGGTGAGAATTTGTAAGCCCATTCCATACCACTAGTTTGATGAGATACTGAGGATCCACAAAAGTAGGAAAGCTGTGAATTAAATGGGAGGGGGGAGTGAAATTATATATATATATATATATATATATATATACATAAACAAAGCAAAAAATGAGAGCACTCCATGGATTTGGTAAATCAAATTACTGTATTCAAATAGCACAAAAAAAAAATCGACGTTTCGACCGTCTAGCGGTCTTTATCAAGATGCCTTGATAAAGACCGCTAGACGGTCGAAACGTCGATTTTTTTTTGTGCTATTTGAATACAGTAATTTGATTTACCAAATCCATGGAGTGCTCTCATTTTTTGCTTTGTTTATAGTATTTTGCACAGAGAAGCACCTGGTATGTATTATTATTTGGGAAGAGTGCCAGAAATTGTATAGTTTCTATATATATACATATATATATATATACACACACACACACACCAAACAGATCAACCTCTTGCACTCCTACTAAAAAAAGTATTAAATACCTGGTGTGTCAAGTCACAGCAATATAGATATATCAAAAAATACCGGCACTCTTTGCTTTGTTCATCCGATTTATTTTTGGTGAATCCAAAGATGTCAACGTTTCAGCTCCCGGTTGGAGCTTTCATCAGGACACACGAAAATGTTCCTGATGAAAGCTCCAACCGGGAGCTGAAACATTGACATCTTTTGATTACCAAAAATAAATCGGATGAACAAAGCCTAGAGTGCCGGTATTTTTTTGATATTATATTTATATATATACACACACACACACACACACAACTATAAACTTTTGTTTTTGCCCCCATTTGTCATGAGCTGAACTTAAAGATCTAAGACTTTTTCTATGTAAACAAAATGCCTATTTCTCTCATATATTGTTCACAAATCTGTCTAAATCTGTGTTAGTGAGCACTTCTCCTTTGCCGAGATAATCCATCCACCTCACAGGTGTGGCATATCAAGATGCTGATTAGACAGCATGATTATTGCGCAGGTGTGCCTTAGGCTGGCCACAATAAAAGGCCACTCTAAAATGTGCAGTTTTACTGTATTGGAGTGGTGGGGGTCAGAAAATCAGTCAGTATCTGGTGTGACCACCATTTGCCTCACGCAGCGCAACACATCTCCTTCGCATAGAGTTGCTCAGTTTGTTGATTGTGGCTTGTGGAATGCTGGTCCACTCCTCTTCAATTGCTGTGCAAAGTTGCTGGATATTGGCAGGAATTTGAACACGCTGTCATATACGCTGACCCAGAGCATCCCAAACATGCTCAATGGGTGATATGTCTAGTGAGTATGCTGGCCATGCAAGAACTGGGATGTTTTCAGCTTCCAGGAATTGTGTACAGATCCTTGCAACATTGGGCCGTGAATTATCATGCTGCAACATGAGGTGATGGTTGTGGATGAATGGCACAACAATGGGCCTCAGGATCTCATCACGGTATCTCTGTGCATTCAAAATGCCATCAATGAAATGCACCTGTGTTCGTTGTCCATAACATACGCCTGCCCAAACCATAATCCCACCACCACGGGCCACTTGATCCACAACGTTGACATCAGCAAACCGACACCATACACACCATCTGCCCTGCACAGTGAAACCCGGGATTTATCCGTGAAGAGAACACCTCTCCAAAGTGCTAGACGCCATCGAATGTGAGCATTTGCTCACTCAAGTTGGTTACGACGACGAACTGCAGTCAGGTCGAGACACCCGATGAGCATGCAGATGACAGTGCAAAAGCTCTTTGGATATGCAAACCAGTTGTTGCAGCAGCTGTCCAGGTGGATTGTCTCAGACAATCTTGGAGGTGAAGATGCTGGATGTGGCAGTCCTGGGCTGGTGTGGTTACACGTGGTTTGCGGTTGTGAGGCTGGTTGGATGTACTGCCTAATTCTCTATAACACCTTTGGAGTCGGCTTATGGTAGAGAAATGAACATTCAATTCACGGGCAACAGCTCTGGTGGACATTCCTGCAGTCAGCATGCCAATTGCACACTCTCTCAAAACTTGCGACATCTGTGGCATTGTGCTGTGTGATAAAACTGCACATTTTAGAGTGGCCTTTTATTGTAGCCAGCCTAAGGCACACCTGTGCTATAATCATGCTGTCTAATCAGCATCTTGATATGCCACACCTGTGAGGTGGATGGATTATCTCGGCAAAGGAGAAGTGCTCACTAACACAGATTTCTGAACAATATTTGAGAGACATGGGCCTTTTGTGTACATAGAAAAAGTCTTAGATCTTTGAGTTCAGCTCATTACAAATGGGGGCAAAAACAAAAGTGTTGCGTTTATAATTTTGTTCAGTGTGTGTGTATGTGTATATATATATATATATATATATATATATATATATATATATATATATATATATATATATATATATATATATATATATATATATTTATTATAGAGACAGGTTTTATACTTTGATTATAATAACTTTTGTATTTTAAAGTGATAATCCACATAACCACCATTGGCACTGAGCTGCAGTACTTGCATGATTTGTATACCAACAAAATAATGTGATATGCTGGTTCTTTATAAACATTATTATTTACAGTGGACTATGTTACATCTACTAGTTTTTAGTGAAAAAGTATATATATGGATTTTTGAAAAGCAAGTTACACATTCTTGAAAAATAACTTGTGAACCTGGGCATTAAGCTACACAATGTACACGCTGTATGTGGATTAACATCAGTACTAGCAGACATCTTAATCTAGGAAGCCAGACATGTTTTCAGCAAGTCCAACACTTTACTTTACCTCTATGCTTCACCAACATTCCTCTTATAAAACAAAAAATAATTAGAACTATACATTAACAAGTTTATACAAAAAAAAAAAATATTATATATGAAAAGAATGAAGTAAAAATATTAAAGCAGAAGTCTTGATTTATTCCTGTAGCAAACATGTGTACCATCTAAATAGACAAAGCCCAGTAGGTAAAAGAAAGTGCATTTTGTGGGGAAAGTAAATTAAAAAGATAGTGGCTTCTGTCAGATCTGAAACTTAAAATGGCATGTCACGTATGGGGAAGATGCCGTGGCTGAGAACAGCTCTGTTCTCGTAATGAAACTCTTTGGCTTCTCTTGCCAATAACTGTCCATTCACTGAAGGAGGTATCTCCGTACAATGTAAGCGCTGTCCTCGTGATACGCCCAGGAACCAGAGATCCTTGTCTCTCTATTATAAATCCCCCACAGGATGTCTCCCTCCTCTGTATGTCTAGGGAGCAGAGGATATCACTTGTTTCTGCCTCTAAACAGCAGCCAGAGCAACCTTACTCTGTGTTACACAAAGTCTTTTCATGTCAAGAGCAGTCCATGATACTTGGATAACGTTACGGTCTGTGGCTCTGCCACCAACCAAACATTTACATTCCTATGATTTTTAAGGGTTTGAGCTTCCCTGTGTGTCTGTTTCTGTCTCAGATGAACTGGAATCAGAGTCTATGTCCAATGCTTGCCGCTGGTGTTTCTCCCGCACTTTCTGCTGAATAGTTTGCAGGCGGCTGAGCAGAGACTGATAGTCAAAGTGACCACGTTTTTCACCAAACGGGTCCTGAAAAGAACAAACAAAACAAATCAAATCCTGAAATGTCTAGCATGCAGAAAAACTACTATTTATATGGGTGCCTTACCACACCAATAGCAAAATATATGCTATTAGTTTTCTTCTGTAAAGAAAAACAAGCTAGTCATTGGCTAGTGACATCCGTAAACTGGATCTTTCACTTACAGAGTTGCTTTCCTTTGGGGTTTTGGGATTTTTTTTTCCCATGTATTAATTTGCGGACCATATAAATTAATCTAACCACACATTTTACTGGCCACTACTAGCCTGAAGGGTCCATGGCACACTTACCTGTGGTAAATTTCTACTTGCCAGGGCTACATTTTCACTTGACAATTACTAGTGGAAATTTAGAGTCTGCCCCACAATATTGCAAGTGTCTGTGTGTACACTGTATTATGGAAAGAATTCCCGAGCTTTAATGCACTTTATTTATCTTCAAACACACAAGCAAGCAGGAGCAGTCCAGGAGCATCATGGGGCAAGTATGTAGCCGCATGGGAAACGCTATAGACGGATCTTTGCTTTTTTTCCCCCCCTCTCTAATATCTTGACAGTGTTGGCATGTTTTCCCATATCAGCTACTTTGCTTCAGGTTTTCCATTTGTTTTGCAAATACCCGTGGCAATATTATCGCATTTCTATATGCTTATATCTGTTAGCAGTTTCGAAAAATACAATGCATTTTAAATCGGGAAAGAAAATATAACCGTGACAATATTAACACATGACATTTGCCTCATTCTCTATCATATAGGCCAGTGGTTTCCAAACCAGTCCTCAGGGCACACCTACCAGTCCAGGATTTAAAGATTTCCCAGTTGTGTATAAGGTGTTTTTGGAAGAATAAGACATTTTTTTTTTTGTTTTTTTAAACACCTTTAACACAACTAGGTAATCTTAAAAATCTCGACTGGTAGGCGAGTCTTGATGACTGGTTTGGAAACCAATGATATAGGGTTTAACAGTTACTCCTTGCTGTGATTTTAAAGATACAGGCGTCCATCTTTTCTGGTCTATGCTAGGTTATTGAAGGAGTAATGGAAAGGAAAAAAAAAAAAAAAAAAATCAAAACAAACCTTACCTGCATATTTTGTCCCTGTAGGTGAAATCTATCCTTGCAGACCACTTCATAAAAATCATAATAATCCATGAAAGATTTCTCCATGACACTCCTGAAAACAAACAAATCAAGTAGTAAAAAATAAAAGAAAACTTAAATAGAAGCCTTTTTAGAAAATGGCATTCGTTTAATTCTCTGTAGCATGCATGCATACTTCCATTTTGTGTTACTTGCAGAACCTTATCAATCTCCAGAAACGCATGGAAGGCCTCACATTCTTTGAGCAGTCAATAATGGTGTAGAGCAGGCCTTAAATTCCAAGTCCTAAGCCCCTAGCTATACCTTCAAAAGTTATTAACCACTGCAAGCCTGGAGGGTTGGCAACCAGGAATTAAAGGAACATTGTAGGCACCCAGACCACTTCAGCTGTTTGAAGGGGTCTGGTGCTGTGACCCTTTTGCACTTAGTGCTGCAATGTAAGACATTACAGTTGGAGCTCTAAGTCTGCCCTCTGTGGCTGTCTAACAGACACCCATGAGGGCTTCCGGTCCGTTATCCGACGCTGGACGTTCTCACAGACCTCTAGCTTCAGATTTTCCCCATAGGAAATAATGCTTTCCTATGGGGGACGTCTAATGCGCACGTGGCCTATTGTGCCAGGAAAACAACTATACGTTTATAAAACGACTGTTTTCCTGGCACTATAGGATCCCTTTAATTTCTATGTGCCAAAGGGCTTGTGGAAATGTTGAGCTCTTGGTTCACTTGCTATTTTATTACTTCTTTTATTGAAGAGTATATAAATCATGCTTGTGTGCATACTCGAGACAAAAAAAAACTACCTCACAACTATAACAAATTTACATAATTTTTTTGTTGTTTGTATTTTTTAAATTGCCATGGGTTACACATTTTAGGTCAGAATATTTAAGTTGAAGGAGCTTTTAATTCACCTATTTTGTCTTATAATTTGCAAAATTCTGGTTAATAACTTTTGGAAAAAAAAAAACAATCATTAGAAAATCTCCCAAGAACTGACTCAAGATGAAAGCGTAAAAGAAACAAATAATAAAAACATACACTCCAAAGAAGGTATGCCTCAGTGTTTGGCCAACAAACTAATAATGGGAATGATGTGAATGATAAAAGAAAAAAAAAAACTCCCCCGCAAAACAACCTTGGGGAGAACAAGACACATACAGGAAAGGACATATAATAAACAGAAAATATGATACAAAAGAAACAAAATAAGGGAGGGAGGGAGAGGGAGAGAGAGAGGGAGAGAAAGGAACAAGGGAGGACAAACCATGCATCCCCATTCTATGTGGGGAATAACAAACATAACAGACTAAAACATGTACAATGCAGAATGTAACTAGATACAAACCCAGCGCCAATATGACAAATAGTTCCTTTGTGGCTTAAATAATAACATCTAAGCCCCTATACGGCAGTGTTTACTTAAACTGCCACCAGAGGTGCTTCCTAGGTCAGTGCTGTACAAAGTGCAGCACTGATATTTAGTGTCTAAGTGCCCTACATGGAGGAGACAATAATTGACGCAGCAAGACATTTTGCCTTGCTCGCGCAATAACTTCCCACTGCTTTCATATGGGAGAGCATTGGACTGGTAGAAACAGTCAATTTTGATAATCTCAGCCAAAGAGGTGGAGCGAGGTGGAGCCAACCACAACCGGCGTGGCCCCGAGAAAAAGAAAAAAAGGTCAGTGTAGGGTGGCAGCCACCTAAATAGCACTATTAGAACTATAGCGTCAGGAGTGCATGTTTGTATTCATGACATAGTGTTCCTTTAAGAATTACTGGTTGTCGGTTTTGGAATATGCATGTGCTTATAGGGACTTTCTTCCCTCAAGGCATCTGCATCCTAATTAAAGTGAGGAGTCCCTAGGAGAACATAATGTAAATCTCAGTGGAAGCCAATCACTGCTTCCCCATCAGTGAAATATGAAGGTGTGCTGTGGCAAGGACCAGAACCAGCATAAATGGGCGCGCCAGGGACCAACTGCAGAATCAACCATTCAAAAATGTTTTATGCTCTTGAAGTCTAGATGAACCCAGTAGTTTTGAGGAAAGAGAGCCCCTTTAATATGTTAAGTCATACAGCATATTTTCAAACGATGGCTTTGATTTACTAAGCTTTCTAAATGATTCAATACTAGTAGAAAAAAAAACAAAAAAAAAGAACACAACTTTCCAAATGATTCATCTACATGAGTCACCATTTAAGTCTGTTGGAGTTTTTTTGAGATACATCATTTGGAAAGCTTTTTAAAATGAATTCCATATTTTTTTATATGTACTATGAACAGAGCCTCTTCGATGCATTTTTCTGTACTGCTCTAAGTTTTATTTGCTGTTGAGAAGTACCTGTAAGTTCTGTCTAGACATTTTGTTCACATGCTGCAGCCGGAAAGTAATTACAATAAAGACAACCAATAAGCACTGTCATGAATTATTAATTTGTCTCATCAAGAAGAACATAAAAACGGGCAGCACTAAAAGATGTAAGTGGTCATAATGTTTACCTTAGTACTGTGACGTTTCAGCTCCTTCGAAGCCTTAAATCATGCATAAAAAATCTGGAGACAGCCATCTGTATATTTATAGCATCGGGCGAATTAATCACATAATATTAATCAATTGGTATAAAAGAAAATGTGCTGTGAAGTGTCAGAAAGCCAATATATGACATGGAATCAAAACATACATCAAAGAGGAAAAGACTGATGTGGAGGTGTATGTCCCATTATATGTGAATACATGGCGTAATTTTCTTATATTTGTATTTAGGCTAGCAGATTTTATATTATTTTGTATATACTTTTGTTTTCATTTTATTTATTTGTGGTTCTTATGTATACCACTTCATTTCTTGACTTATTTACATCAGTTTTTTTCCTCTTTGCTTAATGTTTTGATTCCATGTCACAGTTTGTTTTTTTGGCACTTAACACCACATTCTTTTATACCAATTGATTAATACCATGTGATTATTTAGCCCAATGCTATAAATACACATTACATGACTGCCTTCATATTTTATGCATGATTAAGGCTCGAAGGAGCCAAGATGTCACACTACTCAGGTTACACTGTGATCACTTGCATCCTGCAGTGCTGCCTGTTCTTCTTGGTAATGGGACGGATTGGTGGTGTCCGTTCGAGTGGACTGCATCCCGGGAGAGTGGATGGGTCATTAGGTGAAACCAGAGTGCGGGTGGCTTGTTTCTTGTTAATTTGACTCATCAGGCAGCAGGAGTTTGACATATTGCTGGGCAGTATTATTTATGCAACATAGCCATTTTAAAATAAAAAAAAAAGATCTGCCATTAACTTGGAACTTTCTAAATGCTTCAAGAGACGCCTCAGCCATGTTCTTCAAGACAGCTATTTATTCCACAGGTTGTGTAGGGTTTTTTTAAGGGTACACTCAGAGCACCAATACGACAAATGCATTTGACAGATTATCGCCCAATTAATATGCTGTAGTTTTTTTTTGTGTGTGCATCTTCAAAACTTTATAGTTTTGTATAAAATGAAAAAAAATTAAAAGTTTTGCAGAATTCTGCACCATAAGCCTGGCTATTAAGTCACACCACCTCACACCAAAAAAAAAGATTACCTTATCAAATGTCAGCGCACAGTTCAGCCACTGAGTAACCTAAACTATAAAGCAGCTTGTAATAGGAAAGGGCACCCAGGGAGTCTTAAGGAAAGGATAAAATTAAAATAGGTACATTAAGAGCAGCTCACTCTTTCTGGCATGAGCTGGCATGGCTAAGGAGGCAGGCTTATGGTGCAGCATTTTGCAAAATATTTATGTATTACAGAGACACTATAGAAAACCAGACTAATTAATCTCATTGAAGTGGTCTGGATGCAGTGCCCCAGACTGTTTAACCCTGCAATGTAAAACATGCAGTTTTTGGGGGGCGGGGCCGGACCGCCATGCTGACCGGTCGCATGCAGGAGAGGCTCCGGAGAAATCAGGCCTCATACTGCAACTCTGACACCCGCATGGAACCCAAAGCAAGTACCCGCGGCTGCGGACAAAGCAGCAGAACCCGAGATCGGAAGTTTTGGATCCCCAGAGGGGGGTACGAAACTTCGGGGACTGCGGCCCACTCGGGAGGGAGCGGGGTGGATAGCCACTGCCCTGTCTCCCTACCCGGACACCACAAGCAGACCTCATCTAATGCCTGCCGGTCCCGTTCCCCCCATTGGAATCGGGGGGATATCCCAGTCCCCATATCGGAGGGCTCGGGAAGTGTGGAGACCACGAGGCAGGATGCTCCCGGGCCAACCTGCTAAGATGGCGATGGCGCGGGGCACAACACCAGCAGCTCCTGCCCTATGAAGCCCCAGGGGAGAGAAACCGCACCACTCACCCAAACATACAACCGCAAGATCAGCCCAGCGGTAAGTCCTCTACTAGTCTTCGCCGGGTGAACACAGCAAGCCCCCGGCTTACACAGACACCAAGCCCGCCCAAAGAAACAGCATGCCTCCCAACCAGGACAAGGGAAACTCTTCTACTGCCATGACTAAACAGCCACCTCAGACCTGCGATAGCACCTTCAGATGGTGGATTTTACGTCTCCAGAGACTACCTTATGGCACAATATGCCGCTACAGAGCCCACCTGGCCCCACACAGATGCCTGCAGGATCACAGCAGCTGGCTGATGACAGCGCAAACAGCGACCATCGCAGGGGCACCAGAGGGTGGTCTGGAGGAACAGCTGGGGGGGCTAGCTTAAGTCCCGACAACCCAGTACCGCTTTCCCTATACAGGACTCACTTGCCATGCAGCACTGCAGATGACACCGGACCAGGCGACATAGCAGAAGAACACTACACTGAAATGTACTCTGCCTGTCTTGCTAGCACGCTAGGCTACTTAACATGCAATCTTTCACTCTGCCTAACACACACTGCCCGCGACTCCACCACTCAGAGACCTCCCTCCACTATCACTACACAATCACCTTGCTCACTGTAGGCGCACTCATGATTAGCAATCTATACCTGAGCACCCACCACTCACATAACGACCATATAACCATGTATGCATCGACTAGCTACTCTACAAAAGTTCCACTCAATTATCACAAGCCTGTTACCTTTCACAAAAATTAAATGTGCTGATAACTCTGCCATGTTATTGTATTCCACTGAATAGCTTGTACTCACTGTCGTGGCGCTACAAGCTTGTCTGTAATATTGTGCACAAGGAAAAATTAAAAATAAAATAAAAATAAAATAAAAGACATGCAGTTTCTGATTACATTAACTGCACCTCTAGTGGCTGTCTTACAGTGCTTAGCGGAGTTTTACTCCATTAACCAATGTTGGACATTATGTTCGTGGGTGGAGGAAACCTAGCCTCCCTCAGCATGGAAAAGAAGTTAGAAAAGGGTTTTTGACCCTTTACTTATCAACAAGGTTTGAGATCTAGAAAATGGAACAGAGACACTATAGAGTTAGGTGATAGGAATACAGGTTTGTATTCCTAACCCTAGTGTTGTATTGGTACCCATAGTGTCCCTTTAAATGACACATACCTCTACAGTTCACTTTAGTAGTTAAGTTGCCTAGAACAACCTAGCCTAAATCGTTACTCTAACGCTTTCTCTTATCCTGTATTTAAGTTTATAATGCCCTGCTTTAGGCTGAGAGGAGGATGAAGAGCAGGCTGGGAGTGGCCATCAACAGACACCAGGTAAGAATTCAAAAACATTTACTAAGTGGTTTGACTACACTGGCAGGGGGTGAGAGTGGGCGTAACTGTGGTGGTTATGTTGACTGGAGAGTTCCTTTAAAAAGAGGGACTGTCACCTTCACATTTTCTCCTTCTCTCAGATAAAAAAGCTTTTATAAATCTTTACAGACAAGTGTAACCAGTACCATGGGATTTGACAGCTTTGTATCGACATGAATCCAATTGTATTATTTTTAAATAAAATTGTAAAAGCAGAATAAAAAAACCGCTTACTTATCGAATGAATGGTGAAATAATAGTTGCTATTCCTTTTGGAGAGAGGAGCATTTCTGATAACATATCTTTCGAATAAGATTTACTCAGTTTCTAATGTGGAATATTTTAAACATGTTCACAAGAATTCCTCCAGTACATTTATACATACCGTAAGGCATCAGGACACTGACATTTTCCCTCAAGCATATCACAGACTGCCACTCGAATGGTCTCATGTCGAATGCACTCATTGTAATTCTTGCTGTCTCCTGTGTGTCGTTCCTTGAAAAAGAAATAAAATAAATACAGTCTAGAGCAATGGGAACCATTCTAGAATGGTACATTTTTTATTTCTTATTCCTTTCAGTACAACAAACAGTTATTTACTAAAGTGTGAATTTAAAGTAAATTTCTAAATTAAAGGGCAAAATAACTTAAAGGAACACTATAGTCACCAGAACAACTACAACTCATTGTATTTGTTCTGGTGAACATAATCATTCCCATCAGGATTTGTGTAGTAAACACTGTGATTTCAGAGAAAAGGCAGTGTTTACATTACAGCCTAGGGATATCTCCACTAGCCACTCATCATATGGCTACTAGGGGTGCTTCCAGGGGCAGTGCTGCACCCTCTGCATGGAGACACTAAACTTTCCGTATACAGGTAAAGATTGGCCAGGGTTGTTCCTTGACAGTATTAGCCGATCTAATGCTTTCCTATTGGAAAGCATTGTGATTGGCTTTTATCAACACTTCTGATGATGCCAGCCAAGCAGGCAGATCAGGGGCAGAGCCATCAGCAGCAACAGGCTGGAATAAAAGTAAGATATTACTATATTTAGGGGGGCAAGGGGGCTAGATTGCATTTTTTTACACTATAGGGTCAGGAATACATGTTTGTGTTCCTGATCCTATAGTGTTCCTTTAACTGAAGAAAAAAAATGAAAGAAAGAATAAGCGAGCCATGCTTTCAGTGCAGACACTTTGTCTTTAAATATGAAATTAATTGTTCTCACTTTGTTTCAAATTAAAGCTCAAGGAAAACATTTTTACTTGCAGCAAAGTACAGTCTAGTTTGTGTAATGGTAGGCAGGGGTTCATTGGATTTGTATTTCAACTCAAGAACAATAGATAACCTGTCTCTACACTAGAGTCAACAGGCAAGTATATCATAATTTTCCAATTTGTTACCTGCTCAAATCCAGGCTCATTGTGATAAGGATTTTCTGTCATTAGGGACTGAATAGAGATGAGCACTGAAGACAGACTCTGAGCAGGACTCCAAGCAGGTCCAGTCCAGGTTCTAGTAATTGAATGAAATAAATTATTGATAAAACCAAACATTGATTTCCAAGAGCTAGACACATTTATTTAGGCTTTTTCCAAAAATCTAATGAGCCATGTTTCTCAGGCTAACAAATCTGAGTTTCATTATTAAAAGGACAGTTTAAGTGCCAAAACCACAGCTTATTGTAATGGTTTTGGTGCCTAGATGCTGTCTCAGCACTATGATGAATGTAAGCACTGCTGTTAGTGAGAAACAAATGTTTATATTTGTCAGTGATTGTGCCACTCAAATCACAAAGCTACTAGAGGCACTAACTGTCCAATGCTATAAATACATGAATGTATTTATAACAATAGATTATAGAGTGTTCTTTTAAACTAATGCCAATATTTCACATTACAACATAAATACCCTGAGAAATATTTACGAGGAATGGTAATTTCTCTAATATTTACACCATTGAATTAAACATCAAAAATGCCCTATAACTTGTGTTAACCTTATTTTCCATGAGATGCTCAGTTTTCTTTTAAATTTATCTTCAAGTGACTTTGTATCATTTGGAAAGACACCCCAATCGTGACTTTGCTGCAGGGTTCATGGGAATGTGAATTATACTTACCTGAAGCTCTCCCTTGCGGCTGCTGACATGCTCTTCCTGAAGGTCATCTTCAGTTCCTGACGCTTTTACAAGGCTTAACAAAAGGTAACTTTGTCTTTTTGTCAAGCTTGCCAAGTGTAGAAAAATACTAGGACAAAGGAGTTCCAACTTTGTCTTGGCATATCTGTTGACTGCACTGGAATTTCTGGGAAATTCTAGCAAAGTCAATATATTTCATAAATACTTTTTCTTTCTGAAGTATTCATTTTAGGTGGGAGGAGGGGAATTTACAGTGCAGCTTTACACATCTGGCAAATTACATAATTCAGACAAATAAAAGGCCGGGGAAAACTGCCAAAGAAATAGAAACATTATATAGTTTCCCCTCTTCTCTATATGCTTTCTTGTCTGACAGACAGTGTGAACAGATAGAGAGGTATGGATTTCTACAGTTAATTTTATTTTTCACGGCACATACATATTTGTTAACTATAGGCAAAAACCTGGAAAGTGACAGTTTGCCTTTAACTGTACTATTTAAAAGGACAGAATACTACTAGTAATACTACTAATGTACAGACACTCCTCACTTACCGACCAGGTTCCGTTCTTACGACCGAGTCGTAAAATGAATTGGTCGGTGAGGTGCGCTAGCGAGTATGTGCAAGAGAGCAGGTCTACATTCAGGGGAATTCCCCGAATATAGACCAGCTCTCTAACGTGGGGAATTCCTTGAATCCCCACGCTAGAGAGCTGGTCCTAAGTAGGGATCGACCGATTATCGGTTTTAATCGGCCGATATTTGGTATTTTCGGCAATATCGGTATCGGCCAATATAGATACCGATATTGCTCATAATACATACCAGGACCGCCGGGCCCATTACAAGCCCGGCAGTCCTAGGGGGGGCCAGCAGCAAGCTGTGACTTACCTCCAAGCAGCTCCTCCAGCTCCCCAGTGTAAATCTCGCGGCCTGCGTGCCATGTGGAGCGTTGCCATGGTAACCCATGGCAATGCTCTGTGACCACGGGTCTCACGAGATTTACTCTGGGTAGCTAGAGGAGCTGCTTGGAGGTAAGTCACAGCTTGCTGCTGGCCCCCCCAGGACCGCCGGGCTTGTAATGGGCCTGGCGGTCCTGGTATGTATTATCAGCAATATCGGTATCTATATTGGCCGATACCGATATTGCCGAAAATACCAAATATCGGCCGATTAAAACCGATAATCGGTCGATCCCTACTTAGGACCAGCTCTCTAGCGTGGGGATTCAAGGAATGCTCAGTACATGCCACTGGACCACCAGGGACTGTCATATCCCCCCTCCCTGGCCAGGTAACAAGCAGGGACGGGGGATTAAAAATTAAAATAAAAACATAAATATTAAAACATTTAAATAAAAAATGCCCTCCCTCTCCCCCTATTTTACACAAATCACATACCTTCAGGAAAACACACACTCTGCATTATACACACACACACACACACACACACACACACTACACACTCTGTATATAATGCAGAGTGTGTATATAATGTAATGTAATATATATAATAAAATGCACACACTACACACTGCATTCACTATACACGCGCGCGCGCGCACACACACACACACACACACACACACACACACACACACACAGCACTCACTTTATGCACACTGCATTCACTTTACACACCAGACACTACATTCACTATACACACACTACACAAACACACACTCTGCATTCATTATATACACACACTACACAAACAGTCACTGCATTAACTATACACACTACACAAACACACCCTGCATTCATTATATACACACACATACTACACAAATACACACAGCTCCACTGTCTAAACCATGGGTTGTCAACCTGGTCCCTACCGCCCACAAGTGGGCGTTTCAGGATTTCCTCATTTTGAGAGATTGGGCGGGCGGGCGTGAGCCGACGGTACCCCTGCGATCATGTACCGCCATCACCATTTGCGGCCCGGCCCGCGCGGCAAACCGCCGGGGCCGCTGTCCAAGGGGTCTATTGGCTGTCAGCGCCACCCAATGGATGTGAATTGTAAGGGGGCCCGGTCATCGCTGGGCGCTTTAACAGCGCGACCGGGCCCCCTGTGATTACATCACAGAGCAGGGAAGAAGTGACTGCACGTCACTCCTCCCAGCTATAACTGAGAGCCCGCGCGGGATGAAGCCCTCTGACTCCCATCCATCTGAGCCACCACTGGATCCCAGGGAAAGTCACCCTCCTGCACCTTAAAGATAGGAAACAGGAGTGTGACTTAAATATAATGTGTGTTTGTTTGTGTGTATGTGTCTTTGTATGTATGTGTGTCTTGTCTTTGTATGTATGTCTTATGTGTGTGTATGTGTGTATGTGTGCATGTCTGTGTGCGTCTATATGTGTTTTCCTTGTCTGTATGTATGTGTGTGCCTGTATGTGTGTGTATGTATGTGTGCCTGTCTGCTATAGTGGGCTATAGTAAGTAATAGTAAGTGGGCTACCTAGCTCAGCCTTCCTACTGGGCATTGCTATAAGTAAGGTTTAAAAAAAGTGGGGAGGAGAATTGAGGAGGGAGAGAAGGGGAGCTGACGCACAGATGAGAAATCATATTATGCGCAAACAGAAAAATCGTCTGAATATCACCGAAAGAGGAGACCTTCGTTTGTTCCTTACGAAAATCGAACCAGATATCAAGTATTTAGTCTCGCAGCATCAACCTCAAGGATATCATTAATCACTAGGAAAGGTAATTCCAATTTACTTTATTGTTTTCTCATTAAACTTTATAAACTTAAAAACATTATAAACATTATAAACATGCATTAAGTAAAAATAAAAAGATAAATGTACGTATATTTATTTTATTTTTTTAAAACCCTCCTTTCTAAAAAATATTCTGCACTTGCGCAAAAACTGGTGGGCGGTAAGGAAATGTTTCCATCAAGAAAGATGCATTAGTGGGCGGTAGGTAGAAAAAGGTTGACTACCACTGGTCTAAACACACTGCATCCATTTACCTTTAGAAATATTTTATTTTTTCAAAAGGTAAATGCACAGAATATCGGCAAGTTATCGGCCTGAAAGTTAACAGATTATCGGTTATAAAAAAAATCAATATCGGTCGATCCCTAGTCGTAAGTGCGAGCCTTCATAAAACAGGTAGGTCGTAAATTGAGGACCACCTGTAATGGACTAAAATTTATGTAAAAGATTAGTGAAAATGAAAAACTTAAGTTGCTTATACTTACCCTAGAATACTCAAGCATACTTTGCCATTCCGGTAGAAATTAGGGTTAAATCTCACGGTGTTGTTTCCCGTTGTCATCAGTTTGACTCTAGGTGGGTGGATTGGGTAATCTGGAGGGCACCGAAACAGGAACAAGAAGAAACCTCCTTCATAAGGCGTATCAAATGGGCCTGTGATGAGAGCATGAATCTGCAAAATAAGAGCCTTACTGACTCACTAATGATCAATGATAGTCCCATATGAACTAAACTACCACACTTAAAACGGCTTAACTAGAACTATACAACGTATTACAGAATGGCTAGTGCCATGAAATTTTAGGCCAAATTACCAAAAAACTATTTCCAAGTCAACTATGTTTTTAGTTTAGCAATTATGATGTAAGAAACTGATATTGCTCGCAACAAGTCATACTTCAATGAAAATTTTTAAATAGAACACAACAGATGTACCAAGATCATGGATCATAAAAAAACAAAACAAAAAAAAAAAGAGACAGTACTTTGCTTTTAAGGAACACCTCTGGCATAACTCAGACAGAGAGCTCCTGGGGGGAGGCACCAACACACTCCTGGCACCATGACTATTACAATGTGCTGGAGTGGTTTTAGAGCTTGAACTTCCTTTTAAAAGAAATGGGAAAATTAAAGACTTTGACAACACTCACTATGATTTACAACTTAATATAATAAAACAGAAATATTAACCATCAATTAACTCCATGGTGCTTTTAAAAAAAAAAAAAGTTTAGTTTAGTAGATATACCCAAATGGATACATGCGTGCATTCATTGGTAATCTACCTTAAAAGAGTTAGCAAAATCTACAGTTCTTCTGAACTGCACGCTTTATAAGTGCTTATCTTTTCCTGAAAGAGACTTAGTTTCTTTACGTCAAAATAATCTATCGAATGCTTCTCACCGAGATATCTAAAGCTATCCCTCCATGCGTGCTCACTGCACACCATTCAGAAAGAAGGCTTTTCTGCTCTTATTTCTGTAAGAATGCAAGGGGTGGCGGGTTTTATCGGTGCGGATTGGTTCTTTAAAGCGGCTTTGTCGCTTTCTTGGGTCTTTGCAATATTTAGTAAAAACCCCTAATGGTAAATTGCGATGGCTTTGGGGTGCAGAGAAAGGTATGTTTTACTTACCTCAAGCTGTCCCTTGCGACCGCCACCATCTACTTCAGCGAGATCGTCTTTAGCTTCTGGCGCTTTATCTGCTAGGAGCCCACATTAATGCTGTACTCTCATGCATGCCTAAGAGTACAACACTGATGTCTTTGGAGGGTCCCACGAGAAAAAATGTTCAATGTATATTGGGATCAATTTCAGGTAAGTGAAATATTTTTATTACAGGGTCACTTTAATGCTCAGTGCTAAAGTTATCATTTCCTTGTCTATTTATGTGTTGTATTTACTTGTCTAACTAGGTCTTGTATTGTCTTTAGGACATACAGTCACTATCACTGATATGGAGATTAGAGTTCTGAAAATTCAAATTGTCACGATAGAATATAAGTATTATTAGTTATTTGTGGAATTCAAAAGGACATAAAATTGCTGGCCAAAACAGCCGAACTGAAAACATGGCTGATTTGACTAATTTTTGTAATTCATCTATTTGAACGAATATTTGCATTTCACTTTAAATTATCAACAATACACCTTTTAGCGCATGGCCTGAGCTGTATATATATCTGAATGGTAAAAGCATTCACGACTAAGAATATGAATAACTTTTTTCATCAATGCCATCACACAAGGCCACCCATCCATCTTACATAGTTACAGGTATCTATCATATTTACCTTTGTCATGTCATGAGGATCTGGAACCACAACCATTCCTGGGGGAGGTTCTTTATAAATAGTCATGATATCACTACAGGATGAAAAAGAACACAAGACAATGATTTATTGCTGCAAAGAGAGAATACAAAGTAAAACTAGAACTGTACTGTGAATCAAAGAAAAGAGTATGGTACTCACCACCCTATCTGACATACACAGCATTAATGTCATGAAGGCTATAAAGAACTTTTTATTTGTCCTTATTAATACATTGTAAAAGATTTATAATTTATATTAATTTATTCTGAGTCATGTGTTGTGTAAATTAAACTATAAAAGGTTATGCTGAGGGTCACATACTTCACATTTGTAAAGTGTACGGATTCAAGTAGAAATCTGCACTCTTATAAAGTGGGATACTATAGTCACCAAAACAACTTTAGCTTAATTAATATGTTTTTGTCTATAGATCATGCAGTCTCACTGCTCAATACTGTTTTCCTGCTGGCTGTGTCAATCACAGCCAGGGGAGGTGGTGCCAGGGCTGCATAAACAGAAACAGAGATTTAACTCCTAAATGAAAGTGAACTGAGTAATGAAACTAAAGAGGAACGATGTAAACACAAAAACTGCTACATTAAAGGACCACTATAGTGCCAGGAAAACATACTCGTTTTCCTGGCACTATAGTGCCCTGAGGGTGCCCCCACCCTCAGGGACCCCCTCCCGCCCGGCTCTGGAAGGGGTTAAATCTTACCTTTTTCCAGCGCCGGGCGGGGAGCTCTCCTCCTCTTCTCCTCCCATGCGGCTGAATGCGCATGCGCGGCAAGAGCTGCGCGCGCATTCAGTCGGTCACATAGGAAAGCATTATCAATGCTTTCCTATGGACGCTTGCGTGCTCTCACTGTGATTTTCACAGTGAGAATCACGCAAGCGCCTCTAGCGGCTGTCAATGAGACAGCCACTAGAGGAAATAGGGGAAGGCTTAACCCATTCATAAACATAGCAGTTTGAAAAAATGAGTTAACCCTAGCTGGACCAGGCACCCAGACCACTTCATTAAGCTGAAGTGGTCTGGGTGCCTAGAGTGGTCCTTTAAGCTAAAGTTGTTTTGGGGACTTTAAAAGGTCAATATAGGCAAACTGTAAAAAGTGTCAAGTAATTTTTGCTTCCATTTCGACTACTTTGACTTTAAAATTCACTTTGAATTCTCGACAATTCTCACTTTAATGAATAACCCTTTAAGAGTATGAAAAAAGCATAAGATGCCCATATATCACCCTGCCAATAATATATATATATATATATATATATATATAGCAGGGTGATATATGGGCCTCTTATGCTCGCTCTCTATCTATCTATGCCCATAAAATGTTTGTTTACTGAACCTCGTTCTATAATTTAAAGTTGTGTTTTTGGCACTCCAGTATTCTTGGTCTATGTTGTTAGAGGCCTGTTGGGTACAAGCGAGAGGTAGCCCAGTACTACTGGCGATCCTACACACATTTCTAGAGCCCTTATGTATGAATGCTGGGAGATAAGGCAGGACCCCACCGTTTAATGCGTAGCACACACTGAGTTGACGCCCTCTCGTTGTCCCAATCCGTGCTGGCTGTTGGGTCCCATACCGAGGAAGTGGCCAGGTGCGATGTACCAGGAGTCTGCAGGCCGCTGAGAGGAGACACCAACCCCACACCACCTACGGCTCCCGGTAGTATGATCGCTTCAGCCGCAGGACTCTCCGCCATTCCGTGTCACACTCACTTCCGGCAGCCCGGAGCAGCGAGATGACTGGCAAGAGAGACGCTCGCTGTCATAGAGAGTTCGTCCTGCTCAGGTACTGTCCGCTCACTGCACCAGGAAGCAGTAAGTGAGGGAATTCTGAATGCAAAACGAAAGTGTCATAGAGAGCTTAGAGGCTGGCTAGAGTGGCTGCTCTACCATAGAGATCAGTTACCAGGTTGCATATCCGGTGGTGGAGAGGTGTTCCCTAGCTATCAGTGTCTCGCAGACCTGGCTCGCACAGACGACAAGTAGCCATTTTGTTGGTTTGTAATCTTTGCTTGTGTTTTTTTAATGCAATTATTTGAATGTGTATCGCGTACAGGTTAATTATAGTTTAGCATTTTAGCGTATTGTATTAAACAGCTTGAATAGAGCCACTCATTACACTGAAGGACTCCCACATTCACAGCAGTAATACTAAGACACACTATTGCATTGAAGTTTATTCAATAAACTGTGAACTGTGCTGGATGGAAAGACAAATTGCAAATTTTTTGACAAAAATAAATCACTTGACGTTTGAAAAGACCAGCAATTTTTGCACTTTGGCTTTTTTTGGCCTATGTCTGCAGACTGAGTTTCAGTGGGTTGCAAGGCAATGTTTAGACATAACAAATACAATAGTCTTCATTTATTTTTTGCTAAAGTATGTAGCTTCAGCAGTTTTAAACGACATTTTCCTTGATGCTTAGTGAACTTCATAGATGGGTGTCCAGGAAACACTGTCCAGATAAACGTAATAGCTTATATAGGTAGCATAAAAAATGTCATGGCCCACATTGTTTGTGCTGAAGGATTAAACTTTATTCAATAGAATCTAAATTGCATACATTTGAGGCCAAAATAGCAGCACTGAAAACATAACTAACCATGATCATTTATTGAACATTAATGATCCAGTCTGGAAGGTATGGGATCAGGAGTCGGGACAGGCTGTTTGTAGAGTTGTTAAAATGCATCTTTAATGGGTCATTATCGTAGAATAAATGTTGTTTGTACATCAAATTAATAATTTTATATAAATTTGCCGGCCACCCATATGTAAAGAAATACTATTGTACATGTTTGTATTCCCAATGCTGTAGTGTTCCTTTAAATTTACTTTTGTTCCAGCATCAGGCTAGTCTCCTAACTGCAGCCAGATTCTCCTTCAGTTAGATCATAACACTTGATTTTCTTTGTCCAATCAGATTGTAGAGAAGCAATAAAGACACATTCAACACTCTCTTTGCTTCACTAATTCATTGCTTTTCTATGAGAAACTTTGACTGCTTTAAAGGGTTACTCCAAACACCATGACCACTTCAGTAATTTGAATGGTGCATGGAGTCTGTATATATACCTCCCAACTTCGACCATCAATGAATCGGGAGGGGATAATGGGACCAGGCCAGTGGCACAATTGCATCACTGGCTCTGACCAAAAGGGGCAGACTTGCTACTGGCAGGTCATTCTGATGTGAATACTTTCCAGATGTGCTCTGCACTGAAACAGTGCTTCCTGCAGGGTCTGCCCTGAATTGCCCTTCAGTGCTACCAGCAGAGTCTTAGTGCCCTGAACATAGAGTGAGCACTATAATGCTGCGCAAGAGTTCCCTGGTGTCCCTAAAAGCCCAACAGTGGGGCAGGACATGAAAATTGTGACTTTCATGCCAAAATCAGGACTGCTGTGAGACATGTGTATGTGCGTTGTTTCACTATGAAATGCTGCACATACAGATTTGAATTCCTTTGCTGACAGAGGTGTAGCTCCACCTCCAAGGGCATCATTATTACACCTGGCACAAGAGTTACGGGCTAATGTCAATCCTGTGCATATTTTTATGCACATAATGCTATTGATTGGCTAACGCTTTCATCCGATGAATGGTGGAGGGAATGGTTTCTGAAATTCTGGAAAAGCCAGCTGCATGTCACCAGACATAGAAGGAGACTTGGTGCCTGACTGGGACCAGTTAAGAAGGCAAACATTGTAAAAGAGTTTACCCCTTTATTGGGAAACAGAGCAAGTATACTCCTCACATCATAAACACTATAGTGGACTGTAGTAGTTTTGATGCATGGAGTAATCCTTTAACAAGCTTTTATTTCAGCAAGGTCTTAAATGAGAACTATGTTGGGAGATCCAAATGAGTGTAGACAATTAAAATACAAGTCAAAACTTTAATAAACAATTGCATGCATAAAGAAACACTGAAAAGCCTTGTTAGCCCCACCTGATCCACAGGAAAAATGATTATATATCTTCTTTTTTTGTGTGTGAAATGTTTATTGAAATTGAGGTTGTCACAGACAAATACTTTAGCAGTCAAACGTAGTACAAAGAAAGGCATTGCGCAACATTGTTCAATCCAATCATTAGTGCAGGTATCATTAGCTTTAAAAGGACACTATAGTCACAGATCTACTACAGCTTAATGTAGTGGTTCTGGTGTCTATAGCATGTCCTAGCAGGTTTTTTAATGTAAATGCTGCATTTTCAGAGAAGGGGGGGGAATTCAGAAGAAAGGAGTTTCAGGGTCTTGAGGAGGTAGATCACAGCTCTAACCCTCCAAAGTAGGATAATAGGCATGTCAAGGACTGTATAAGAGTTCCTGAAAGTCGGTTGTCGCCATTATGACGAACCATTGTACCCATATCCCAGTATAGGTCTGATTGCGGTGAGAAGAGCCAAATATTAGCTCCTCTATCCTGGTAAACCAGAGATGCAATGAGGGCATAGCTAATTGTCAATATTATATATGTTCTAGTCAAACTTGTTTTACCATTGTTGGGTGGGAGGGGTATATTTATCACTTGAGACATACTATTCCAATCACTTATTTAGGCACTTGAGTTTCATCAGCATATCCCCACCTCCATGTTAATATATGGGTCATCGAACTTTTCTTTGGCTCAAGCTCAAGGTGTTTCTGGAACCTAACAAGGCCCCTGGTACCATGTTTGACCTTGATTACCTTTTATGATGATCTCTTACATTGGTTTTGGGATGTGTATTTTGTGAGATAATGTATATCTTGTTTATGTTTGCAATATAATTCAGTTTTTTTATGTTTGTTTTTTATTTGCATAAAATGCATTTGGTTTTAACTAACAAATGTGAGAATTAGTATTTTTTTTTAAAATATTGTCACACTTCTCATGTTATGTTTCCTGACATATATTATTTTTACAGAGTAATAAAACACTGATTCATATGCTATTATTTTCTGTTTAAAAAAAAAAAAAATAATAATCATTTAGATACATATTCCCCTGAGGACGAAAACACATAAATGACTTGTGCTGCGTGTGGTTGCAACAGTCGTTATTTAAAAGAAAGCGGCAAACAATTTTTCAGGTATATTTCTGATTGTTTATCTAATGCATTTTACTAAAAAGGTAAAAATAAATTAAATATTGAATATTCTAGCATAATTAGACTTTTGTTATCAATTATGTTTTATAATACTTTTATGAAATGTATATATAATTCTTTAACACTTTTCTGAGTAAAATTGTCTGTTTTGATTGTGACAATTTCCTTTACTGAGGGCATCTCCAAATCTCGTAAGACGCATTTAAACTTTGTTTCTGAAAAGCCTTGCATGGGTATCTAGTGTATCAATAGTTCATCTTGTGATAATCTGACATTGTTTAAATTCCATGGTCAGTTTGTTTTTAGTGACATAATTTTAGTGCTCAGTATGGTAAACCTGTAGAGAGCTAAAGAATGTACTATACTTAAAGCGGCACTGTCATGTCGAACTGACCTTTCTTTTATTGTTTTCTCTTCCTCTCTTAGAATCTGTTCTTCTTTTCCTTATTTCAAAGGTAATGTAGGGATTATTTTGTTTTATGTATT
Organism: Pelobates cultripes; assembly: GCA_933207985.1. Lineage (NCBI taxonomy): Eukaryota > Metazoa > Chordata > Amphibia > Anura > Pelobatidae > Pelobates > Pelobates cultripes. The sequence goes on along the minus strand of OW240917.1, from coordinate 199,732,290 downwards.
TTTTTGTATACTTGATCCTATTAGACTAAAGGAAGAGCTTAAGTCCGCTCCATTTCCTGTGTCAAGTACTTTGACACAGGAAATGGAGCTGACATACTTTTTCTGACACAGGAACCTTGTCTGATACAGGAAATGGAGATGACCTTGGGTCAGAGAAAGTCAGGCTTAGGAAAAATACTTAAGACAAAGTAGTCCCTACTTTATCTTCTGTTTTAAAGAAAAGTAGATCAGAAAAGAAGAATTCTGTTCAGATTCTGAGAGAGGAAGAGAAGTGGACACAATAAGAGAAAGGTAAGTTCGGCAGGACAGTACCACTTTAATACTCCCAAAAGAGGGGAAGGACCCATGTCATTGCTCCAGTTAAATGCCCATCTCATTGCTGAATATGGACCTCACTTTACCAAGGCCCTTTCCATGCGCATGCAGATGGTTGTTCCAGATCTGGTCCACCCAGATCAATCAAAAACCCCTCATTTGGGTATACTGGACTTTCCTCATGGTGGCAGTAACTCACATGGGTTTTGGTAAGGCAGGACTTGACAAATCCCAAGTCGAACTGGCGACTAGGAATATTGTCCTGGAGCCTGGGTGTTTGTCAGCCTGAGGGAGCGTGAAGGTGGCTGGCTGGGGTCACGAGGAGCCGGGCTGCGAGGTAGCAGAAATCTTACTTCGCTTCTTGCTCTGCTCCCTCGCGCAGCCTGCTGTGATGCCATTAGCCCGAATATGAACTCACTCAGGCCCCGGAATCAATAAACAGTGTGGAGGGAGCAGAGCAAAAAGAGCATGAAGATTATACAAGCCCCACTGGACCCCAGGGAAAGAATCCACTCCAGCTCTCCCAAAGGTAAGGAGGCTGGGTGGACATAAATAAAAATGTGTGTCTGTCAGTATCTGTGTGCGTCTGTCTGAGAGTGTGTGTATGTGAGTCTTTAATATTGATTGGACCCTGGGCAAGAATTTACCTGGGTCCCTTGGGTCCCACCTTCCTACACCCTAGCATGCAATCACACCCTCCACCACAACACACACAAAAATGTGCAGTGCATGAGTATGTAACAGCCAACTCACTGCTTTCCCATATGAAAGCATTGGGAGGCTATTACGCATGTGGCAAAACACTGCGCTGCACCCATCAGCATCTCCTCATAGAGATGCGTTGAATCAATGCATTTCCATGCGGAGTGTTCAGCGTGAATGCCAGTGCTGCCCGTTGTGCAACACTCGACTAGGAAGCACCTCTAGTGGCCGTTTGATGAGTGGCCACTAGAGATATTCCTAGGCAGTAATGTAAATACTGCCTTTTTTCTGAAACGGCGGTGCTTACATTAAAAAGCTTGCAAAGCATTCCGATCGCTGCTACATCCTGTTTACCTAGACATTGGAAGTCTCAAAATGTGCCATCTCTAAGAGAAGTTTTTAATTTGATTTTAGAAAATAAGGCACATGAATTATCACACAGAGCTAATATGCATGGTTTCCCAATACTAAAATATAACTGGGATAAATGGGAAGAAAAAATCAAAACAGTTTATGGTCTTTGATATATTTATTGTTAAAGTGCATTGTTGTAAAACATTTTTCTTTTTGCCATATACTTTAATATGTTTATTTAATTGATGGATGGATACCCCTTCCCATTTCCAAGTTACCCCTCCTTTCCTACCCCTAATACATTGTTTGTATTATTATCATTTGTTATACAAAAAAACTTTAATAAAAATTATTTGAAAAAAAGCTTGCAAAGACATGCTATAGACACCAGAACTACTATGTTTAGCTGTTGTGGTTCTGGTGACTGTAGTGTCCCTTGAATATAGAGAAAAAAAAAGAATCAGCACAAATGAATGAAATAAAATGTCTGTATCATTATTCTAAAAATTATTTTTAAAAAATAATAATAATAAAATATGCACATTCCTAGCTTGATTTTGGGCACAACGTCTGACACAAACATTTTGTACTTTGTATATGTATAAAAAAATATATAAAAAGTAATATGTAAAATACAAAATATTTGTGTCAGAAGTTGTGCTTTTTTAATTTGTAGATTAATGATACAGCCATTTTATTTCATACATTTGTGCTTATTTCGGTGCTGCTTGGAGGGGGGTTCGGGGCAGTATTACACAATCTTTTTATATTTTTTTATTTATTCATATTCAGATTGTCTAATACTGCCCCTCACCCCCCTCCAACCAGCACCAATATTCGCACAAGTATATGAAATAAAATGGCTGTATCATTATTCTAAAAATTAAAAATAGCACAATTTCTGACACAAATACTTTGTATTTTACAGATATTTTTTTTATTTTTTCAAACAATGTGTAGATAGATTGTACAGTACCAACCCCACTCCCTCTTCTCCAACCACCCCTCCCTAATCCTCCCCCCTCGAATCTACCAGCCCCTTTACCCCCATAAAACAACCAAGTAATTTATCTTCAGTGATTTACTGTAATTTAAATACTTACAGTTCTGAAGACAGCAGGCTCAGGGGTCAGTGCTCTGGGGCCTGGGCTCAGGGTTCACGGTGTTCGGCGCCGCTCTGCAGTTGGGGGAGACCGGGCTCGCTGTAGTGTTGCCGCGCCTCCGCGTGATGTCAGGGCAACGCGCGTAAACAAAAGACAGGGCAGGTCGGGAGGAAGAGCAAGTAAGTCTTTCAACTCCTTCACTATGCAGCGATGCCGCTCACATAGTGAAGGACTCAGGAGGCAAAAAAAATGTAGCATATTATTGTGGGCAGCTGCCTTGAGCACCCCAGGAACAACTGGGCCCGGAGCAGCTGCCCCTCTTGATCCGCGTTAAAGACTGGCCTGGTCCTCACTGAGTGTGAGTGAGGAGAGGAAGCAGTAGGAAGGGGGCGGAGCTAAATATTGATTTGCGAGGATCTCCCAGATCTGCAACTATGTATCTCTCCCCACTCATGCCTGGAGCATGGGGAGAGGTACCTGCAGATCTGGGAGAGCCATTCAGAGTTCCATCAGCCAGAAATACTGGCCACTGCATTGCCGGTATTCCTGCAATACCGGCACCGGCCACACAGCCCCAAATACCAGCTGTGCCGGTAAAATACCAGTCAGATGGCAACCCTAGATATAGTACTAAGTAACCAGGAAGCATATATAATATGTACTTATTATGTTCTCCAAGGTACAACAACTGCCGGCAACACTTTAAATGTATTTGATAATATTAAATGAAAACTGCAACAACATATGGACCAAACACCCTTAAAATACTTTGCAGAACATGGGCTATATACACCCAAGTGTATTGCCCATGTTGTGCCAATTGGATTGACCTCCAGGAGAAGATTAGATCCATGGTGTGTGTCCTGTATTTCTTTATGAAATGCAAGTGCACACATTGATTGTATTAGACCAAAAATAACTACAGAAAATACTTATTATTATTATTATTATTATTATTATTATTATATAATTAGTCTATTTTTCAGCTGTCATCTTTATACATTAAGCATTTTTTTTTTACTTACTGCATATATACTTAGCTTTATATATATATATATTTTTAAGATTCTGTGAAAAGGTTTATCTATAGCATCCAGTACAAACACTAAAACAATAATGTATTATTATCATCATATGTATTAGCAGCTGATAGGATTTGTCAATCCAGTTAATTTTACTAAAGGACGACTACAGTAGCCATGCCAAACCGCAAGGGAATCCAGGTTTGAAATGTTTTGCTCCCGAGACATCTGTACAAACACTAAAACAATAATGTATTATTATCATCATATGTATTAGCAGCTGATAGGATTTGTCAATCCAGTTAATTTTACTAAAGGACGACTACAGTAGCCATGCCAAACCGCAAGGGAATCCAGGTTTGAAATGTTTTGCTCCCGAGACATCTGTTTCCTCCACTGCCCACCCCGAGGAAGAGAGTCCACATTTTGCTTTTCCTAGTGGAAGTGTGCAAAATCATCTGTATGAGTAGTGTCACTGATCTCCCTTCACCTTCTCGCTCAGGTGGAGCCGTGGCAGATTTTCTCAGTGATAATGCCGTACTCCAATGACTAAAGATTGACAAGGGAGCAGAGGAAGTTAGAGGCACCCGTTTCAATGCAACCTTTAACTAGTTTTAGGGTGGGTGCAGTGTTATTGGCTCTATTGAGACTTAGGATCTAAATGTCATTCAGAAACTCCTCCCCAATCTGTATTATTTTAAGGCAGGTAACAAGATGTATTATCCCACCAGATGTGCATTTTCTCGTGATAATAGATATAACTTTCTTTCCTATCACTTGTGAAATATATTTTTATGATCCTGTCAAGGTTTATTTTGTTTTGTTAATATTTCAGATAAGCAGCTGAGAAATCCAGATGTGGTAGATTGTCTTTTCTGTCAAGTATGCATGATGGAAATTCTGCAGAAATATCTTTTCGTTTTTGTTTTTTATTTTATATGAGAGATCGCATGCCAACGCAATGGGCAAAGCAGCAATCCTTTTTACCAAAAATAAGTTTCTTGCTGATTTTTTTTTTTCCCTTCTTTAAAAAAAAAAAAAAGTGAATTTCCAGACTCTAAGAATAATTGACTACATTAAATGTTTGCGGAGTTTGTTCCTTCTTCAAGATGCAGAGTTAAATTATTAAACTAGGTAACTCAATAAAAGTGTAATCCAATGTAATTATAATCTTTTTTTTGTCTTTGTCAGCTTTCCTATCAAAGATCGTGATCGTTTTGAAAAATGGATTGCTTCATTTCAACATAGAAACTGGAAACCATCTGATACCCTCTGTAGTGATCATTTTACGGAAAATGACTTCACTTTGCTCCCAGGAACATTGGTTCCTTGCCTCCGAACAGACGCGGTGCCTTCTGTCTTCAGTGTATTGCCAGATAATGATAAAAAGCTTATATTAAAAAGAAGAAATCCAAAGAAGATCCAAAAATCACAAGAAAAAAGCTGCAATGCAATAAACTCTGACGACAAGCTTCCGAACTCCGAAGCGAGCAGTCCCGGTGACCATGTTGATCACAACTACTCAGTTGCATGCAGTGAAACTGAAAATGACATTCCCTTTTCAAGTCTAAACCCTGGTATCATGAAACTGAAGCGGAAAATAAGACGTTTAACACGCCGCGCACAGAGACAGAAATATAAAATACAAACCATGAAGGAACAAGTGAAGAAATTAAAACGAAATAATCTGATGAGTAAACAAACATGGAATTCGGTGCTAATAGTTGAGGATTTTTAGCAATGCTTAAAAAGCTAACAGGTTTGTGACAATAATGTCTTTATTTTTTTTACCACTACAATGTTACAAAATGCAGGTTTCTCTCCTCCCCCCCACCAAATCTTTCCAATACAAAAACGTAACTTTTAAAAATAAGGTTTAAAAACAATTGTTAAATAAAATAAGAACAGCATAAAGGGACATATGTAATAATAGTTCATGTGTAGTGTTTTTCTCCGCCTGGCAGCACCACCCACGTTTTTCAGAACTCTTTGTCGAGATTGAGTTCGCTTTGCTCCATTCTGTCAATAAACCAAAAATGTTATAAGGCAGCTAACGGCAGAGTCTTTTATTTCTTTTAATTGTTCTACCCTGGATAATTCCAAAATAATACATTATGTAAGTAAGGTTAAAGTTTATACTGCGTGTTTTTTTTCCCTTCTATTATACTTTTCTGTTTTATCAGTAAATCATGGCAATATCAAATAGTCGTACTCAGACTTCAGAGAGTTATATTTTATTTATTTTTTTAATTTCAATTTAAATTTATTCATGCCTTTATTTGCTCCATATTTATTTGGCACAGTGACACTGGCAAAGTTCGTTCGAGTGAGAATTAACGTGAATTCACAGTGAATATCAAATTTTAAGGTCAAAATTGTTTAACTGAAAGGTAGCAATTCTTTCATGTAGCTACTCAAGCTTTAAATTTGAAATTCAATTGAGATTCAGTTTTAGGAAAATAGGCACACAGACATGCATTCTGTACCGATTCTCCATATAAAATCTGCGGTTACATATCACCCATTATCCACAAAGAACATCTAATTTATTATAGAATTTACAAATAACAATGCTTGTGTGGGGTAAATTCCTGGACTAAATAATGCTGTGATCACCAATCCTCGCCTCTTAGGAAAAAGTGTATGTCTTATCCATATTGTGCAAAAGAGCAAAGAACCAATAAAGGCATGGAAGCCCACATGATAGTTCAGGGTGCATGTTTTAGCTTTAGGCCTGCAGCCTGTGAATTCTTCCAATAAATCTGCTTGAACCTTGTGTGCCTGGACGATTTTTTGTCAATTGGCTATATGACAGGTCTGGCCTCCATCCGGTCCAGCTTAGTATCCTTGTTCTGAAGGTAGTGCAGTGTTCCCATCTTTCATCTCAATGTACTTCCCCTTTAATCTGCATTTGTAGCAATGGTGGTTAGGTTGCTTAGTAGGCAGAAAGTTAGATGAAGCACATTAATGAAGTGGTGAGGTTACAACTTGAGCTAATAGCCAGCGCAGCTCCAGAATAATGTTTATACATTTTTGTTTTGTTTTTAGGCACTGCCTGCAATCAGATTCTGTTGCATAATGGCAACTTACAATTCTCTATTACAAAGCTGTAGAGAAGGTGTAGCATCTATCATCGAAAGCTACCACCACCAATTCTCTGTATTCACTTTGGTTAACTTTCAGGATGGGATTTCTATGGGACATGGCGTCAGTAACTCACACGGCCCGTGAGCCACTTCCCATAAGGCTACACTTTGAGTTGCAACATCGCCCGCTGTAAAGATTTCTATTGGGTGTTACAAGATAATAATAGGAACACTTTAGGGTCAGGAATACAAACATCTACTCCTGACCCTATAGTGTTAAAATCAATATTTAGGTGTTCGGTCCCCCCCTTAAATAAGATTAAATATTACTTTTATTCCATCTCCACGCGGTTCCACCAGGGCTGGCCAATCAGCATATCCTCGTAGAGATGCAATGAATCAATGCACCTGTATGAGGAATGTTCAGCGTCTCCATGCAGAGTGTGGAGACACTGAACATTAATGCTGCATGTTGTGCAGCACTGACCCAGGAAGCACCTCTAGTGGTCATCTGAGTGACTGTCACTGGAGGTATCCTTAGGGAGCAATGTAAACACTGCCTTTTCTATGAAAAGGCAATGTTTACATGAAAATGCCTGCAGGGACTGGCTATACACCCCAAACAACTACATTAAGCAGTAGTTGTTCTGGTCACTATAGTGTATATCGTAATCCAGTTCAGACAAGGCAAGGCCAGGGCAAATATTGCAAATGAGAAAGAGAAACATGAATTTTTGCTTTTCCTCTTTTGTGTATGTTTTCTCAGTGCTAACTGTCAGGTACAAAGTACAGAGCTTACAACAATGAATGACAGGGACCTAAGATAAAAATGTTTGTAATTCTTCATTTAGCCAGAGAGAGTGTGTGTGTCAGTGTCAGGAAGTCACAGGCCCCTATTAAAATTATATTACATAATATATTGTAAAATATATTATATTATCATCGCATGAGAAAAAAAGTTATAGGGTTTTTCTTTCAGTGTTTTTAATCAACAGCCTAATTTCCAGAGTAGTTGCAGTTCCTCTTTTAATATGATTGTCACTACAATACAATTTTTGAGTCTTTCATGAAGATATCTTTACGAAATACTAATTAAATGCTTTGAAATTTCAATGAATAGGACCTACTTTGTCTTATGTACAAGTTTGATGTTGAATAAAATTGACAAAGTTGAGATTCTGCTGTCAAGTTTGGTCAGTTCCATTAGATGACTATGAGAAATGGGCAACTTCTCACTTTATTGTTAGAGTTTGTCTATGGAGAATCTTGCGTAGAACGCTGTGCTCTTAGAGCCTTGAGGTTCCGGTAAATTTGCCTTTAACCCCACCCCCACTGTGCCCTTCCTGCTTACTGCACACAAATTAAGGATCTCATCTTTGGGGTATTTACAAAAAATGGAAAGGTGAAAACACAATTTTAAGATTATTTTGTTAGATGGCATATTATATATAAAGCTCTATGACCCTTTAATTTGTTGCAGTTGACTGAATTAGAATGATGGCGATTTTGTATGGTTTTGCTAATTCAGATGCCACTTTGCTAGTCATTGTTAAATACATTTGAGGACTGTGCAAAAATTATTTCCAGGCAGTTCTTTAGTATGAACTTGCTTTCCTGGGTTCATGTGCCTCACCCATCTCCTTCCCAAGCTCGCGCATTAAGTTTTTTTTGTTTTTTACTTTGCAGCATACCGTCTGGTACTTCAATGTAGGGAGTAAAATGCTGAGTTCTAGAGCTGGCAGAGGTGCTGAAATTTTAGGATTAGATCAGCAACAAAGATTTTTCAGCAAAGCATTCTTAAAATCTGTTGCCAATTACTTGTGTGTTCTATCAGATCTCCTGCTTCATTCTGTCACTATGAGAAATTAAAAAAAAAGTGGCACAACTTAAACAGGGAAATCCTTCTTCTGCATCACTGTCTGATACAATTCACAAAAGTAATTGATTTAGAGTACTCCATTAGCCTGTTTCACTGGAACATTTATTATTTATTTATAAAATATTTTACAAGGAAAGATACATTGAGATTTCTCTCATTTTCAAGTATGTCCTGGGTCCACAAAACATTGCATTGATACAATAGGGTACAATAAAATACAAAAACAATATTAATACACAATATATACAAAATTTAACATAGAACAGGTAGGAAATATATAATCAACCATGTGCATTCTGTTTTGAGGTGTGTAGAGAGGGATCTCTTAAAGGACTTTAGGCTTGGGGAAGATTTGAAAGTGTGGAGGTCGTTCCATAATTGCGGTGCTCTGTAGGAAAAGGAGGATCGGGCTGCTATCTTTTTGTATTTAGGTAGACTAAATAAAGTGCTGGTACTGGATCGGCGGTTATAGGAGATGGGAACAGCCGGGGGGCGCATTCTGCTCAGGTAGGGTGGGAGCTTTCCAGAAAAGCTCTTAAACACAAGGCTGGAAATATGAAGGGTGTGTCTGAATTCCAGCAAAAGCCAGCTTTGTTATTTTAGCATGTCACCATGGCGGGTCCTATAATTACATTGTAGCACAAATCGGCAGAATGAGTTATACAATGTACTGAGTTTATTAAGGTGGGTTTGCAGTGCAAGTGCATATACTACATCCCCATAATGATTGGCATCAGCATTTGCCGTGCAATCTTTTCCTTTACTGTAGAGCTTAGGCAGGATTTGTTTCTGTACAGGGCACCTAGTTTTGGATAAAGTTTAGATGCAAGGTTTTTCCTCCCGTATAGTGGCAGTACTTACAATTGGGATGTGCCTTCGATAGTGGACAAGAAGATCCCCCTTCTTTTTGAAGATAGCTGCTGACCGGGGAGGTGAGTGCCCGATAGCTCCCCAGACGGGAGCTGAGTAGCAAACTTACTTCAGGACTTGCGTTACGGAAGGCGACCGGAAATTCTCTTTTGTGGCATTCTGGGAAGTCCCGGGCAGACCTCCCACCAACCATTCGTCACGCATGCGCACAGCAGTGGAACGCACGCCACTGACACCGGATCGCACTACTGTGCATGCACAAAACTATAGTTGGTTTTTTTGGCTTTAAAGCTGTGCAGAACCTGTCTGACCCCAAGGGTGGGTGTCAAGTCCAGATTCTCCATGTCACCAGCCCTCCTACACGGTTGTGAGGTGTTTGAGGTGAGATTTAAATTATTTAAACTCCCTTTGTCACCTGTCACCGTTGCATGCTTCTCAAAGAAATGTTTTTGGGTTTTTTTCTTCTCCTTTTTTCTGTTTCTACAGATATGTCCAGGAAAATATCCTGTCAGTCACTCACATCCTACAGAAGGGAGAATTCATGGCAAAATTAGACCTGAAAATTGCCTACCTCTGTGTACCGATATCAGTCTTCCTGGAAGTTCCTAAGATTTGCAGTTTTGACAGGAAGACGAATGATTCTACACTTTCAGTTCAAGGCTACCCTTTGGCCCTTCTGGACAAACAGAAGTTGGTTTTCCCCAATTTCTACCAACGTCATAGCACATGTGATTCTTCCAATAGAGACCCTGGAAATGTTCCACCTGACGGCATGCCTGCTGCAAGGTTGATTCTCCGAGAACAAGGTCTTTCAGACAGTTTGTGTAACATTCTTCTGTCTTCGGTCCATTTATCAACTGCAAAAATTTATTTCAGGATTTGGATGAAGTTCAGGAACTGGTGTTCTCTTCATGGTTCGGATCCTGCTGAAGCGTCTATCCTGGATATTCTATCTTTTTTTGCAGGATGGTTTTGAAGCCGGTCTAGGGGTCTCTACACTCAAGGGCCAGATTTCAGCATTAAGTAACTTCCTTGAGGTTCTTTCCTCAGCTACTGAATTTAATATTTTTCATCAAGACAAAGTGGTCCTTCATCCCAGGCCTTCTTTTTTGCCCAAAGTTATTTCAAGAAAATCTATGAAACAATCTATTGTTCTGCCTTCCTTCTGCCAATCTCCTGCGTCAGATCTTGAAAGAAGGTGGCATCTCCTTGATGTTAGAAGAGCATTGGAAATTTATCTTCAAAGAACACAAGGCTTTAGGACCTCGGATCATCTCTTTATCTCCTTTCAGGGCTCTAGCAAAGGTAGTTCTGCCTCCATTCCTTCTTTATCCAGATGGCTAACAGATACCATTAAATTGGCTTATCAATCCAGAGGGCTCCGATTGGATTACCATTGAAGGCCCACTCCACTAGGGCTATGGCAACTTCCTGGTCAGAAAGAGCAGCTGCCTCACCTGAAGACATCTGCAGAGCAGCTACTTGTCCTACGTTGCATACCTTTATTAAGCATTATAGGCTGGACATATTCTCATCCTCTGAAGCTGCTTTTGGGCTTAAGGTGCTACAGGCAGTAGCCTTCTTAGTTCCCACCCTTTGTTTGTTTTGCAGGGATCTTGCTATATCCCAATTGTAAGTACTGCCACTATACGAGAGGAAAAATGCATTTTTTCTTTGTATAGTGGCAGTACTGCCTTTCCCTCCTCTTTTGTATGAAATAAATAACTTTTGCAGTAATCCGTCTCCGTTTGGTTATTTTGTATTACTGGAGTCTTCCTCTAAGGTAGAGGAGTTATAGGAGCAGCAGGCGGGGCACGCAGTTATCTTCAAAAAGAAGGGGGAGCTTCTTGTCCACTATTGAAGGCACATCCCAATTGTAAGTACTGCCACTATACTAAGAAAAAAGGAATTTACGGTAAATAAAATTACTGTTTCCTTCTAGTCACAGTGTATTGTAAGGGACACAAATTTATTTATTTTTTTTATTTGTATTTTTATTGTGGCATTCACATATGCAAACACACAGGTAAAAAGCATTATTGGCCACATTTTAAGTGAATGTAATGAAACAAATATAGACATATACAGCTTAAGGACATTGCGGAACATAGACATAGTCTATAAAAATTTTGGCTATTTCTGTATGCACTGTTATAAGGTATGCTAAGTAGACACTTTCAACTAAGGTTGCTTCATGAGGGGGCATAGGAACCCGAGAGAGTCTAATAGGTAACATCTCCTATCTGTATATAACCTACTCGTTTTCCTGGCACTATAGTGCCCTGAGGGTGCCCCCACCCTCAGGGTCCCACTCCCGCCCGGCGCTGGAAGGGGAAAAGGGGTAAAAACTTACCTTTTTCCAGCGCTGGGCGGAGAGCTCTTCTCCTCCGTGCCTCCTCCTGGGCTGAATGCGCACTCGCGGCAAGAGCTGCGCGCGCATTCAGCCGGTCACATAGGAAAGCATTTACAATTAAGCTGAAGTGGTCTGGGTGCCTAGAGTGGTCCTTTAAGCAGATATCAGTATGTAGAAAGCAGTTTTATAACATAAACTAGTAACAACAGTTGAGAAAAGAGCAGTTTGCAAAGTTATCAAAGACATAGATTAGGCAGATGCACACCGCCATTTCCAGCAGATCTCAGGTGACGGTCGGTATCTGTGCCTCAGCTTCTCACTGTGATTTGGGGTAGAATGGTTGGAACCCCCTTAACATCCCAAGAAGTAGCAGTATGTGCCCGTGAGATGGTTAGTGTCGGCACCAGGATGGTGTTTGGTATTGGTAAGTCCAGTTCCCTAAAGATACCCTCTGCCTCTGCAACCTTAGTGAGTTGCATAGTTTTCTCTGCATGGGTCACTGTTGGCTTGCGACCTGGTCCCAAGCAGTACTTGATGTCTCTGTCCCACAGCTGCTTTTTTTTTTAGGGATTTTCTCCAGAGCATCATGGATCTAGAAAGGTCGTTATAGAATGAGAGGTCTGAGCTAGGGATGCATCGACATTTTCAGCCCAAATAGGGTCAAATTGCAGAAATTGACTGAATCTCTAGTTCTAGAACATGTCACGCTGTGGCTCCCCTTGACTGTCACGTGACACAGGGTCTCTCACTCGAATAGAGAAAGAGAAAAAACTTGCACCACATACAGGAATGCACGGATGGCAAGTCTTGCAATGTTTCCCTCTGTTCGCTGTGCACTCTTCAAAGAGAGCTGAAAGAGTGTGAGGAGCTTTTGCCTCATCACGTGCCTCGAGCGCGCCTGATCCAGAGCTGCTTTGGCACGAGCCAGCAGAGTTGAAGGCTGTGCAGAGAGTCCGGTCAGGAGAATCCAGTGTCTGTGGTACCAGCCAGCACCATGCCAGTGAAACAGCTCGGTAGCGGTGAGCGGAACAGGAATCTCTCCAGCTGCTGTGGACTCCACTTCCCATGGTGCTCAGTCACAGATCACTTCTTTGGTTGGTTGAGCGTGATGGGTAGCGCAGTCCTATAGAGATTTGCTAGCAATGGCAGTCCTCTACGGCAGCCAGCTCCCCAATCAGACTTCCCAGGGGGCCCCATGTTATCCCATGGCTGCAAGGAGAGAGTGTGTGACTAGTTCTGGGCTAGAAGGCATTTTACTCCATTGTCTAATATTGTGTGTTTAATGCAGGAATGGCCCTTCTCTGACAACCATATTCATTAAGGGAGAACATATGCTATTCACCATGGTAACAGACTGGGGGTTCTGTAAAAATATATATATATATATATATATATATATATATATATTCTGAGGCAATCTTCTAAAGATGAAAAATCAGCATCAGGGACATTTTCATTTTTTTTATTCTTTATTTTGCAGAAAAATCGATTGGACGTTCATTGGTAGATATACAAAGTACATTAAACGGTTGGTGAAACATATGTGTGATCCATTACATAAATACTGATACATTTGCTGGTTCTCAAGTGACAATTAACTATGTAACTGTTAACAAATTCATCTTTAGGTTTTATCTGGTGAGTATTGGACACACGATGAAGTACATATTGCCAGTAGGCTCCAATCGTCAGAGACATTAATTTAAATTACATAGTGACAACGGCTCCATTTACTAAACTCTGCCCTGGAATTGCTTTTCCACAACTCCAAGTGTCCATAGAACATTCGGACTTAGAATATTAGTAACATTGTGTGAAGTTCTATGTCAGAATGTTCAACATGTCTGCCTGTTGAATTCACCTGTAGAGACAGAGCATGTGCCATGCATATTGAATGAGAAACGCATTTTGTTTAATGACTTGTGGGAGGGCAGTATTAACACATGCCTGTTGCATTATCTAATTGATTTTCCTGCAATGTTCATAAAGCGTCTGCCTATTGAGGGAGTTTTGTATTTAATTGTAGTGTGACATTACATAAGGTCTGACGAAGCTCTTATTGCAATCAAATGGGTCTTACTTTATACCTTTTTATGCTAAACGCATACGTTTTTTATTACTGTGTGTTATCTTTTTATTTTGTTTATAGAAAAAACTTTTAAAATCATTTGGGGGAAAAAGTAATTTTTGTTTTCGGCCAGGGGTATCCTGAATTTTCGGTTTCGGCCCAGAATTTTAATTTCGCTGCATCCCTAGTTTGAGCCCTCAAAATGGTAGGTGGGTGCATCTTTCATTGAGGTCTGTATAAGCCCAGCCGGGGCTTTAGATGATATAGGGACCCAGTTGTGGTAGTCCAGTATCATAGCTTTGGCCTTGGCTGGGCATGGAGCTCAACATTCTATGTAGGTAGTGGGGTACCTCATTATTAGTGATATCCTCAGGGACCCCGCTGATCCGCAGGTTTCGTTGCTGCTTGGAGTCTTGCAGGACGGCCAGCCTACCCTCCATAGAGAGATTAATTTGTTGTAGTCTGTTCACTTTGGTTTTCAAGTCGTCCTGTTTGCCTCTGGTGATATCACCATCGTCCTCCAGTGCTCGCACCCGGGCCGTCATAACTTCAAAGTCTTCTTTTACCAATGCGATGTCAGCTGCAAAGAAGACTTTCATCTCTTTCAGCATGTTTTGTGAACCTTCCCTTCACCTTTCACTTGTGACGGCTGTCTGGATTGAAACTTCTAGACAGAGGTAGCTTTGTCTAGTGTCTAAGAAAATCAGGCATAGGAAAAATACATAAGATAAAGTAGTCCCTACTTAGTGTTTATAGTTAGAGTGTGTGTGTTAGTGTGTGTGTGTGTTAGTGTTAGTGTTAGAGTGTGTGTGTGTGTGTTAGTGTATTAGTGTTAGTGTGTTACTGTGTGTGTCTGTTACTGAGTGTGTTAGTTTTGTGCGTCTGTTAGTGAGTGTGTGTTTTGTGAGTGTGTCTGTGTCTGTCAGTGAGTGTGTATGTATGTCTGTCACTGAGTGTGTGTCTGTCAGTAAATGTGTGTGTCTGTTAGCTAGTGTGTATGCCTATGTTAGCTAGTGTGTATACGTCTGTTCGTGAGAGTGTGTGTGTGTCTTAAGCACTTACTGACTGCCATTCTGGGGTCAAAAATTAATTTTGTCCTTATTATGTAATTCCCAGCAATTCTCACTTTAATGAACAACCCTGTCTCATTGATTGTGATAGTTTAAATAAAATTAAAAAAGACATTTTGGAAATTGCCAGGAGAGGGCAGCCGTTGTATGCACATGTAAATACTGAAGCCATTAAAAAGTGGTTTTGATGTTTTGTTGTAAAAATAGGTAATTGTGTATCTGTACTGTAGTCAGAATATGTATTAGTGCTTTAAATCTAGATAGTATATTTATATTGAATGCATAGCAGATAAACTGGATGAAATCCTATGTCATGTGAAAATATTTGCATCTTTGTGTGCAGTCACCACTATGTGTCACTATAGCCTTGTCCCCTTAAAGTCATGCTGTAAAGTCTCAGGATCAGTGTGGTCAAAGCAATCAGAATAGGAAAGGACAAAACAATGCATTAGACAGGACTATCCCGATATATGATTTCCTGTTAAATTCTGTTATACCTAGAATAGTAACATAATAGTTATAGTGGATTCAGTATAAACAGGGTCAAATGGTTCAATAATATGAAGAATACTCTATAAACACTTTAACACTTGACAACGACTGAGTAGAAAATGGTGAAATAAGCACAGAGTACTGGCATGAGTTAACAGTACCTTAAGAATGCAATATATGATTTATTACAATAATAGGTCACATATTTTTGGGTAGTGGGAATTTGTAGGTGTGCCCCTTCTTCGTCTCTCCACTCAGCTGGTGACCATCTCCTGTCTGCGGCACTGCTCATGCCCTTCCTCCAAACTTGTGCTTGCAGGACTTCATGACTTCCTTTCTTTTGGAACAGCCTGTCTACCCCCATCAAACTCTCCCCTAGTCTTTAATCATTTAAAATATTTCTCAAAAACCCATGTATTCAGAAAAGCTTATGGCCTCCCATAGTAACTTTTATTTCACAAGCCTGTCTCTTGCTCTCTCCTAAAGGGCCACACTCCATTCTCACCATCCAGTATTGCTACTTTCCCACCTTGTCGTTTGGTTGCTATCTCCCTGTATTCCCTTCCTTTTGTGTTTTTATACTCCACTTGCACTACACTGTAAGCTCCTTTTTTAGCAGAGTCCTCATCTACCTATTGTGTTATTGTCTCATTTATCGTTAAATTTGCACCTTTTACTATATTGTAAAGCGCTGTGAAATAAGTTGGCAATATATAAATGCCAATAATAATAATAAAACAGTAAAATCTTTGAACCTTAACTTTGCTCTAGTACTAGGACAGACTCCTCACTGCTGCCCGGTTCTCCTGCCATAAAGTTATTAGTCCCAATGAATTTTGTTCTGTTAGATGCATCAAGTTGAAGATGCACAGTGCACGCATGGTAATCACCACAATCCACCAGTCCAGTGCTTCTCTATGAGACACATTGAATCCACAGTATCACATAGAATATGTTACATGCTGCCATTGCATGCCTAATAGATTCAATAATTAGCCAATAGATGTCAGATAGCCATAAGTAACAATGGAGACTTCATACTGTAAGCAGTGCCAGAAACTGTACTGTTTTTATATATTCATTAAGATGAAGTGACTTTGCTGCTTGGACTGTCTCTTTAAAGCATCACTGTCATGTTTCTAATCTTTTTTTTGCTTTTAGTTGTCCTTTCCTTATTCCCCTTGTATCTTAATGATTATATTCTCCCCCCACCTATTGTCACTTGCTTTTATGTATTTTTATTATGGTTTCTTCCTCGCTCTTGATATTGTTCTTGTTAAATCTATGGGATTCTTTTAAAATGATAAAATGATGGGTTGTGCTCAGATTACCTAGGCAACTAAAATGGAACTTTGCCAATGCTCCACTCATTGCCAAAGATCACCGAACATCATGCTTAAAGGGTCACTGTAGGCACTGAAACCATTTCATCTCATTGTGTTGGTTATAGTGTCTGGAGTTGCTTGGTGTTATCCCTCCATTCAGTGTTAAATATTTTTTTAATAGTTTAACCTTAAATAAGGATCCCTTGCCACCCACAGTCTAGCCCCAACTTAACGTATGGCTAAGGCAAAGACTGCACACTTCCTTCTAGCCATACCAATTCATACCAGCAATGGGTACAGTGATAGGTTGCAACTAGTCAGCTGACACTCTTAGTCAATCACAGCTGCCCTTCCAACTTGCATCTCTGCTGCCTTGTTCATTTAGGAGGATGGGTGATGTAGCCAATCACCTGTTTTACCACTACTGTCGCTTCAAGCCTTGCTTTCCACCAAATTGGATCAGTTCAGGATTATCCTGGTCACTTTAACAACTCTCTTGTGGCACTCGACATACTAAGACCTTGCGGTCCTGGTGCACTAGCTGCTGGTTCCAGTTTCTCAAAATAGAAACTGATCACAACACAGTGAAGACGAGGCTGAGAGAGCATGCATGACCTTTGACTTCAGTGCAAGGTAAGAGTCTCGACAATAATGTCCATAAAGAGTTTTATCAATGCAGCTACCCACATGGCTGTCTCAATTGACCGATGTAGCAATGGGGCCAGGGCATGGGCCTGCACTGGAATGACACACTCCATGGTTACTCTCTAGATTCAAGACACTGACCAGTGCTAGGGACATTACACCCTCAACACCACCTTCAATTTCCAGTTCCCTACATCTAGAGTGTTTGGTTTGGCAGGTACTGTGTACTTCCTGTTATCTTTACCGGGTGGCTGGACAGTGGCTATACCTGTGCTTCTATGGTGATGGACTTATGGATTCACACGGCCCCTCCAAGGTTCCTTGGGATATGCCTCCTGTATTTGAATAGGCTACATACTGTCACGGGTGGCGGTCCGAAGACTGGGACCACTGTGTGCCTGATGTAGATAATAGGAATCTCAGCGTGGAAATTGACTATCAGGGCCTGGTGCAGGGTAACCACACACCCCCTGGTGTTGAGCACCAGCATTTGTGCGGCCACATACCACTGTCACTGTTTCTTACCGTTTCAGGACATCCATTCGGGAGACGAATCCCGTCCCTTGCCACCAGTGTAACGGATCCCCTGTACTCAAACTGAGTATATCCGTTGTAAATCTCCAGAGTCCCAAGTGAAATAGTGATTATAACTCTGAACTACCCAAACATCAGCCTAGACTTGATGATGGGTACAAATGAACTGTTTTATTATGGCCCACTTATATACACAGACCCCCAGCATGGGGTCTCAAGCAAGGACACAGCAAAATACGACCAAAATACTCCCACAACACGCCCTAAGTCTCTGTGTCTGCCAATTATCTCCCAGGCACTAGAGGTACAAAATATAAAATACCCCAAAATACATAGAGCACATATATGATCCCCCACAAATATTATATCCCCAGATAGCCTGGATCTGAGCGCCCTAGTTGTCCTAATAGCGCTCAGATTCCATGATCACAACCGAATCGCCTCCGGGGTAAAGTTTTGACCGACTGCACACGTTGCGCCTGCCCAAATCAGTTCCAGAGAATCAGTGGTAGCGGTCTGTCATTTTTGGGAGTTCCAAACCGAACAAAAAGATGAACAGTTTCCCTGGCTCATAGGTAGCGATTGTTTGCCTTTTTCGTGCGAACAATCCTACCGAACAGCTCCCTAGCTTGTCGTGGGAAGAAGCAGGCGTACGAATGAAATCACCGGTGTTCGCAAGGTTGAGTGTCCGACTTATATGTTATAGATAGAAATTCTATTCAGGTCCCCTCCCAACAAGAAATACAAGATTACCTTATACCAATCAGACTCCCTAAGCTTCTCCCAGATCAGTTGACAAGACCCCAGGAGCGGACAGCCTCTCTAATCTTTATTAAAAACATTTCTCCCATATTTTAGCCCCTCACCTCCTCAAAGTCTACCAAACAGTGACAATCACTGGGTTACTACCAACTGAAATTATTTTAGCTATAATAGTAACTATCCCCAAACCAGATAAAGCTACCAACAATCGCAAACATTTCCAGCCAATCTCACTCCTAAACACTGACACCAAGATGTACGCTAAGGTCTTGGCTAACAGACTATCCCCCTTGCTACCCTCATTGATTAAAGATGACCAAATGGGATTTGTGCAAGGATGACAGGGTCTAGACCAGGGGTAGGCAACCTTTTAGCAGCACTGTGCTGATATAGGATTGTGATGTCCCGTAGCGTGCCGATCCTATTTTTTTAAATATTGGTGTGTATGCTGCCGTATTCTGCTTGTGTTATTTTTACTGTAATTGCTTTGTATCGTTGTATTTGTGCGTATATGAGCAATTATATTGTATATGTTCATTAGTAGTTTATGGTATCGTGTATGATACATATGAATGTGGGCTGTATATGAGGGCTGCTTGTAGAATTGTGTGTGGATGGATATGTCACATTGTGTGTATGTGAGGGGCTGTTTGGGGTATTACATGTGAGAGGCTGCATGTGGGATTGTGTGCATGTATGTGGATTGTTAGTGGTGTTGCGTATGTGGGGATTGTGTGTATGTTTGTGTGTGGGCTGTTCGTATTATTTGTATGAGGGAAGGCTTATTCTGCAGGTCTGTGTATATCTAGCAGTGTGGGTGGCTTCTCTGGGTTCCAGTGGGGACCAGGCTGGCCAGGTACAGGTCAAGGACAGAAGCTGCAACAGCAGCTGCAGGCTGCTCTACTACAGTGTGGATTCCCATTCACAAGTGCTGGGAGGAACTGATCTGAGATCACTTCCTCTACGTTCTGCAATGCATAAATTGAGGATTTTCCTTCACCACCTTTTCGTATTAGCAGATATCTGAAGTTTCACTGAGACTCCTGATAGGCCAGAGCCTGTTTGGCTCTAGCAGCCTTGAGTGCCGTGGAAAGACACCTCGAGTGTCGGGCATGGCACTAGTGCCGTAGGTTGCCTACCCCTGGTCTAGACAATACCCCCAAATTGGTCCTAGTGTTGCGACACCTCCGGAGGCCCTTCCTGAGACAAGTATGTCTGTATGTCAGTATGTATGTATGTCAGCATGTATGTCAGTGTGTGTGTATGTATGTATGTCTGTATGTATGTATGTTAATATGTATGTGTGAATGTATGTCAGTATGTATGTATGTCAGTGTGTGTGTATGTATGTCTGTGTGTCAGTATGTGTGTGTGTGTATGTATGTCAGTATGTATGTGTGTATGTATGTATATCTGTATGTCAGTGTGTGTGTGTGTGTGTATGTATGTCAGTAGGTATGTGTGTATGCATGTCAGTATGTATGTGTGTATGTATGTATCTGTATATCAGTATGTATGTATGTCAGTGTGTGTGTTTGTGTGTATGTATGTATGTCAGTGTGTGTATGTATGTCTGTATGTCAGTATGTGTGTGTGTGATGGGATTCCAGCATGGTCAAAATTTAGTAGGCCAAAATCTCCACATGGCATATGCTAATTAGTATCTGATTACGAACAGTTGGATGAGTCATCAGTATACTGAGCATGTGTGGAAGTGCATAGTACATTCCTTTGTCTGTAAATGCCATGTGGTCTGAATATCCTGTGTGCTGATTGGTCTGAGGAATATAGGAGGGCTTATACTGTATGGGAGGGGATATGCTGCTAACAAAAGGCCTCTGCACCAAGCTTTCTGCCTCTCAGATATTTTTGGAACAGGAGTTCATCTGAGACCCGATCGGTGTGTAACTAATAGACCTGTTACTTCCTGAAGACTTGTGTCCATATCGCTATGTGTGGCTTCTGCGGTTTGTTCCTGTTATTCCTCCGGTAACATTTCTGGTGCATTGGGTCCGGAAACCTCATCGCAGAGAAGCTGGCGCAGAGATTTGAGACAGTAAACTTTTACCAACGTTCTCCACGGCAGCACCCCTGGACTTCTGCATGGACCTCCTTTCGTCTCGGTGCCACTGGCCTGTTGTCCAGGAGATCATGGGCTTCTGCGCAATGAGTACCGGGGTGCCCCGTCGATGAGTGTGAACCCAGGTCCAGGAACCAAAAGGTAAGACTATACCGTTAGAGCGGTAGGCCCACAAGGGGTTTTATATTTGGAAACCGGTTATTGGACTGCCCCCTCCTTCTGGAGGGAAGAAGCGAAGGTGCAACACTTATCTGGAAATTAGACGCTCTGTAGTCAGCCCGTCTAATATAGGTGATTTGGGTCAGGCTAAATCTTGGTGTAAATAGTTTATGCCGGACACCGGTGTCCTGTCTTGACTAGCGTGTCTAGGTGTAAATTTCGGCCGCTAGGTCGGGGAGGCCGGCGAGACTAAGCAGATTCTGGTGTACATTCCGTCTGCTAGCTCTCAACCTATCTTGGTTGATTACCAACCCCCTTATCCATCCTCCAGAGCCAGAGTGGCCACTCCCCTACTCTTCCTCCCAAGCTAAAACTGGTGTAACTGGTATTTGCACTCCCCCTGCTCTATTGTCCCCGCCTACCCAAATACTTATCTGTTCTTTTGTTTCAAACTCTTGTATTTCTGTACCAACCCCCACTGGTTCTTTGTAATTTGAACTGACTTCCTTTTTGGTAGGCGTGTATTTTAGCATTGAATTTTATTAGCAATTAAAATTGTGAGGAGAATTTTTAATAACAGTAATTATTCTCCTCACAATTATAATAACAGTAATTATTCTATTGGATCAGATAATTCTCAGCAATGACATTGTACCATAATCATTGAAATAGCACTAAAACTACTGAACACTGTGTGCCTTCAGTGATAGTCTAAAATACAACTGGAAGAAATGATCAATGGTATAAGATGCTAGAGTACACTTTTATCCTTACTGGATGGGCCCCTCCCAGCTTTGTCCAAAATATCCCCTTTACTAAAATACAAACTGATGTTTAATTTACCTTAGAACTAAAGCTTTAATCAAGCCTAGATATCGGAGTGAACAGTGATTAAAATAAGTAATAATAAAATAAGTAATAATAAAATAAGCACATAATTAAAGTCTATCTGCCTCATTAGACTTGAGGCACTCTAGGGCCATCTACTGGCCATCTTCGGGAGTTACATTGATATTACATTGTTTAATCATCTTTAACTCTATACTGGCATACAACAGACAGAAGTAGGATTGCTTACCCTATTTTAATATATTTATAGGTTTTATTTTATGTATAAATATAGTAAAAGTTAAGTTTTATTATTAGACCCATAAAGATTATTTTGATACAATTACTTACCCTCTGGTGACACCTACTGGTAGGTTTTTGGTTTAACACTTTTTTTATTTTTTTCATCCGCCAAATGCTGACTAGTAAAATTACCTCACCCCCTTCCACCTATCTTACTACTCCCAGACCGGAACCTATTACTGAGCAGCCTTGCCGAAGTCCCATACTAACCCGACAACTGACTGGCACCCTTCCATCCCGACATTGCCAGATGCCCCTCCAACTTACCCCGGGCCCAACACACGTTGACGAAAATGGCCAAATACAACGGGCAGATCCTGTGTTTGTCTATGTCCCCTTCACCACAACTGATCTATTCAGTTGGAAGACTCATAACTCCTCGTATACCGACAAACCTCAAGTCATGACAGATTTGGTCACCTTCATTATACAAACACACAATCCTACCTGGGCTGATTGTCAGCAATTATTACTGACCTTTGGAACGTAAATGGCGCTGACATGATCCATCTAAAGGCCTATCAACAAGCCATTATTACTGGCATGAAGGCAGGTGGAAAAAAGGCCATTAACATGTCCAGGACGGCTGAAGTGTCACAAAAAGCTAATGAATCACCCAGTGCTTTTTATGAGAGACTGCTTGAGTCAAATAGATTGTACACTCCTTTCAATCCTTGGAACGCCGAGGAAGGTCAGCAAGCAATTTAAAGAAACGGGAGATTATTGCTTTGCTACTGGAGATGGATGCAGCAACGGGAATGGAGAGAGTCAACGTGCCCAGTACCTTGGATTTAACACCCGAGGAATTACAATTTAACCGGGCAGTGCAAATAAGGCTGGCACATTTTGGCCCCAACCCCTCAGCTGACATCGTGGAGCGTGTGCAGGCAGCAGTAGCAGCACAACAGGCGCTCCGGGAAAGAGGAGCTGCAGCAGCAGAGGTACCTTACAATAATAATGTGTTTGCTAGAAAGAAGGTACCTTTTGCTGCATTTAAAAATTTTGTGGAAACCGAGGGAGAGATTGATGGGTTCTTAGCGGACTTCGAGAGGCAGTGTGCTCTACATCAGGTACCTGCAGATGAATGGGTCACCATCCTCTCTGGGAAATTATCTGGCCGGGCTAGTGAGGCGTTTCGGGCCATCCCAGAGGAGGAGATCACCAGCTACCGGGCTGTGAAAGATGCGCTCCTAGCCAGGTATGCGGTGACCCCAGAGGCGTACAGGCGGAGGTTTAGAGAAACCAACAAGCTGGTTGGGGACTCTTATGTGGAGTGGGCCTGCAGAGTCCATCGTACCGCAGCCCACTGGATGGCAGGATGCCAAGCGGTAACTGGGGAGGAGGTTTTACAAGTGTTCCTGCTGGAACACTGCTTTGATAGACTACCAGCTGGGGTCCGGGAGTGGGTCAGAGATAGAAAACCCTCTACCCTACCCGAGGCTGCTCGTCTGGCAGACAAATACACGGATGCCCGCAAGTTGGATGGTACAGCTGCCAAAGCCCCTGCCAGACTGGAGTATCGACCAGCAGTAATACCCGCTCCTTCAGTCTACCAGCCCCCAGTACACCGTAACCCAGCCGCACCACCAGCTAACAATTTTGTACAGCCCTCACGATTTAATGCCCGTGAATATTCCCAACCCATCCGGTGCCCACTGAACAGTGCCAACCAAGCTCAGTCCTGGAGGAGACCAGTCAATGGGAACCAGCGCCCACCTCAGCCTGCTGCTCACTGCATAGAGCAGGAGGAATTCTGGGGCATCCTACACGAGGCAGACCCAGTGCAAGCAGCTCACCAGGATAATCGCCAGCAACATCGGCAAACCGTGAAGCTGAATGGCAGAGTGGTAAATGGGTTGAGAGACACAGGAGCCACGATGACACTACTCCAAAAGAACTTGGTCTCAGAGCATCAGCACACTGGGGACACTGTGGCAGTAAGGGTAGCAGGGGGTGCTGTGTTTCGCTTACCTGTTGCCCGGGTACATTTGGATTGGGGCGCTAGACATGTGGTTGTGGGGTTGATGAAAGACTTGCCCGCAGATGTTCTTCTGGGAAACGATTTGGCCCCTTTGGTTTCAGCCTATGCTCCGATGGGCCCTGCAGATGTGAACACAGTGACCACCCGTACCCAGGCCCGTGCTGCCGGAACCAGCCCACCTGCTGATGAGACCCAGGTAAGATCTCCTTCCCCGACTGGTACCCCAGATCAGGTCCCCTTAAGCTGGGATTCCCCAGAGGAGTTTGGGAGGGAAACCCGGGCAGATCCGACCCTCCAAAAGTACAAAGACAGGGCAGATGCTGGAGAGGAAGGAATAGATGGGGAACGGTATGAGTGGGTGGGGGACAGGTTATATAGGATCCCTAAACCTTCCCAGAAAAGTGTTGCCTCTCCGCCGAATCGCCAGTTAGTGGTACCTGCAAAGTACCGGCAGGAGATTCTGCGGATAGGGCATGATGTTCCGTTAGCTGGACATCTAGGGTCCCGCCGCACAGCCTATAGGATCTCATAGAATTTCTTTTGCCCAAACTTTAACCAGGCTGTGCGGATGTACTGCAGTACGTGTGACACATGTCAACGGGTAGGAAAGCGGAGGGACCACCCTAAGGCTAGGCTATTATCGATGCCTATTATAGGGGAGCCCTTTGCCCGCATAGCCGTTGACATCGTGGGTCCACTGGCCAGGGCTAGTCCATCAGGTAAGAAATACATTCTTACCGTGGTGGACTATGCCACTCGCTATCCAGAGGCAGTAGCGCTGTCTAACATAGAGGCAGAGACGGTTGCTGATGCCCTGGTTAGAATTTTTACTAGGGTCGGGTTTCCTAAGGAGATTCTCTCCGACCAGGGAACCCAATTCACCGCTGTGCTCACCCAGCAGCTGTGGAAGGTGTGTGGCATTAAGCTGTTACTTAGCTCACCCTACCACCCACAGACTAACGGTCTCTGCGAGCGCTTTAACGGTACCCTCAAACAGATGCTGAGGACCTTTACAGACACTTGCAGCGACTGGGAGAGATTCCTGCCTCACCTATTATTTTCTTATAGAGAGGTGCCCCAGGAATCTACTGGGTTCTCCCCCTTTGAGCTGCTGTATGGGAGAAGGGTCCGCGGACCCCTAGATCTCATTAGAGGCCACTGGGAGGGGGAGACGGAGCAAGAGGGGACCCCCATAGTGCCATATGTTCTGGAACTCCGGGACCGCATGGAGAAACTGTCCCTGATGGTAAGGGAGAATCTCCAGGCGGCCCAGGGGAGACAGAAGAGATGGTACGATCAGGGTGCCCGACAGCGGGTCTTCCAGGTTGGGCAAAAGGTATTGGTGCTCAAACCTGTGAAGGCCAACAAGATGCAAGCATCTTGGCAGGGCCCGTACAAGGTAGTGGCGCAGATCTGCGACACTACTTACTTGATAGCCAGCTGTGCAGATGAAAGGATCCAGCGGTCCTTTCATGTGAACATGCTGAAAGAGTACCAGGAGAGACCTGAGAATATTGCAGCAGTATGTGCCCCAGCTGCAGATGATTCTGAGAATTTACCCCTTCCCGATCTATTAGAAAGGGATTCCCAGACTGACCTTACTACCTTGGTACAGCTAGGGGACCGGTTGAACCCCACAGAAAGGGTACAGGCGCAGCAGTTGTTATGGGAGAAGCAGGCGACGTTCTCCCAGGAACCAGGTTATACCACCCTAGCTGTGCATAAGGTAGAGACCCCTGGACAGACCCCGTTACGACAGCCCCCCTATCGTATCCCTGAAGCAGTCCGTGAAGGAATGCGGAAGGAGATACAGGAGATGACTCAGCTTGGGGTCATCGAGCACTCCGACAGCCCTTGGGCCTCGCCTGTAGTCCTGGTGCCCAAGAAAGATGGGACCACCCGGTTCTGTGTGGACTACAGGCGACTCAACGAGCGGACCACCACTGACGCCTACCCAATGCCCCGGGTAGACGAATTACTAGATCGTATTGCCAGGGGGCGATATCTGACCACCATAGACCTGTGTAAGGGCTACTGGCAGATCCCCCTGGCCGAGGATGCTATCCCCAAGTCGGCATTTGTCACCCCATTTGGCCTGTACCAATTCCTTCCAACGGATGGTGGATAGACTCCTGGATGGCTTTCAAGAATTTGCCTGTGCATACTTGGACGACATTGCGATTTACAGTGGGTCCTGGGAGGAACACCTGGTACATGTAGGGGTAGTGCTGGATAAAATTCGGGCCGCTGGCCTGACATTGAAGCCAGAAAAGTGCCATCTAGGTATGGCTGAAGTACAATACCTGGGTCACAGAGTGGGGTGTGGGAGCCAGAGACCAGAGCCAGCCAAGGTAGAGGCAGTGGCTAACTGGCCCACACCTACTACTAAGACCCAGGTATTGGCCTTCTTGGGGACGGCAGGGTACTATAGACGTTTTGTCCCTGACTACAGCGCTATTGCTAAGCCCCTGACAGACCTGACCAAGAAAAACTTGCCTAAGCAGGTCCTGTGGTCTCCGGCTTGTGAAGCTGCGTTTCAGGCACTGAAGCAGGCTCTTGTGAATGCCCCTGTCTTGGCAGCCCCAGTCCCTAACAAACGCTTTCTCGTCCATACAGATGCTTCCATGTATGGACTGGGGGCTGTGCTGAGCCAAGTCGGGGAAGATGGAGGAGAGCACCCTGTCGCATATCTTAGCAGAAAGTTGTTACCCAGAGAAGTGAGTTATGCGGCAGTGGAGAAGGAGTGTTTGGCCTTGGTCTGGGCATTGAAAAAGTTAAGCCCCTATTTGTATGGACAAGAATTTTCCCTTGTGACTGATCACAACCCACTCGTTTGGCTTAACCGGGTCTCAGGAGACAATGGGAGACTGCTGAGATGGAGCTTGGCACTACAGCCCTACAATTTTACCATCAGCTACAGACCCGGTAAGCTGAACGGGAATGCAGATGGGTTGTCACGACAAACAGACGTTTCCCTCACCTCGTAGTCCGGTCATCCCCAAGTTGACTCGCCACAGGGTCAAGCCGGGTCTGCCGGAGTGTCCCACAAGGAGGGAGCCGTGTGACAGAACCATCTGTCTGCTTGGATTTTTACTGCGTTCGTCTGTTTGTCTCCCGTTCGTATGAATGGCTGGTTTCTATAGCCCAGCCATTCAAATGACTCTTTTTCCCGAACAAACCTGCCGAACGAACGGCCACCCAAGTGAGGAGTGTGCTGCTGGTTAACGAAGTGATCCCAATTAGAACATTGTGGTTAACCGCAGACACTTCTCAATTAAACCGAATTCAGGGTGGTCGTCGTTCGTATGTCGACCACGAGGCAGCGGCCATTTTAAATCAAGCGAACGCCCAGCGGTGTTTGGCTCTATTTCTATGGAACTGAAAACGGACACTTTTTCTGCCGAACACCGCTGAAACAACGGAACGCCTGGCTGCCTCCACGAAAGCATGCGAACACCGGCCGTTCGGGAGATTGAGAGCATACGAAAAGACTTAACCCAGATAGCCTTCCCATGGAGTCATTCGTATACCGAAAGACTGTAAGAACTTTGACTCCATGGCGATTGAACTATGTGTGTGGGATCTGAGCGCTATTCGCTAATAATATGCACTCAGATCCAGGCTATCTGGGGACATGTAATACGAATGGGAAATGTTCGGTTTTTATGTAGTTATATATTTTTATGTCTTTTATTATTTTATGTCTAAGATGGCGACTGGCTTTGTCCTGGAGTTAATTGAGTTACTTGGTAATTAACTCCAGGGCAGAGGGGAGGGAATCATAATGCACTGTGGGTAAAATCTGTGACTGTGTGTCTAGAATGTCCCCATATCTGTCTGTCATTTAAGTCTCCCATTTGGTCCCCTAGGGGAGTGTCCACCAGGTGGGAGACCTGCATAAATACGGGCAGGTAGCCCAGAGTAAAGCCAGATCCTGTTTGACCCTCAATGCGGAGCTTCTGTCTCGTTATTGGGGGGATTTCTTCTTCACGTTTAGAGACTGCTGGATGGAACGAAAGCCGCTTGGGGAATATTGCTGTTCGACGGTTACCAGCAGTTCGTGTATTGCCTTTCGGGAGTTTGGAGCCGTTCACGGATCTCAATCGGGAGATTGCCGCTTCCCCTGCATTTGGTTCGTGTGTCACAGAGTAAGCGAACGGAGACTGTACTGCAGCCGGGAAAGGTCTACTAAACGGCGGTTTGGCTTAAAGACACTAGAGGTGTCTTAACAATGTCCTTATGCGTGTGTGTGCTGTGTGCATAGGAATTTGTTCATATTTTTTATAGTCCGGCCCCCAAAAGTGTCTGAGGGACCGTGAACTGGCCCCCTGTTTAAAAAGTTTGAGGACCCCTGCACTAAAACATATTCCATTGGTATATAGTTACATAGCGGAAAAGAGACTTGTGTCCATCAAGTTCAGCCTTCCTCACATTTGTTTTTGCTGTTGATCCAAAAGAAGGCATTAAATCCAGTCTGAAGCGCTTTAAATTTTGCAACAAACTAGGAAAAATCCTTTTTGACCCTAAAATGGCAGTCAGATATCGCCTTGGATCAGCAGCTATTACCCCACTAATTAGATATTATTATCTACTGCTCTGTTATTAGCTTGCTAGACCCTGCACTTGCCTTTTGTATGTAATTAATGTTCAACCTACAGAGCAGGAATTAAAAACATTTAAAGTGAGTTACATCTGATTAAAAAATTAAGCCATTGTGTTTTCATGCAGGCAGTGTGAGTGACAGAAGAGGTGTGGCTAGTGCTGCATAAACATATAAATATATTCAACATTCACCTTTTAACTTGTTCTATGTTCGTCTAGCAACAGCCAATTCAGCATTTGTGCAATTGATATAACATGGATCACTAAGCATAGCTGTCAAAATGATAAAATATGACTTTAATATGAATTTCTGCCTCTATCCTCCTTGTGGTCAGGGGACAAATGGCAAACATGAAGAGTGTGTTAGTGAACCAAAGTCCATTTTTTTTTGATCATTGATAATTGCATTGACACTTCCTTTAGGATTTTTATATATATATATATATATATATATATATATATATATATATATATATATATATATAATTTTATGTTTTTTTGTGGTTAGTAAAAAAACTCAATAGATTCAAGACATTCTAATCTGATTTCCATCCTGGGAATGCTGGGAAGCAAATCTATTTTACAAAACTGAATCCAGCAGGATTCCCCAATCATTTCAGTTTTTCTTAACAAACTCTACAGTGCTTTCTGTATGGATAGGTTAAAACGTGTATTCATAAAGAAAAGTTAACAATGGTTTTTTTTCACAATTTTGCAACCTTTTATTTTAGCACAAAATCAAACATGCATTTCAACAAACCAACTAGCATTTACATCAAACTTTACTTAATACTTCATTGCTGTATAATCTCCCACCTCCTATGGCCATCCAGGACAATCTTTTTGCAACATGACCTCATAACTCATGTTTTTCAGGTTTGTTTTGGTGTTATCTTTTCATTTTTATCCTATTTTATATCATTATGTCCTAATTTAATATATTTTTTGGATATTTTCTAATTATTAAATTGTTTTTGTATAAACTTTTAAGATTATTTATCTTTTAGAAAAATATTTTAACGTTTTAATTTTTTTATATATTGATGTACGTTTTTGTATATTTTTTTCATATTTTAATATTTTGAAAAATAATTTTATAAATGTATCTGAAAAGCATATGCAAAATCATTAAAACAAAGTCTATATTATTGGTGTATTTGACAGAGGCAACAAGGCTTTGTTTTGTTTTAAGTTTTTCTTAATTAAAGGAACACTATAAGGTCAGGAACACAAACATGTATTCCTGAGCCTATAGTGTTAAATCCACCATCTAGCCCCCCTGTCCCCTAAATATAGTAAAATCTTATTTTTATTCAAGACTGCAGCTGCTGGCTCTGCCTCTGATCTGCCTGCTTGGCTGACATCATCAGTGATTATCTGCGTCAATAACAATGCTTTCCCATAGGATTGACTGAGACTGTCGAAGAAGGCAGATCAAGGGCAGAGCCAGCACAAGCCAAACACAACCCTGGCCAATCAGCATCTCTTCATAGAGATTCATTGAATCAATGCATCTCTATGCGGAAAGTTCAGTGTCTCCATGCAGAGGATGGAGATGCTGAATGGTAGTGCTGCACACTGTGCCATCTGAGTAGTGGCCAGTAGAGGTATCCCTAGGCTGTAATGTAAACACTGTCTTTTCTCTGAAAAGACAGTGTTTACTGCAAAAAGCTGTACTTGTTCTGGTGACTATAGTGTCCCTTTAAACTTTGATTTCTTATCCCTTAAACTGATTAACAATTTAACATTACAACTCCTTTTTATATTTTTTTCAATATTGTACACGGATATTGATGTATATTTTATTTTATTGCTGATATTGTTTAAAAAGAAACTGGCACTTTTCCTATAATTTGTGTATATCCAAAAACAATCAGGAAATAATGTGTTTACATTATAAGAGTAAAAGTTAAAAAAAATGTAAATAATAATTGTAAATCAATAACTCAAACTTTTACACACTGTTAAAATGTCTAGTATAGTGTTTTACTGTAAAAACAGACTATAAAACAATAATTATAGACAGAATTAGTGTATTTTCTTCAAATACATTAACGAAAAAGATTGCATTGAAATATTAAAAACATGTGACTTAGTTCCAGTCTAATGCTACAGGAGTGCCTGGTCTCCTGACTAAACTTGAAAATTCATCAGATTGTTTTCTCACTTGCATTAGAAGACTAGCCTTTAGAGGACTTTAACTTTCATTGAATTATGTTTTAAAAAGTACGTCAAGAGGGGCTTGGCCTGGCAGCCAACTGAGACGGTCGCATGGTGCTTGAGCTCCTCAGGGAATATCTTTTACTTAGCTGAAAATTTATTTTTTTGTACTCTTTTCGGTGAATACCTTGCTCCCAACCCTGAGGGATACCCTCTTAATCTATTGGCACTCTCTTGCTCGCAGCAAGTGGATGCAGCCGGTGACAATCTTACCTGCGGCCTGCAAAACCAGTAGAAGACAGGGAGGCGGACGATCCTCGGCCTTGACCTGGTGCTCGCATGCCTTGTGCCCCGTTTCCACCCGCCTTTGGAATGGTGGGGGTTAGCCCGGTCCTCACAGAAGATCTTGGCACAATCATCTAACAATAATCTAGTATTCAAGAGCAAGTTGGAGATTTGCGGCCTAACAGATAAAATGGTAGTCCCACCAAGGATTGCCAATATGAATGCCACCCAGCAACCCTCTACACTTGTGGATCCGCTCCTCCTGAAGTTCAACCACATCTGTGCCTTATTATGGGCAAAACTATATGCTAGGAGGCTTACCTCTACTCCTGCAGCCCAGAGCGCGGAACAAGCTCCCTTACTTTCAGCATGACCAGCCTATTTCAAGATCCCTGCTCTCATGCTACCAGCAGTGGGGGGCTGTGGGTGCGAGCTCTGGCTGAAGCCCGGGCTGTCACAACGGACAGCATCAATGCTGAACAGGGGCGGACTCGGACTCCATGGCGGGACCTCATAGGCACCTTTACTTACACGCACGACGGATGGTTTCCTTACTTGGGCATCGGCTAGATGTGTGCTGGCTACTCCATGTGTTCTGGGACTCTCCCATGTCTTGCTGACACCATAATGATGTCTGAGCCGCTCCAGCTCTTGAATAGTTAAATCTCTTGCTTGCCTTAAGCATGCTTTTTTTCTCTCCTTTTGCAATGCCTAATCGCAGCCTAAGCTTTAACATACATGGCACGATACCAATATAATGCTATATAACTGGTTAAAAAGTTTTTCTAAATGGTGCACTACTATCGCATGCCACACACTTGTTCTACTTTGTGATCTCTGAAGCTTGTTTATGCTGTTTGAGCCTGGCAGGCCTGTTTGTAACTATCTGCACTGCATAAATAAAGAATTTTAAAACATTTAAAAAGTACGACAAGCCTATGCAGATGCAGGGCAAAACACAAGTTAGGTTCTTCCTAACCTAGTTACCAGCTTTAGTTTGATATTTATTACACATTTTAGGCAGTAAATACTACGATAGTGTATCAAATAGTGGTCATTGAGTAGTTTAGGTCTAAATGACAAGAAAGTAAGTGATTATAATGGGCAGTAAGGAAACATTTATTGAGATAGAATCCAATGGACTACAGGGAAAATGTTTAAAACTATTCTCTAGTTTACACCTATCTTTCTTGGGGAGATGACAGGGCCTGTCTAATAAAATCTAATGGGAAATTGAGCTACCAAGATATTAGCGACTGTGAAAAATTCAGCAGTAGGCAGTACAGAAGTATAGCATTAAGCCCTATATTACACTTGATAGAGCTTACATCTATAGACAATATTATTCAAGATCGATTCCATCTGAGTGTATTATTAGAATAGCAATCTTGTAGCATTAACATTACTTATTGTTCACAGCAACAAAACATCCAAAAAAAAAAAAAAAACACATTTATATGAGACTCGGTGAGGGGTGGGTGTCAGACAACTCGTTATGATATATTATGTAGGGAATTTGGAGGTCCAGGGTATCCAAAGCTCTTTCAGCCCCTTAGTTAGAGATTCCATCTTATATTGAAACCTTATTTGCTCCATTATTTCTTGCCAAAGTGGTGGGTTAGGAGATTTCCATGCTCTAGCGATATTAATTTTTATTGCCAAAAATATATGCGTCATAATGTATTTTTGTTGTTTATCATTTGTTTTATAGTCCATATTGAACAGAAACATTTCAGGGCTAATTGCTACCTCCTTAAAGATAGTTTTCATTAAGTCTAGCATTTGAGTTTTGATGTTATTCAGGCCCGAACAGGCCCACCATATATGTAGCATAGTGCCCTCTTCTCTTTTACATCTCCAGCATTCCTTTGAATAGGATGGAGATATTTTATGAAGTCTAACCGGGACCATATACCACCTATAGATAATCTTCAAGTGCGTTTCAAGTAAGGATATATTATGTATACTTTGTTTTACTAACATTGTAGCATTTGTCCATTCTTTAAGTGGGAGGGATTTCCCCATATCCCTCTCCCACTTACCAAATGGAGACACATCAACATTATCTAATGTATCAAACAGTTTATTAAATCTAGAGATTCCTCCTTTTTTTTGACTGCATATAATATAGGGTTCAAGATAGTGATCTTTAATCAATATTTTAGTTAAGAGGAAATTCTTGATCCTTAGGTATTGGAATATTTCCCTAGGTAAAAATTTGTATTTTAGTTGTAATTGTGTATATGTCACCAGTTTAGATCCTTCATATAGATTTCCAATTTTTTTAATGCCAGGATGAATCCAAGTTTTAATATTTATATCTGACATAGCATATTGAAGTATATCTATAGGTGTATTAAGCAATATTTTTCCTTTAAGTTTCAGCTTAATATTCAAATATTTTGCAAAATCCACCATATCTCCTATAATTTTATTAGGAAACTTTTCCATATCCAGAGCCCCCAGGTTCAGAAGTCCTAGCCAACCTAAGATATTTAACTTTTGCCCTGGTACTGATTTCTGTTCAATTTTAAGCCAAGATTTAGATATATCTTGGTCCAAATTTAACCATGTCATAAGTTGGGAAGCCCTATTTGCCTCATACATCTTAATCACATCGGGAAATGCTATTCCCCCTTTCCGGTAACTTCTACATAGGATTTCCGTCGCTATTCTGGGTGGTTTATCACACCATATATAGCTAGAAAATAAATTTTGAAAATGCTTCAGGGTGCCCTGTTCGATATTATATGGAATCATCCTAAAAAAGTATATAAGTTTTGGCATTAAGTACGATTTGGTAATGTTAACTCTTCCTATCCAAGATGGTTCTAATCTCTTCATTTTATGTATCTGGGATTGTAGATCCCTATATAGATCATCAAAATTTATCCGAATTGTCTTTAAGGTATTAAATGTTATCTTTATACCTAGATATTCAATTTTATCTTTTACACATTCTATATGAAAATAGGAATGCAAAGTTTCCAACTGTACCTTAGTCAATAGATATGGAAGGACTTGAGATTTATTAATATTAACCTTATAGTTAGAGAATTTGCTGTATGTACAGATATCTTCTAGCAACGGTGGAATTGATAGTAAGGGGTCAACAAGGGTAAGCAGGACATCATCTGCAAACAGAGATATCTTAATATGTTCCTCTTGAAAATCTATTCCTTTTATCTTATCATTCTGTCTTATCATCATAGCCAGTGGTTCAATTGTAAGGATATATAGGAGTGGAGCTAGCGGGCAACCCTGCCTAGTACCATTCCTAATATCAAAAGGATCAGAATCAAAATATGGGCTGCTAATTCTTGCCGAGGAATTCCTATATAAAGACAAGGTTTTATTTCTAAATGCTCCCTCCAGTCCGAAATGGCCCATGACAGAGTCCAAGAATCTCCAATTGACTCTGTCAAAGGCCTTCTCGGCATCCAGGGCGATGATAACAGCTTCCCCCCATTGACCGCTCACTCTATTTATAATATTAAAAATCCTCCTAGTATTATCGGAGGTACTTCTTCCTTTCACAAATCCTGATTGATCCCAATTAATCAAATCTCCCATTACTTCTTTTAGACGATTGGCCAAGATAGCCGAGAATATTTTAATATCAACATTTATAAGTGATATTGGTCTATAATTATCAATTATTAAATTATCCTTATCTGGCTTTGGAATCGGAATAATTGTTGCTAACATCATCTCTTTTGGGAATGGCGCATCACTAGATATTGACGAGAACATCTCTAAAAGAATTGGAGTTAATGTTTTCATATATGTTTTATAAAAAATAGCAGAGAATCCGTCTGGGCCAGGGGCCTTATTTGGTTTTAATTTCTCTATCGCTTCTTCAATTTCCAATTCTCTAAAAGGGGCATTAATATGTTCTAGTTTCTCTAGACTTAACCTAGGAAGTCCAAGTTCCTTAAGAAATCTATCGATTTCTTCATTGCTTGCCTTAACCTCCTCTAAATTATATAGTGAGCTATAGAATGTTGCAAAGGCCTCTGCTATATCTTTAGGTAGATTTACAACCTTTCCTCCTTTAGTCATCAGTTTTTTTATAGATTTATCTCTATATTGATTCTTTATTTTGTTAGAGAGATCCCTATTAATTTTATTATTATTATGATACCATCTTTGTTTAAGAAAGGATAGATTTTTGCCTATCTCCACATATATTTTATCCCTAATAACTAGCTTTATATTATTAATTTCATTTGTTAGTTCCCTGTTTATTGATATTTTATTTAGCCGTTCCAGTTTCGCTAATTTAATCCTCAGGACATGTAGTGATTCACCTTTCTTCCGTTTATTTTCGGAACCAAACTTTATTAGTAATCCTCTTATATAGCTTTTTAAGGTGCACCATACAATTGATGTTGCAACCTCTCCATTATAATTAATTTCTAAGAAATTTTCTAATTCTCTTTTTATTTGGTCCTTGATATATTCATCTTTCAAAAGGCTTTCATTAAGCCTCCACTTAGTCCTTGGAATACTTCCTTCTTTCAACTTAATTCTCAAGGAAACTGGAGCATGATCCGAAATCACTATAGAACCAATTGTGGATTTTATAATATTAATTAAGACACTTTCTTTCACAAAAAGCATATCAATACGAGAATAGGTTTGGTGTACATGCGAAAAAAATGTGTAATCTCTTTCCTGAGGATTCAAGGTTCGCCAGCAGTCAAACATGGAATTTTTGGCTAAAAAATCGGATAAACCTGATGATCCTATATTACAGGTACTATCATTCCCAGAATATTTATGACTTCTATCTTTAGTTAAATCAACAACGCTATTAAAATCTCCTCCCATTATAATATTACCACAGGCGACTTCATCTACAATGTCCATAATTTGATCTAGGAGGGCTGATGGATTATAGTTCGGGGCATATATATTTACAAAGGTAAATGTGAGACCATTGATTTTTATAATTAAAACCTGATATCTACCATTTTTATCAGTTATTGAATGAATAACTTCAAGACTAAATCGATTGGAAATAATGATAGCCGTTCCCCTTTTTTTCTTGTTACCTTCTAAATTTGCCGCATAAACTGTAGGGAATTTTTTATATTTCCATAGTCTATCAGAAGTATCAATCCAATGAGTCTCCTGGATAAAAGCTACATCTATTGAGTTTTCAATTAAAAATTTGTATACAGCTCCCCTTTTTTGAGGTGAGTTCATACCCTGGACATTCCAAGTAATTATTTTAAGGGACATCCCTGATCCAAGAGTCCCCCTCCCATCCCAAACCGAGTCTCAAAAATGCTATAATGTTTCAGAAGATTAAATAACTATATATCATTGTAGTAATACTAAGGAAGTAATATTGATATTTACAAAATCAATATAATAACTGTCTATTTGACTATGTATAAAAGGAAAGGAAAACATTGATAAATAAAATAAATATTAAAAAAAAAGAATAGCAATCTTGTAGATATAATGGATTTAGGTTCATCTGGCACCTAGTGTTTTGTGTTCTATTTTAGCTACTCTATAATATAGATTTAGGATTGAAAGGTCAAAATATGATAGTTGTAATTTTTAATAAAACATGGACAGTATTTATCCAAAAATGATATCTTAAAACTATAAATCTAAAAATGATCTATGCTAGTCCCATGGTAGTATAACATTACCACATATACTTTCTTGATGTTTTTTGGGGGGGTGGAGGGCGGGGGCTTCTCTCAGACCACCATTTCTATGTTTCTATACATACAATTTTAAAATACTTTTTTTGAGTACTAAGTGTCTCTCTTTTCATAACATAATTTAATAAAAAGTATTTACTACACACACAACTATTAAAACTACTGCTCTAATGCAAGTGATACACAGTCCACTGTATTATCTTTTCTCTTAGGGTTGGATCCCCTTTCTTTACATTACCTTTTCTCCATCAGATCCTTAGCCCTCCCAGGTTGTGATATATTTACCAGCATGTTATTCCTGTTAGTTGATGTTCATGATGAGTAGGACTATAAAGACTCCAGTTTCAGTGCAAATTAAAACTCTAGTCTCAGTGCAAATTTAAAAAGGCCCAGGCTTTAACCTCTTTCCTGTAACTCCCTACATAACAGTTAAGTGCCAGCAATGGGGTGCGGAGTAAAATGCATGGTCAGTATAAAACACAGTAGCCACCATTTTATATATTTCTTTTGATTCACAAACCCAGTTGGGGGAGATCTTCTGATCCCCCCCCCCCCAGTTGGCTCAAACCCATTTTGGCCCACAGAGTACACTGACAAGCACATATACTGACTGACATAGAAGAACATATATAGATTGACACTCTGACTGACAAGCAAACATATCTTTCAGTTGAAGAAGCTGCAAGAGTCCCACAAAACATGGATAGCCACACAAAAATGAAATTTCACAGGTGATGTAATCCTTGTGAATTATGGGAATCTGTCATTTGAAATAACAGGCAAATAATGTAAAATATGTATAGACCGATAGTTCGGTATATACCGAGACTATAAATGCTCACTAAACAGAAAATGTAATTTAACTAGATAAAATAAAATAAAGAGCATCCTATTTAATAATAAAAAAAAAAAAAATTAAATCTCCTACCAGAATTCACTGCTGGTATAGAGAAACAGGAAAGAAACAGTT
The DNA here is from genome assembly GCA_933207985.1 of Pelobates cultripes. Taxonomy (NCBI): domain Eukaryota; kingdom Metazoa; phylum Chordata; class Amphibia; order Anura; family Pelobatidae; genus Pelobates; species Pelobates cultripes. Next base: position 199,694,658 of record OW240917.1, on the reverse strand, counting down.
GCTGACAAGAAAATTATACAGAATTTCTATAAATGTTGCCATTTCTCAATGTAAATAAAATAGTATACGCATTATCCAGTGTAAGGAGGTCTGTTTATCTACATATAGAAATATATTTAGGCATTTTATTTTACAGATCACTCCAGCTCATGGCATAGTAAAGAGAGACATAAACTGGTCCTTAACATGCTTTATTTAGGACTAGAGTTTAACAATGTTTCGGCTCAGAAAAAAGCCTTTCAAGCTTGCTAAACTCTGTTCCTAAATAAAGCCTGCTAAGGACAAAACCATATGTGCTCGGACCTTCTCTTTACTATTTAGATAACATTGAGATTTGCCCTTCCTGCCTGGTGGCATCACTGTGGAAGAGTTTGCACTGAATTGCATGTGCTATTTCATGGACAATTGTCCAGCTCATGACATAACAAATGATCCTCAAACATTTGTTTTTGATGTTCTGGAAATATTTGATTGCATAGTTTGCATTGTAATTCGGAATTCTGGTGACTGTGTACGTGTCCACCATGCCTTTGCAACTGAAAATTAAATTGAAAGAACACAATTACAAAAATGATGACTATGAAAACAGTCTTATATTAAATTAGCAATGACCAAAGACTGAAGAATTTAATTTTATATCACAGAGTATTCAGCCTAAGTTATATCCATAAAAGTGGGACAAAAAACACAGCAGGTATTAGTAGAATCATTGGATACAAAAGCTATCAGGCTACTATGTGCCAGTCATAAATGTACCCTTGCCACCATTATAGTTAATGAATTGAGTGCTTCTCTATTCTTACCTCTCCTGACGAAATGCCATACATATCGCCTGAAAAACATAAACAGATTTTATTCAATAAAACATTATTAATAAAATACTCAGCAAATGGGCTTTAGGTTTGCAGTCTACACTGAATTAGGGAGCCAACTGGCAGAACAAGAGTAATGCACCCAGTATTTGGTGGTTCATGTATACTGGGTGAAGCAAATGGCACACAATTAGTCTATTGAATCTCTGGAATCTCTGACATAAATTGGTATAGCTGGTAATCTACACTAGTAATGTACACAATTCATGTGTCATATTAGCAATATTATTATTACTATTTATATAGCACCAATCCACAACACTTTATAATTTAAATATTGGAATACTGAGATATACATGTATAAAATATATATAACGATCACGAAGTAAAACTCTCACTGGACTTTTTCAACCAAATTCAAATATTTATTGTGAGTACACTCACATTACATCAACATTTTACTTTATGAAAGGCTGTAATCTGGCAGTGCCACAGGATCAAATCCAACTGAACCACATACCCTATAACACACTCATCCATCACTTATACAAAGAATTGTGAATATAAAAGTGATATCACATAAGTTATATACTATTCACTGAGAGAGTCTCCCACTATTAAAATTACTAAAACTACAAGATTCCTTACATAGTTTGGATCAATAGCTGTCAGGCCACAGTATCTGATGCCAAGTAACAAGAGGTTCACAAGAGAAATATCACTAAACGATACCGGAATACACAAGGAACCAAGCAAAAGTAGTATACCGCCAGATAAGCAATGCATCATATCACATATAAAAATAATTTGGCCACCAAATGGGAAGTGTCATGTGAACATAAAATAGAGTGCAATATAGGATATCTTACCCAAGTGTAGATACATTGTATACAAGCTATGTAATCAGCATTGAATAGCTACAAATTTTTCCTTGAATTCAGTTTGTTCCTTTTGAGAATCAGTATGCTACTTTTTGGGTGGTAAAACACATATGTTCATTGTAGCTGTTCAACGCTGATTACATACATACATTATAAGGTGCTGCTCGGGGCTAATTCATACAACATACAATAATTAATATTTTTGAATTAGATTTACAAATGATTTAATATTTTGGCTAAATGTTTAACATTATTTAATATTTTGAAATGTATTTTAATATTTTGATTTTTTTTATGTATTGCTATTTTTATATAAATATGTATTTATTTATTTTATATTTTAATTTTTTGAAAATATTATATATTTTTTTTTATTTTTTTTTATTTCAAGAATTATGTTTATTGAATGTCTTTACATTACATAAAATAAAAATGCACATAGATAAAACAGAAGCATAAGATAAAGGGCATGCCAAGCAAGGTTGAAAATATTATTTTAAAAGTGTGTCCATGAATATGAAATTATTATTATATTATGATAAATATTAACTCATTTAAAAAGCTTATACATTAAATATTAACCTGGGGCCTATGTTTTTTCAAGGGGCCAGCTCAAATTTTAGGAGCCACAGGATTATTCACCTAAGTGAGATTTGTAGATAATTTAAAATGAATTTAAATTTTAAGGCAAAAGTAGCCAAGCTAAAAGCATAATTGATTTGGAGATGTATTTTCCAATGTGGCTAATTTGACTTTCATTCTGAAATTCACTTTGAATTAATTCTAAATTCTATTTAATTGTCACTTTATTGAATAAACCTGAATATATTTCACATAGCCAACACCTAAATGCAGCCTTCAGATGGATACACTGTTTTCGAATTACAGACAATATTCCTCATTGATACTATAAACACTACTCAGGTACTGTTATGAAGCATGTGCAGCACTCATACCAGGATTGTCACTAAGATCCACTGGGCCCTCGTCACTGCACCCTAAGGATTACACCTAAGTGTGATTGAAGTGGTTGATTAAGTGTTCTATGTATGTGTGGAGTTGGCTAATTATGATTGTGGGCTGGTTTAGTATGACTGAGTGTGAGATTCGCTTAGAGTGATTGAGTGTAGAGTTGGCTAAGTGTGATTACATGTTTAAGGGACTGAGTGTGATTGTGTGTGGGGTTCATTGAGTGTGCTTGTGTGTTGGGTGTTGTGTGGTTTGGTTTTTTTTTGTTTGTTTTTTTAAAGTGTTTTTACCCCATCCTGCTTATCTTTCCACAGGAAGGGGAGAATAATCCCTAGCAGTCCAGTGGGGTCTGATCCCTGGTGGTCCTTTAATGCTACTGACTGCTTTCCTGGTGATCCAGCGAGGGAGCATGTGGTCTGCACCTCTGGTGGTAAAGCCATTTTTCCACTCATGCACACATTACCTACACTCACCACTTAGAGCACATGCAGAATTCACATATAATACACAGATATTCACATCTACTATGTAAACAATGGATTGTATTATGTGGACCCATACAGTGCCATACAGAATCTCCTCATTATTACCCTTGAATGTAGTCATTCTCTAGGCACCATGGTGAGCTGGGACTGGGGTTTGTCCTGACATAGGTAAGTGGTGTAGCTGAGGCAAAGTATTTTACCAGAAGAATAAAAGTGAACAGGTTTTGATCATACAAAATGTGTCATGCATCTCATACATAATAGTAAGACATGTGAGACATTACGGAATCAAACTCATCATGATCTTGAAATTCTAGTATTAAAAATTTGTATTATGGGGCGGGCCTAACCATCATGGCGGAGAGATGTGTTTCTCCTGGGCTCCCGCACAAACCTGGCAATTTGAGCACATTACAACCGGTTCCAGCGAGACAAGCGACTGATCTGAGCACCCACAGTCCCCCCACACCGGGTGGCGTGCAGTGGGGTAATCGAGACCCGCTGGCGCCGCGGCCGACATTGCGGCCTGGCAAGCATCGGACAGGGGAGACGGCCGCTCACATGACCTGGAGCTGCCTGGACGCTGTGCACGGCACGAGCAAGCCCCGTTTCCCCCCCCAGGACCGGTGGGGGTGATCCCGGTCCACTTAAGAGACACAACATAGAGCAGGCAGAGAAATGGAGGGACATTGCAGGAGCAGAAGGCGCGAGTGGTCCTCCACACAAGATGGCGGATAATGCTTGTGGCAAAGGATCCAACGAAAAAGCACCTGATGTAGTGACAAAATTGCAGGGTCACTTTGAAGCATTCTGGAGAAAGCTTCCAAAGCATACCCCAGAGAGTGACTCACCGATACCCTCTCGATCCGCTCCTCGAGCTCTGAAAACCTCTCCACGTGCTCACACCTCTACACAGAGGCAAGTATTCTCCAGCGAAAGCCGCACCACGGGACCTCGGCTAGCCCCTATACCCACGCGACGCAGACACCGGTGGAGGCTCAAGCGGACCGCAGTGGCGGGCACCCAGAGACCACTCAACCGGCAACACCCTCAGAAGCAGAGGTCTGATTCCAGACCGCAGAGGGAAAACCCCAGATATCAGGTGCAGAACACAGCACTACACCTCAACGAACACCCTACTCACCCATGGCACGTCGCCATGCCTGAGCCGCAGGGTCTTTGGACATTGACTACATCATGGGGCTATGACCTACCCAGAACTGGCGAGGGTTAACCAAGACTCAGGTCCCCCCTCTTAGTTATTAACCATCATCTGGGTTATTGTTACACTTTCCAATGGGCTTCAAAACGGCTACCATGGGACTTTAGCACATCCAGCCCTTCAGTTAAGGACTCTTACATTTCTGTACCTTTTTTTTAGGGATGTATATTGCTATTCATCTTTCAGATGCAGCCCCAGCTAGCATGTGTTAAGTTAGAATTATTATTTTATTTTTATTTTTTGCTCCTGCCAGATTCACATCTTAAACATTACCCATCAGGCTCTGTAATTAGTCTTAACAAATGGTGCAGCACACCAGCTAGGCATAAAGCCCTAAAGCTGCCAACCTCCTCTGATTTATATTGTTATCTTTTATGATTTGGTATCTCCTGCATAAAAGGTAATGGGTGAGTGGAATTGATACAGTTACAAGGAGCTTGCCGCCGAGGTCCTGTTTATTTAGAAAACGTAATCTTGCTGATAGCATCAAATTTGTACCCACCATAGAAACACAACTTAACTTTATATATTTTTCTGGCATATGGTCGTTTATTGTCTGCCAACGCCTAGACAGCTTCTACCTAACGTAAACCCCAACATGTATAACCTGGGTATAATGCTAACCGCCTAGTATATAACCTGTTCCTCGCATTAATGTCTCTCAACGTATAACTAAACATACTGTTACCTTATGTTGAAATCTCTGCTACGATCTCACAAGTTAACTACTTAAAGCATGCATAAACTACTGCACATAGTTTGTTTAAAACATAACATTTTAAAAATGTGCCGATATTCTCATGCCACAAATGTACAACTACTGTGTTTATATCTTTTGAATATGCTGTTGTGGCATAGACAAACGTTTTGTTACTCTCTGCACAAAGAAAAAGAAAGAATTAAAAAAATAAATTAGTATTATTAGGATTCTTATATAAATATATATATATATATATATATATATATATATATATATATTATTCCACTGGTTTAAGGTGATACACTTACAAGATGTATCCTGCAGAAGATCAAAGTAGGAACTAAGGTATTTTATATTTTAAATATCATTATTTCCATATATGGGGTTTCCCAGTAGGTACAGTCAACACATGACTACATGCATTTGGCAGAAAGGTGTGATTTACATGGCACAACAAATGTGCCTTTTTTCATATTTTTAATTTTGCCTGCCAACAGTCCTAGTCCTAACCTAGGTATAAGGGTAGAAACAAATTTCATCTCAGAATAGACTATAGTAGGGGTTTGCCTGTAAATGTTATAACCATAAGTGCCTTAGATGTAAATCTGGACCTGTTATCTGAGCATACCTTCATATGGGTTTCCATAAAACAGGGAAGATCCTTGGGAAGGAGGTGAACACGCGCTGTTATTATGAGGTATTTGATGAAGAAAGTCAATTTCTTCAAGATTTTTCTGAAACAAGACAGAAGAACACATTGATTGGTTTTCTTATTATGCATTTGAGTTATGAAACTGTTCACCACTTATGATGTGTGCCAATATTATTGAAATGTGTATTGGTGAGGCGTTTAACCTAACAGAGTTTATTGTTGCCCACCAACAATTAGGGACAGTCTTTCCATACAGACAAACTAGAAGGCTGTATTAAGGATAAAGGATACACTTTTTTCCATTGCAACTGTGGAGTATTTTACAGAAGGCAGGTTAATGAAAAGTGGCAGTTGCCAATATCATAGACATAAGAAACATTGTGACAATTTGTTGGTGGACATCGGGCATTGCATAGTCATGTAGAAGAAACCATTCCTGTTTTTTTGGATTGTGCAGTCAGAAAGACACAGTGTCTGCTCGTTGCATTATAGTGGGAAATCAATAAAAGCAATTAAAGGAATACTATAGGGTCATGAACAGAAACATGTATTCCTGACCCTATAGGCCCCTGTCCCCCCTTGCCTCACTAAATATAGTAAAATCTTACTTTTGTTCAAGTCTGCAGCTGCTGGATCTGCCCCTGATCTGCCTGATTGGCTGACATCATCAGAAATGTTGTTCTGAGACAATCACAATGCTTTCCCATTGGATTGGCTGAGTTTGTCAAGGAGGCAGAGCCAGCACAAGTCAAACACAGCCCTGGCCAATCAGCATCTCTTCATAGAGATGCAGAACTTCTGATCTTTCCACCCTCAGGTGTTACTACGCCTGTGTCTGTCTCCCTCCAAGTCAACGGCGCCACCATCACCTCTACCTCGAAGGCTCGCTGCCTGGGTGTTCTTTTTGACTCCAACCTCTCCCTCATGTCCACTCAATCGCCAAATCCTGTCACTTCCATCTCAAAAACATAGCGCGCATCCGCCCCTATTTTAATCCCAGATGCGGCTAAGGTGCTGGTCCATGCTCTTGTTCTCTCTTGCCTGGACTACTGCAATACTCTTTTCAGTGGTCTTGCGTGTTCCCAGATTGCACCATTGCAATCTATAATGAATGCGGCGGCAAGGCTCATTTTCCTGTCCGCTCGCACCTCCCACGCCTCCCCGCTCTGTCAGTCTCTGCATTAGCTCCCAGTTAGCTATAGGGCTCAATTTAAAATTCTGGTGCTTGCTTACAAGTCACTACATAATGCTGCTCCAACCTACCTAACCAACCTACCTATCAACCTACCTATACCTACGTATATCCGCTGTCCGTAATCCAATTATCTCCCAAGACAGAGGCAAATCGCCATTATACACGTGAGGACACAGAGACAGTAAAATACATTAAAACATATAATATTACATTTACTACACCAACCCCATACATGTCACATATCCTCAGATAGCTTAGATCTGAGCGCACATAACCACCGAATAGCGCTCAGATCACACACATACAGTTCAATTGCCATGGAGCCAAAGTCTTTAATTACACGAATAGGCTCCATGGCATAGCTATCTGGGTTAAAACATTCACTTAAGCAAAGTCCCGATCAATCCAGCGTTTGTTTAAACAACCGAAATAGAATCAGGGAAGGCTGGAGGCTGGAGGCTCAGCGGTGCCTGCACGTATTAGTGCACTGATTCTGGGCTGAGCACTGCTGGCCGTCTGGGGAGATCCATAACACCGCCAGCGGGTTACAGTCAATTAAGCTTCGGTTAACCGCAGCTACTGGGTGGTCAATTGACGGCACACGCTAGCTTCCCAGTTTAACAGGGGAACACATAGGGACTGTACAGGCAGGGAAATATACCGAACAAACAGACGAATGGAGGAAAAATAAATGTAATCCATATACAGACAATTCTGTTACACATCTCCCTCCTTGTTTGACACTCCGGCAGACCCGGCTTGACCCTTCTCGGGTCAACTTGGGGATGTCCAGAACTCGGGTGCTGAGCGATGTCTATTTGCCGGGACAACCCATCAGCATTGCCGTTCTGCTTACCGGGTCTATAACTGATGGTAAAATTGTAAGGTTGTAGGGCCAGACTCCACCGTAGCAACCTGCCATTGTCTCCTGAGACCCGGTTAAGCCAGACCAATGGGTTGTGGTCGGTAATAAGAGAAAATTCCTGCCTGTACAGATAAGGGGTTAACTTTTTCAGTGCCCAGACCAGGGCTCTACACTCTTTCTCGACTGCCGCATAACTCACTTCCCTGGGTAGCAGTTTCCTGCTTAAGTATGCGACAGGGTGACCCTAGATGCCCGGCTAATGGCACATCACGCCCAATTCGCAGAATCTCTAGCCGGTATTGCTGGGGCATAACCAGCTGGCGTTTCTGCGAAGGGGCTTTACTTTTCTGGGACGGCTTAGGGACCCTATATAGTCTATCCCCTACCCACTCATAGCGCTCTCCGTCTACTCCCTCTTCCCCGGAATCTGCCTTAGCCCTGTACTTGGATACAGTCGGGTCCTCCTGGGTTTCCCTCCCAAAGGTCTCGGGTGTATCCCAACCTAAGGGGGCCTGGTCCACTGTACATGTCGGGGAAGAGAGTCTTACCTGGGTCTCAGCAGCAGGTGAGTTGGCTCCGGCAGCACGGATCTGGGCATGGGTGGTCACAGGGTGGGCTTCAGCATGGCCCGTCGGGGCATAAGCGGACAAAAGGGGGCCAAATCATTCCCCAATAGGACGTCTGCAGGCAAGTCTTTCATAACCCCCACATGAACATGTCTAGAGCCCACCCCCCAGTCCAGGTGGACCCGGGCCTCAGGAAGCCTAAACACGGTACCTCCAGCTACCCGTACGGCCACGGTGTCCCCGGTGTGCTGATTTTCTTGGATGAGGTCCTTCTGCAACAGTGTCATAGTAGCACCAGTGTCTCTCAATCCGGTTTCTGCTTTGCCATTCACCTTGACCGTTATCCGGTTATCTGGGCTAGCCTCATGCAGGATACCCCAGCACTCTTCCTCCTCAACATAATGGGCAGCCGGTACTGCTGGCCGGGGTTTCCCCCATGCTGGTCCCCTCCAGGACTGGGACTGACTGGCTGGAGCTAGGGGACAGTCTACCTTGCGATGTCCCATCTGGTGACAACCATGGCATTTTATGTGCTGGAAGAAATTCCGTGGATTGTACCTCGGTGGTTGTGGTTGTTGGCTTGTTGGAGGGGGTGCTGGAGATCTGTATACCGGTGCCAGGGCTGCTGGCACTGGCCTGTACTCCGGGCGAGGGGCAGCTTTGGGTGCCGGGTTATCCAGCTTGCAGGATTCGTCAGCCAAGCGAGCTGCTTCAGGTAGTGTGAGTGGCTTTCTGTCCCGGACCCATTCTCTTACCCCTGCAGATAGTCTTTCATAGAAATGTTCCAGCATGAACAGCTGCAGCATCTCCTCTCTGGATACCGCCTGGCATCCAGTGACCCAGTGGACGGCCGTGCGGTTGATACGGCATGCCCACTCGCTATATGAATCCCCACTCAATTTGTTAGTGTCCCTGAACCTCCGCCGGTACGCCTCTGGGGTGACAGCATACCTGGCTAAGAGGGCTTCTTTCACGGCTGGGTAGCTGGTAATCTCCCCATCTGGGATGGCTCGGAAGGCTTTGCTTGCCCGGACGGAGAGAGTCCCAGAGAGAATAGTGACCCACTCCTCTGCGGGTGTAGGGCACACTGTCTTTCAAAGTCTGCCAGGTACCCATCAATCTCCCCCTCAGCTTCCACAAAGTTTTTAAATGCAGCGAAGTGTACCTTTCTCTTCCCCTGGTTGTTAGGTACCTCTGCTGCTGCAGCACCTCTTTGCTGGAGTGCCTGGTTCGCCATCACGGCTTCTTGGACCCACTCAATAATATCCGGTGTAGGGTTGGGGCCAAAGTGTGCCAGCCTCAGGACCGCCCGGTTGAAGCTAATTTCATCGGGTGTCAAGTCCATAATGCTGGGCACGTTAGCTTCTTGTGCTCCGTCCATCTTAAGCAGCTGTGCAATAATCTCTCTTTTTCTCAAGTTGCTTGCTGGTCGTCCTCTGTGTTCCAAAATATCCTTGAGAGTGGCACGTTTCAGTCTCTCATAAGGTACTTCCATCCGTCTGAGTTGTGTAGCTGACCTTCTGGGCTCTGAGGACCATCCCATAGGTACAGCTACTGTAGAACTCCCAAACTGGAACCAGGGAATGCTCCAAACTCGCGAACAATATACCCAAGAGTACTCCAAACTCCCGAATAGCTGCAATAGTAATCTCACGAATAGCTGCTAACAGACGAACACACACAGCATCCAAGCAGCTTACATTCCCAGCAATCAGTCTCTAACCGCGTACAGTAAATCCCCTCAATCACGAGACCAAGCTCCGTATTGAGGGTAAAACAGGATTCTGGTTTATTGAGGGCTACCTGCCCGGTATTTATGCAGGTCTCCCACCTGGTGGACACTCCCCTAGGGGACCAGATGGAAGACTGTAACACAGACAGACATGTATCACATTCAGACACACAGAAGTAAAACATCCCCACAATGCATCCTAATTTCCCTCCCTCTATCCTGGAGATAATTGGGAAGTAATCCAATTATCTCCCAGGACAGAGGCAAATCGCCATTATACACGCGGGGACACAGAGACAGTAAAATACATTAAAACATATAATATTACATTTATTACACCAATCCCATACATGTCACATATCCCCAGATAGCTTAGATCTGAGCGCACATAACCACCGAATAGCGCTTAGATCACACACAAACAGTTTAATTGCCATGGAGCCAAAGTCTTTAATTACACGAATAGGCTCCATGGCATAGCTATCTGGGTTAAAACATTCCCTTAAGTAAAGTCCCGATCAATCCAGCGTTCGTTTAACCCCTTAAGGACACATGGCATGTGTGACATGTCATGATTCCCTTTTATTCCAGAAGTTTGGTCCTTAAGGGGTTAAACAACCGAAATAGAAGCAGGGAAGGCTGGAGGCTGATCGGTGCCTGCACGTATTAGTGCACTGATTCTGGGCTGACCACTGCTGGCCGTCCGGGGAGCTCCATAACACCGCCACCAGGTGGCGGCTATGTGTAACCGCAACCACCCAGTACAGTCAATTAAGCAGTTAACCACAGCTACTGGATGGTCAATTGACGGCACACGCTAGCTTCCCGGTGGTCGCGCCTTCGTGCGGCTTTCGGTAGTTTAACAGGGGAACACATAGGCGCTGTACAGGCAGGGAAATAAACCGAACAAACAGACGAATGGAGGGAAAATAAATGTGATCCAAATACAGACAGTTCTGTTACAGCACTATATAAATAATAAAATAATAATAATAATAATAGAGATTTATTGAATCAATGCATCTCTATGAGGAAAGTTCAGTGTCTCCATGCAGAGGGTGGAGACACTGAATATAAGTCACACTGTGTAGCACTGCCCCAAAAAGCACCTCTAGCAGCCATCTGAAAAGTGGCCAGTGGAGGTAACCTTAAGCTGTAATGCAAACACTGCATTTTCTCTGAAACAAACAGTGTTTACTGCAAAAAGTCTGAAGGTAATGAATACTCACCAGAACAAATACAATAGCTCTAGTGATTATAGTGTCCCTTTAAGTGAAAACATACAAGATGATTGATTCCTGTGCCAATGAAAATATATTTTCTTAAATGTATGCAACAAAAGACAAATAAAATGTGCAAATGGAACTCTTTGCCTTTTTATGTCAGTTGAATTAGCCTTCTGTGGAATATGTCACAATTTTTGATTCCCAAACAAAAACAAAGCAGGACAAATCTTACAGGTACAGTTTTCGTAGTGTACTTATTGAGGCACTAATGTTCTTACTAGTACATTTCTGTGCTTTGCACAAGATGTACTAGAAATGTGGCCTAGAGAAAAGATGCATTATTGCATATGCTCTCATATGCATTCCTAGATACCATCTTACCAGAGTAGTCTGGTATATTTCAAATTTAACGCCACAGTAGCTGAACTGGAAGCGTAGCTGACTTTAAGAATTTATTCCAGTTTGGCCTTAAATTTGAAATTCACTTTGAATTCCCAACAATTCTTACTTTAGTTTATAACCCTGTTAATATTTTCTTTCACTACGGTACTGTGTGCTAATATGTGAGTCTTTGCATATATGTGCCTTGGCATGATTATTACATCCATGAAACTGTTGGTTAGAGGAGCATTAGCGTCTAGACCAGGCATAGGCAACCTTCGGCACTGCAGATGTTTTGGACTACACCTACACCACATGATGCTTTGCCAGCAATTGTGTGTAAGCGCATTATGGGGGATATAGTCCACAACATCTGGAGTGCCAAAGGTTGCCTATTCCTGGTCTAGACAGTAGTAATCCACGGCCATATCTGTTCCCTGACATGCAATTTTGTGTTGTGTATTTCTCATTGATAGATCTATGCCTAGATTTTCCTACCCAATTTTCGAAATGTTGACATGTCTAACGTTGAACCATCACACACATTATGTATTACCTTCTGTACTTCCTTCAGGTGAGAAATTTCAACATCTAGTAGGGAATTCTTACATTCGAGACCTTTTACTTCTTCTTCCAGGTTTAAAATACAATGCTGCAGAAGGACAAACATTCTTTGATCTATGGGACATCATGCACACTAATCGCCAAACAGATTATGCCACCTTATCAATCGACCAATGTCAGCAAATGAGTTGTATTAGTCTGCAAGACGTCTGCTATTCTGTACTGTTTTTGTTTTCTGATCAGAACTCACCTCTCGCAGTGTGTTGGTTTTTTTCTGGTTTTAGAGCACAACTCTGGGTGAAACCATTTTGGAATTGGCATATTACAGTTGTTATGTAATAGCAAAAGAAAATATGTGATATCTAAATACTTTGAAGAATCTTCAGATATATCTGGGTTTCGGGGTCATAGGCAATTGTGGCTGGCACAGTTTAAAGACAGTAGAAAGCAGGTTATGACTCCTCACTTGTTGGGCTCTGCCCACCTAACCTAAATTTTCTCAAACACTGAAATACCATGCATGTAAACATTCATTTATTTGTGAAACAACAACCACTTTAAAGAGATCTGACTCTTTAGAGATCTGATTCTTGTTTATGCTCCTGTTTGTGTCTTTGACTTCGGCTTGTTTCTGACTATTCTGACTATTTCTATTAAATTCAATCATTCTAAGGCCTGGTAATATGTTTATAACTTATAGTCTATTCTATGTTTTTTACTTAATTCTGCATGTTGGGCCACAGCCCCATCCTGACATCCAATTATTTCCTAAGGTAAAACATTGGATTGGCTGAGATAATCGAATTTGCCCAGGACGCTGAGCATGGACTGTGCCATAAGCAAGTAGAAGGGGCACCTATAGTGGGTTGGTGTGGTACTCAGCCCAATAGGAATCTGGTCAGGATTCCAAACCTACACAGAAAAAATGGGAATTGGGGGCACACAAAACCATGCATTTTTAAGTAATGGTACTTGCCCTTTGGAGGTGGCCAAAGGAACGCATAATTTGAGAAAAGTCTCTATAAGTTTAAGTAGTAAGTTTGGCAAGTTAGCATGTAAATCTCCCATGTTAAAATTAGTGTAGGAACCACCGATATTGGAGTACAGTGACGTATTGGTGGGCTTAACACCAGAGGCGCAACTAGAAACAACTGGGTGCAGGTGCAAAAATTGCATGATTAAGGCTCTGCTGAGCTGAAACATCGCACCTAACAATTTCTGTGGGGTGGATTACCCGTAAATAAAATTACCATCCTTACTGTTACCATAAAACTACCATCCTTACACACACACAAACACATTCATGCACACTCTCACAAATGAATTTAATTATGTGAGGCTCCCATCCAGCCTCCCTACCTGTTGGAGGGCTGGTGTGGGTCCTCTCCCTGGGGTCCAGTGTGGGGTAGATTCTCTCTCCTCTCGCGTGCTGTTTAGTATGCCGGGGCTGGAATGATGTCATATTCGGCTCCCAGCATCACAGAAGGCACCCGAGGGAGGAGAGAGGAACTGCAAGATCAGCTTGCCTCATCTCCCCCCCAGGTCAGGCATATATCGGCAGAGTAGGCCTGCCATGTGGGGTAAACAGGTGCCTACTCTGCCTTACTGAATAAACGCCACATCGGGGGAGCCCTAAGCAGGGCAGGCGCATCCACCTTAGGGCGCACTGGCTCTGGGGGTGCAAGATTCGAATGAGCACAGCGCTCCCTCCTGTCAGTCACTCAATATGGTGTGGATGAGCAGAGAAAACTGCAGTACAGGATCTTCCGTTTCCTGTACCCGGCCGGACTGACAGGAAGTGCTTACTGAAAGAGTACTTCCTGTCAGACCGGCCAGGTACAGGAAACAGATGCTCCTGTACTACAGTCCGCTCCACTATGATACAAGAGAGGTAGGAGGCACACGAGGGAGGAGAGGGGAGGACTACTAAGTGGAGGGGGGAGAGGACCACTAAGGGACATGTAAGGGAGGGGAGAGAAACACTAAGGGACAAGGAAGGGAGGAGAGAGGAACACTAAGTGGCATGGAGGGGACAGTAGAGGAAAACTAAGGGACAGGGAGGAGAGAGGGACACTAAGAGACAGGAAAGGAATTGGAGAGGACCACTAAGGGACATGGAGAGGAGAGGAGGGAAGGGGAGGGGAGATGAACACTAAGGGACATGGAGGGGAGAGTGGCAGGAGCCTGAGCATGGGGAGAATGAGACACAGAGGGACATGAGGGGTGAGAAATAAGCAAAGTGGTACCTGGGGGGAGAGATACACACAGAGGGGCTGGAGAAGGAAAACAAAGACATACAGAGGGGCTAGGGGCAGACAGATGGGTTGGCGGTGAAAGAAAAACACACAATGGATCTGGGAAGAGTAAAAGGCACAAAGGGGTGGGAAAAAAGGAGACACACAAAGGGCTGGGGGAGTAAGACACACAAATGGGGCTTGTAAGAGATCACAAGGGAGGTGTAAGACACATAATGGGGGAAAATATGAGATAAGATACACTAAAGGGGGTGTGCTTGGCTACCAAAATTTAATTAACTATTTGGCATATGTTGCAATCATGATTGTTTATCATTGTTATTTGTATCAAGTCCTTGAACTGTACCTACACAAGAGACAAGCAACTTAAAGGACCAATATAGTGCCAGGAAAACAAACTTGTTTTCTTGGCACTATAGGGTCTTTAGGTCCCAGCCACCCTCAGGGTCTCACTCCTGCTGGGCTGAAGGGGTTAAACACTTACCTTTCTTCAGCACTGGGATCCCTCGCGCTGCTGAACTCTCCTCCCTCTGCCGACGTCAGCACCGAATGCGCGCGCATTCTAACAGTCCATAGGAAAGCATTTCTCAACGCTTTCCTATGGACGTCCAGCGTCTTCTCGCTGTCATTTTCACAATGAGAAGCGCCTCTAGCGGCTGTCAGGTAGACAGCCAGTAGAGGCTGGATTAACCCTAGTGTAAACATAGCAGTTTCTCTGAAACTGCTATGTTTACAGCTGCAAGGTTAATACTAGATGGACCTGGCACCCAGACCACTTTATTGAGCTGAAGTGGTCTGGGTGCCTATAGTGGTCCTTTAAATGAAGAAGCCTACTGAGAAGGCAGCCTTGGAAAGTTTTTGGTATATAATAACTATTACATTATGTAATACTGAATAATAAAGCAATCTGTTTACATTTTATTTGGGTTGTCTCCCTCGTTACAAATTAAAACTTTTGAGTATAATTTTTTTAATTAATTACTTAAGTGACATTTCACTAAATGGGCGGAAGTGGAGACATAAGAAATATACATTTAAGATCAAAATGTCTCTGTGAAAAATTCTTCAAATAAGCCTATATGTTGCATGTTAATACGTTTTAGCTGTTGATCTGGGTTACTAAAACAAAGCAGTTGTTCTATATCCCTGAGACCAATTTTGTACCAAGTCAGG
Organism: Pelobates cultripes; assembly: GCA_933207985.1. NCBI lineage: Eukaryota > Metazoa > Chordata > Amphibia > Anura > Pelobatidae > Pelobates > Pelobates cultripes. The sequence continues at coordinate 199,678,980 of OW240917.1, read as the reverse complement.
TCTGAATTACATGGCTCCCAAAATGATTGTCCACCACCTTCAAAACTTACCTTCTGTTGATCTGTTTTATTTTCCAAAATGGACAATGCTTTTTGAGTTTCTTTCAATTGTCTGTTAAATTCCTCCTCTCTACATTTCTACACAGAGAACATAGGAGAACAAATATTACATTGAGCGTTTAGTGAGAGTAGATCAAATCAAATTTATAAACAAAATACTAACTCTGTATCCACATTTAGCAAATACAATAATCTGCTTCCATACCTGCTCATTTAGTTTTTTCTGCAACATCGCATTTTCATCTTCCAGTTTCTGGAAATGTTCCTTAAATATAAGCAGCAAAACATCAAATTGATACTCTAAGCACAAAAACTACTTTAGCTTAATAAAGCAGTTTTTGTGTATAGATCATGCCACTGCAATCTCACTGCTCAGTTATCAGCCACTTAGGAGTTACATCACTCTTCTTTCTGTTAAAGGACCACTATTGTGCCAGGAAAACAAACTCGTTTTCCTGGCACTATAGTGCCCTGAGGGTGCCACTCCCGCCGGGCTGAAGTTGGAGGAAGGGGTTAAACACTTACCTTTCTCCAGCGCTGGGCTCCTTCGGCGCTGGGGACTCTCCTCCTCCTTCCGACGTCATCGGCTGAATGCGCATGCGCGGCAAGAGCATTCTCAATGCGTTCCTATGGATGCTGGCATCTTCTCACAGTGAAAATCACTATGTTTACAGCATGCAGGGTTAACCCTAGAGGGACCTGGCACCCAGACCACTTAATTGAGCTGAAGTGGTCTGGGTGCCGATAGTGGTCCTTTAATGCAGCCCTAGTCACACCTCCCCTGACTGCGACTCACACAGCCAGTATGAAAAAAATAAATGTTTTTTTAATCAGATGTGACAGCAGATTATGTTTACTATAAAAGTTTTTCCTCTCCTACTCTGTTAATTGAACTTCAATCACACATAGGACACTTCTGCAGGCGCTAGCATGCCATTAATAAAACAGGAGCTAAGAAATTCTAATTTAAACAGACTGTGCAAAAAACAACATTTAAACATTGGATCTGTCTTTGAGAAATATGTTGAGAGACTGTGTAAGTCACATACAGAGATAGAGGTGTGCCTAGGACTACATGAACTAAGTGATTTAACTCCTAAGTGGCAGAGAAGTTATACTGCAGGGGCATGATCTATACATGAAAACCACTGAATTAAGTTGTTCTGGTGATTTTAACCCCTTAAGGACACAACTTCTGAAATAAAATGGAATCATGACGGAATATTTCCGTCATGTGTCCTTAATGGGTTAATAGTGGATTCACTGATCTAGGCTGAGTTGCCATTGTAGTCTACTAATTGCTACAACATACAAAACACTAGAGTATTTGTGGAGACTGTAGACTACACAGCAGTATGTGGGAAAATGATGAAACGTAGGATTAATACAAAGATACTTTATTTTAATGCCCCACACATACACACTAGCTGTTAAAGAAACACTTTAAGTACCATAATCACTACAGCACCATATTATTATTATTATTTTATTATTTATATAGCGCCAGCAAATTCCGTAGCGCTGTACAATTGGTGGACTAACAGACATGTAATTGTAACCAGACAAGTTGACGCACAGGAACAGAGGGGTTGAAGGCCCCGCTCAATGAGCTTACATGCTAAAGGGAGTAGGGTATAGTGACACAAAGGGTATACGTAAGGGTAATGAAATATTTTGCTTAAAAAGTATTCACTGAGAACTTATTATTTTTGACAGTTGCAGGAGAGGAGTCATGGGGGGATGAAAACCCGCTAACAGTTTAAATGATCTGCTTTCCTGAAGAAGTGTATTTTCAAAGATTCTTTGAAGGAGTGGAGACTGGGTGAAAGTCTAACAGAGAAGGGAAGGGAGTTCCACAGAAAAGGTGCAGCCTGGGAGAAGTCTTGAAGGAGAGCAACAGATGTGTGAGTACGGACAGAGGATAGACAGGAGCTTCGAGAGGACATAGGGAGGATAGGTAGGTTGGAGCACCATTATGTAGGGACTTGTAAGCAAGTACCAGAATCTTAAATTGAGCCCTATATCTAACTGGAAGCCAATGTAGGGACTGACAAAGGGGGGAGGCGTGGTGGGTGTGGGCGGACAGGAAAATAAGCCTCGCCGCCACATTCATTATAGATTGCAGCGGTGCAATCTGGGAACATGTAAGACCACTGAGAAAGGGATTGCAGTAGTCAAGGCAAGAGAGTACAACGGCATGGACCAGCACCTTAGCCGCGTCTGGTGTTAAATAGGTGGCGGATGCGAGCTATGTTTTTGAGATGGAAGCGGCAGGATTAGGCAATTGACTGGAGATGAGGGGTGAAGGAGAGGTCGGAGTCAAAGAGAACACCTAGGCTGCGAGCCTGAGAGGTAGAGGTGATGGTGGTGCCATTGACTTGGAGGGAGACAGACACGGGAGCAGCAACACTTGAGAGAGGAAAGACCAGAAGTTCTGTTTTGGACAGGTTTAGTTTAAGGAAGTGAGCAGCAATCCAGTTGGAAATCACAGAGAGGCAGTCAGAGACACGAGTCAAGATGTCATTCACATATAAATGATAATGGAAACTAAAGGAGTTGATGAGTTTACCAATGGAGGCAGTATAGATAGAGAACAGCAGGGGACCAAGGACAGAACATTGGGAAACGCCAACATGGAGGGGAAAAAAGGCAGACCCAGTGAAAGAAACACTGAAAAAGTGCTTGGAGAGGTAGAAGCTGTTGATGATCAACAGTGTCAAAGGCAGTAGAAAGATCAAGAAGAATTAGGATAGAGTAATAGCTGTGAGATTTAGCAGCGATTAAATAGTTGGATACTTTGGTCATAGCCATTTCGAGTCTGTAAATCTTGCATACAAAATTCAGTCAAGGATCTTGGAGGCAAATGGCAGTAGAAATATAGGGCGGTAGTTGGATTGGGATTTGGGGACAAGGTTAGGCTTTTTCAGAATCGGGGTTATCGTTGCATGCTTGAAGGGTGAAGGAAATGTGCCGGGAGAGATTGAAAATTTTAGTGAGAGGAAGAGCAAAAGAGGGAGAGAGTGTGTATATAAGGGAATAGGATTGAGGGAGGTGGTGGGGTGGGAGGACCGGAGCAGAGCAAAAACCTCTTCCATTGTAGCAGGTGCAAATGAGCATAGAACAGCGAAGGGAGTGGGGTTGGGTGATGTATTGGAAGGGGAGGGTGAGAGGTTAGAGATCTCTTCCCTGATTGTAGAAATATTCTGAGTGAAGTAAGTTGCAAAGTTTGAGGTGGACAGGGTGGTAAGAGGAGGGGAAGCAACAGGGCGAAGAAGAACATTAAAAGTGTGAAATAGGCATTTGGGTTGGCAGGACTTGGCAGGGCTTATGAGGGTGTTGAAGTAATTTACTTTTGCAGAGGAACGAGCCAGACTGTAGGAGTGCGGCATTAAATTTATAGTGGAGGAAGTCAGGAACAGAGTAAGACTTTCTTCCACAGCGTTCAGCAGTTCTGGAACATTTTTAGAGGTATAGGGTGTGCCAGGGTTGTAATTGGAAACACTTGTTTGGTTTAAATGTAGGAGGTGCCATGATGTCTAGCTGAGGGGAGAGAGGGGAGTTGTAGAGTGTGGTTGAGATTTGAGATGGGTAAAAGGGGAGTTTGACAAAACACAGTATTTCCTTCTCCCCAGTTACTTTCCCTGCATTCGGTAGATTGTTCTACCGAACATCGACCAACCCCTGGCTCATATAACTTAGAAGAAAACCACAAACTTAAGTGCTCTCTCTGTGTGGCTGCCATTCGTATAATCGAACAACACGTGCGATGGCTCCCGAAACAGGCAGCGGTACTTGGTCGTCGAGTGTCTGGTACTCTAAGTCGGACACTCGACCGCGCAAACATTGACAAGCCACGAGAGCGCTGTTCGGTAGGATTGTTCGCACAAACAAAGTGAATAATTGCTACCTATGAGCCAGGGGAAACGTTTGTCTTTTTGTTCGTTTTGGAACTCCCGAAAGTGACCGACCACTACCACTTTTTCTCTGGAACTATTTTGGGCAGATGCCACGTGTGCGGTCGGTCAAAACTTTACCCCGGTGGCGATTTGGCTGTATTTGTGGGATCTGAGTGCTATTTGGATATGTTAGGCACTCAGATCCAGGCTATCCGGGGATATAAGATTTGTGGTGGTTTCTTTTGGTATATGTATTTTGGGGTATTTTATGTTTTATTTTCTGTACCTTTAGTGCCTGGGAGATAATTTGTTTAAACAAAGTACACTCTATTATCTTCCAGACACAGAGACTCCTGGGCATGTTTTACTATGTTGGGGGTCTGTGTATAAAAGTGGGCCATCTGGCCATAATAAAACTTTCCTGTTGTACCCTTCATCAGGTCTCAACTGGGTATGCGAACGAAGAAGCACTTGATTTTTTTTTCTTTAATTCTTTATTTTTGTTTTTGCATTGATATCAAAATTTCCAACATAAAAAACAATTAAGTACAGATTTGTCAAGATACTAGGTTGGTCTCTGAGGGGTTAAGAACCGGGCACAAAAATGCCCTCCTTCAGGGATACACACTCACATGCTTGTTTGCCAAGCTGTCAACTGACATCTATCTAATGTGGGGGGGGAGGGAGTACTGTGATTTCGGGACAGTACGAACTAGCATACTATGCGAACGGGCTATACTCAAGCATCTAGCAGTTCGGGAGTGTGTGAACGAACATATTATACAAAGTACAAGGGGTTCGTCACAGAAAGTTTGGAGTTTGGTGGAGAAATGCTGGATCAAGGCAGTAGAGGTTTCTGTGAGATTGGAGAGTTGAGGGTGGTAAAATTTGGGTACGGGGTATGCCGATGTCAAAGGTCAGCAGATGGTGGTCAGATAAAGGAAATGGAACAATAGAGAGATTAGAGGTGGTACAGAGTTTGGTGAAGATGAGGTCAAGAGTGTTTCCTGCTGTATGAGTTGCTGAAGTAGACCACTGTGTGAGGCAGAAGGAGGAGGTTACAGGGAGCAGAAGGGAGACATCAGGGCAGTTGAGGTTAAAGTCCCCAAGTATGAGGGAAGGAGTGCTAGAGGAAAGAAAGTGTTCAATGAATAGCCTAGGATGGCCTGAAGGGAGGTGGGAGGGGATGGGGGTAGTAGGTGATGAATTCATGAAGGAGTAGGCTTAAATATGCGGACAATGTGAACTTCAAACTAAGTAAAGGATAGGGCAGGGGCAGGGAGGATAGGTTGAAAGGTACATTGAGGGGAGAGAAGGATGCCTACACCGCCTCCTTTACAGTTGAGTCTGGGAGTGTGGGAGAATTGTAGTCCACTGAAACAAAGAAGCCAGAGTATCAGAGGAGGACAGCCAGGTCTCAGTGAGTGCTAGTAGTGTGAGGAAATTAGAGATGAAGAGGTTGTGTATGGCTGTTTATTTAATATTGCAACAGATGGAACGGCCGTTCCAGAGTGCACACTGAATGTTGTTAGTGTGAGTAGACGAGGTGAAGAGCCCTGTGTTGGGAGTGACGTCACCAGCTGCAAGAAGTAGGAGGAGAGATAATGACATGTATGTATAAATAAACAAGTACACATACACATTCCTCAAAAGTGAGTACACCCCTCACATTTTATGTAAATATTTTATTATATCTTTTCATGTGACAACACAAGAAATTACACTCTACTACAATGTAAAGTAGTAAGTGTACAGCCTGTATAACAGTGTAAATTTGCTGCCCCCTCACAATAACTCAACACACAGCCATTAATGTCTAAACTGTTGGCAACAAAAGTGAGTACACCCCTAAGTGGAAATTTCCAAATTGGGCAAAATTAGCCATTTTCCCTCCCTGGTGTCATGTGATTCGTTAGTGTTACAAGGTCTCAGGTGTTAATGGGGAGCAAGTGTGTTAAATTTGGTGTTATCGCTCTAACACTCTCTTACACTGGTCATTGGAAGTTCAACATGGCGACCGCCAACCTGGTACTAATAGACTGCCATGCCAGAGCCATCCAGTGATGTCATTCATGTCCTCTTGGTCCAGTAAAACAGTAACCTTACCACGGGCTTCCCGACCTACCCCGGCATGGTGGCCACTGTTTCAGCTCCTTACACGAATGCCGGGGAGGGCACGGGGGGGGGGGAATGGTCGCACGATCACCACAGGGTTTTGGTGGTAACAGACACGGAGACCCTATGGCAATATAGAGCCTCTGTGTCCATTTGTTTTCAATTGCTTATCTTGGCCGTGGAGAGGGTGGGGGGAAGGGGATTGTTTCTGCTACAGAGGTCCCTAATGGTCCACGGAGGGTTGCAAGCAAACACTCACGTGGCTTCACGCAGTCATGTCTCAGCAGTACGCTACTCCATACAATTCCCACGGTCTTGCATGACCAGACTAGCGGTTTAGGCTTTCAGCCCACTAGGAGCAGTACCAGGTGTTGCCATTTGTTCAGTACCAAATGTTACTTACAAAGTTAGCTGTGTTGCAATATTCCCTGAGGCTATTGTTCTCACTTCCTTAAATGGCATGTATTATGGTTATTTAAGAATGCTGCTTTTGCTCCAAGATTTTAAAGTCCTGTCACACTATGAAGACTATTCTTTAAATGGGATTTATGAAATGAAATCCAATCCTCATCATAGGCGGGAAATATTTTGTTCCTAATTAAATTTTATATGTATATTAATTCTATGTTACATTTTCCTATATTGGGCCAAAAATATATTTGTACGGTCTGAAACACAGTTACTGCTATAATGCTTGGCGTTAGGCCTAACCAATTGATTTTGTTGGAAACGAGTCCTAGAGCTATTGTATCTGGGCCAGGATGTCTTTGAGAATCGTACATACGCATACGGGGATATCTCGGTGGTACTAAAAGCTAGAGCAGTGTTTCCCAACCCAGTCCTCAAGGCACACCTACCAGTCCAGGATTTAGGGATTACCCAGTTGTGTCTAAGGTGTTTTTACAAAGAAGAAAAAAAACACCTTAGACACAACTGGGTAATCCCTAAATCCTGGACTGGTAGGTGTGCCTTGAGGACTGGGTTGGGAAACACTGAGCTAGAAACCCAAGACTCAGCAAAAAAATGTCAATCCCAGATTTTGTTATAGCATTTGTTATTTATAGGGATGTTCTGTGTACCCACATAGAAGGGAGGAGTTGTACCTCTATATGCACAAGCTGGTGGACCTTGGCAACAAATACGGGGGTACGTCTTTTTATAACTACCACCTGACATTTTCAGCGAGGGCTGCTCTGGCCCAGTACAATGTCAAGACGGATTGGAGTCAACTGGACACGGAGCTTTTCCTTAGACACTTCACTGGGATAGGAACCCCAGCTTGTGCAATTTGCGCATAGACCGTGCATTCGGCAAATTTCTGTCCTGTTTCACCTGACTTTGCCCATAATACGGCCATCCCTGGCGCTACAAGAGTCGAAAAACAGGGCAAGGATAAACTGGGCCGCCTGATAGTATACCTTGGTAAGTCACAAATTTGCAATAATTTTAATGACGGTTCATGTGGTTATAGTGCCTGTCGTCTATTACATGTTTGCTCTCACTGTTTCAGAGCACATGTGAAGCCATGTGCCCAAATAAAATGCATCATAAACCTCATTTGACCTCGGTTAATGTTGGTGTTCTGGCTAATCTGCTATCCACTCATCCTTCTAAATACATAGTTGAGTTTTTGATAACAGGGTTTACCCAGGGTTTCCACACGGGCCTTATTCACATGCCTGCGGGAATTTTGGAGTGTAACAACCTGCAATCAGCCATGGCTGACACTGAAGCAGTAGATGTGTTATTACAGCTAGAACTGGAGCAATGGTTTTTATTAGGGCCTTTCAAAGAGCCTCCTTTTTCTAACAGGAGGACTAATCCTATTGGCCTATTCACTGGAAAAAACTTGGCTAAGCAGAGACTGATCTTAGATCTCTCAGCACCACACTCCTCAATAGTCCCAAGCCTTAACTCACTGATCCCCTTGGAAGAGTTGTCACTGCCATACACAACGAATGACAATGCAGTAGATGCTATCATGACAGTGGGCATTGGGGCCTGGCTTAGCAAGACTAACATTGTCAACGCCTTTAAATTTTTACTCATACATCCATCGTTATGGCAACTGCACGGCATTAAATGAAAAGACCTCTATTACTTTTTTCACTAGGCTTACCTTTGATACTTTCGCGGAAATCTTGTGTTGGATTCTCCTAAATACGTGCCAGGGCCATACCGTAATCCACTATCTGGACGATTTTTTATTCATCAAGAGTAATTCTTCCCCCTCTTGCAGTTTAGATAAAGAGGTCAAGTTATTTCACACGTTAGGGGTACCAGTCTCGCCTAAGAAAACTGAGGATCCAGATACCATCATTAATTTCCTAGGGATACATCTTAATTCTGTGGCCTTGGAAGGAAGCCTTCCACAGGAGAAAATCACTAACATCCTACAGGACATACACCACTACATGCATACAGGCTCCTTTAACCGGAAAGAGTTGCAATCTCTGCTGGGCTCGCAACATTTCACAATGCGAATCATCCCACAGGGTGTAGCATTCATTTCTAGACTCCTGAGCCTTCTCCCCACGTTCCCCGACGATTACAGTTGTATCTCCCTTAACTACCAAGCCACAGCGGGCCTCCTCATGTGGAACATGTTTCTCTCGCACTGGAACAGCATTTTTCTCACTCAGGTATCCATACACTCACCCATCATTTGGACGGATGCAGCAGCTACCACAGGCTTTGCTGCCATATTCGGCAACAAATGTCTCTGGGGTAGTTGACCAGAGGAGATACAGAAAATTGAAGGGTTCTACAGAACTCAGCATTTTGGAGATATACCCTATTGTTGCCGCAGAAGTGACATGGGGCCATTTGTGGTCAGGCAAATCGGTCCAGTGCTTCTCAGACAACCAAGTGATTTGCCACATCATTAACAAATGCTGCTCGTCTTCGTTAATAATAATGAGGTTCTTTAGGAAAGTGGCTAGTGGCCTGTCATCAATTTTACTTGGTATGCTGCCATAACCCAGGAGTTTTAAACACTGCAGCTGATCAATTGTCTCGTTTTCAATTTCAGGCCTTCCGATTGTCACTACCTACTGCTTCACGTCTGGCCACTGCCACCCCCCTGTTCCAAGAGCTAATCATTAATTAGATGAATTGCTGAACCATAGCCAGGCCTTTACAAAACTGGCCATATCCACTAACACTCAGAGTGCCTATGACAGGGTGTTTTCCTTATATAAGATTTATGGCAGAACATCACCTGGATAGCTGGTTTGATGTGACATCGCTGATGGCATTCACCACTTTTTGCCACCTCAAGTTAAAATTATACCACAATACCATAAAGCTATACCTGACAGGCATCCAACACCATATGTACACCACCTTCCCTAACAACTAGTTGTGGCGGAACCAACCTCGCCACTGGCCACTGGAGGAGCCTGGTTGCCCACCTCTTGTCGCTGGACTATGGCCCTGCATTAAAAACCTTTTATTTTCCCTATGTGAGCAGTGTTACCCCAGATAGCTAAGCCATGGAGCCCATTCGTATACCGAAAGACTATGGGACAGACTTTGGCTCCATGACGATTGAACTGTATGCATGTGATCTGGGCGCCATCCGGTAATAATGTGCGCTCAGATCTAAGCTATCTGGGGACAGGTAGAATGTGTATTTTCTATGTGATAAATGTAACAGTATGTAATTTTATGTCTTTTATTGTCCTTTGTCTGCCATGTGGTTAATGGAGTTTTGCCTCTGTCCTTGGAGATAATTGGATTACTTCCCAATTATCTCCAGGACAGAGAAGAGGGATTGTGATGCATTGTGTGATTGTAAGCTTGTGATTGGTCAATCTCCAATACGTTTCCCAGTCTTCCATCTGGTCCCATAGGGGAGTGTCCACCAGGTGGAAGAACTGCATAAAAGACGGGCAGGTAGGCCCAGTAAATCAGTTCTGTTTGATCCTCAAACAAAGTGTCATCTCGTTCTTGGGGGGAATTGGATTGTATGCTGTTACAGTGCGACTGCCAGGAGTGTAAACTGTTCGTATGGTTTTTCCTGTTTGGCTGTTTACAGCATTCGTGTGTTTCCTGTTCGGGAGTTGGAGTTTTCATGTGTTTGCAGTTCGGGAGATTGGGGAATTCATGTGTTTGCAGTTCGGGAGATTGGTGAATTCGTGTGTTTGCAGTTCGGGAGATTGGTGATTGCAGTAGTTGCCTATGTATCTGAAAAGGGGAATATCGCCTAAACGTTTTTTTACCTCTTGTGTGCAAAACGGTCCGTTACACTAGTTTTCTCTCATTATACCCTATCAGGACCATACTTAAGGGAATATCCAAAGCCAATAGTCCTACCCCACAACAAAGTCTACCCATTAATAAGCAGTTCAAAAATATGTCTGATTTGCTAGACTCAGCCCCTTTCGAACCCCTCACTAACTCCGTCATTAAAACCGCTATGTATCTGGCCTTTTACGGCTTCCTGAGACCACGGAAATTCACCATCAGTAGCTAACACAATGCACAAGGTTTCCTTAGACACTCATCCCAAACATCAAGATCATTACATACTGACTCTACCCGTGACTAAAACTAGTCAATTGGGTCAACCTGTCCACATTCTGTACTATCCCACGAGCAATACATGGTGCCCGGTGAAGGTTTTCAATTTAACAGTGCTCTCACTACTGCAAGAGATTCTGGGTAGGCGTATGCAAATGATCTCAACAAAGAACTACTTTTTTGCCTCATAATTCCACTTTATACATGGATTCCTTGGAGTATGTGTCTGCTGTATACAACATCTTTGAAACACAACTCAGGAAGAAAAGCAAATCCAATGAACCACTCATGGACAGCTGTTTCGTTGTTAATGCAATTCATCAGCATGTGGTTGGTTACTGGCTTGCTATGGAGGTATGGCGTTGCTTGTAAAGTACATACCAAAAGAGTTGTGGTGGGGCAAAAAGTGTGGATCAAAACCCCTTCCACCTGAAGTAAGTGGATAGTTAATACATTGCTAAACACAAATACACACACCCAGAGAAAAGCAAGCCTTATGGCTTGACTGGTGTGTGTATTTGTGAGAAAAGCAAGTCTTATGGCTTGACAGGTGTGTGTATTTGTGTTTAGCAATGTATTAACTATCCACTATAACTATAAGTATAACACCTCGTAATCACTGACCCCCCATGGCTGTTAACCACAAACAAGCAATCACCTCAAGTGCTTCCCTGGCATATACGAACACGTGTGCTATCAGGACTGGCGGCCATCTTGTCTCCCGAAAGCAGGCAACGGTACATGGTCGTTGACTGCATGGATCTCTGGGTCGGCTACGCGAGCCCTGTGGAAACTTTTACCACTGCCCATCCGACTTCCCGACCAGCTAAGAGAACAACATTCGGGAGTAAGGAACTACCAAACAAGGGAAGCAGTAGTTTCTTAAAAGCCATGGGGAGTGTTCGTCGATGTATGCACAGGAACCCCCGAAAGTCGACCGGCCAGCCTGACCAATTCTCTGGAACTGTTTTGGGCTACCATCTCATGCCCGGTCGGTCAACACTTTGTTCGAATGTAACTCTTGTTTTACCAAACCGACCTAAGCGCTTTTTGGATATGTTGTGCGCTCAGATCGGGGCTATTTGGGAATATGACTTTTGTGGGGTTTCTGTACAGTTTTCATGTATTTTTGTGATATAGTAACATTATATTCCACCCATTGTAAAGTGCTACGGAATTTGTTGGCGCTTTAGAAAATAATAATGATAATATGTAAGTTTTCTTATGAGATAATTGAGTAATCTTATTTGGAGCTAAATTATCTCTCAAACACAAAGACTTGTGGGAAACCCCTGTGATTTTGTCTTGGAAACCCCATGTTAGGGGCAATGCATAAAAAGCAGAGTGTGAAAAAAAACATCTAATAAAGCTCAGATTGATTTTCTACCCAATAAGACTGGTTGTGTCCATTATATTGGGAAAACTCTACACAGCAATAGCAATATCACCATATGCAGTACATCTGGAACTAGGACTAGTGGAGAACCAAAGGAATAATGACAATAGACTAGAGAACCCGTGACAGTTTCCAACAGGGAACTTTAACTCAGACTTGCATAAGGCACTGGTCCAGCTGTACTTGGTCTGAGAACTGTTATGGTTTGGTTTCCAACAGGTAATATTTTAACTCGGACTTGCATAAGGCACTGGTCCAGTTGTACTTGATCTGAGAACTGTTCTGGTTTCCAATTGGAAACCTTTTAACATATCCGCTACAACTAAAGGAAGTTCATGCTTAGGAAATTCTGGCTCTCTGGTCTTAATAGTTAAAGTGGGGAGCAGCTCCCAGCGGATCCCAAGTACGAATTTAAACCATGCAAAAACAGTTTGGCTACTTACAAAAGGGGTACTAGCGATCTGTAGGGATTATGGTGTCTGGAGTGTTCCTTTAACTGCAGTCCTATGAACAGATTCTGATCATTTCCTTCAGAAGAATGTCATGCAGACCATTTTACTTTCAAGCAATGCTGTTCAGCATGTTTTGTCATCAGGACACACAATGTAAAGAAAATTATTGTATTTATGTAGAGAGAGGATTATCCTGCTGTCTCTTTTCAAACTGTAGCCCATCGTAGAACAAATAGAACTACCTTCTCCTGCTCATGAGTTTGTTGTACAGTGCGTATCTCCTCTTTCATCTTCACATCTTTAAGCTTCTGGAGGGAAAAGAGCAGGAAATCAGCAATAATAGTTCAATAAATCAGCAATTGTTTTGTTCATTGTATTTTTTCACATTTGGTCATTTCATCCAACAACATATTTTTTTCTCGAAAATCTCCAAAACACTTTTTTTTGCCTTTCTGCATTTTGTCAAGACTTAACCTAAATATAAAGGATAATTTAGATAAGGACCTCTTGCATATTGTATCTAAAGAGACTGAGAGACTAAAACCCATATGAGACACTCCTGTTTAGGAGCATACATAGAGTAAGCTATTAATTCTTGTTCATACTAAGTGTCCTTAAATATGGTTTTGTTTTATAAAATAAAATGCTTTGTTCAAATCAATGTCCTTGCCAAAGAGTACAAATATTGAAAACCAGGAGCCCTCCAAATGGAGTTTTGTCCTTGTATGCCTACTCACCTGCCCGTTCTGTGCATCCTGAAACCTTTTCTTCCAAGTCTCCACTGTTTCCAAGTGTACCTTTTATATGAAAGTTTAGAATTAATGCTTATCACTTTCACAAAAGTTATAGTTGCAATGTACAAATGGTCACTGTATAAAGCATGTCTTAAAAGGATATGAACCCCTTACATTTCCTACATATTTCAGATTTGGATATATACAAATATCCCAAAATGTAGTAGTGTGGTTAAACCAGACTTATCTTGTTAGATTAATAAGCGTGCCGGGAGGGTTCATCGAACTCACTCGCCAAACGCCACGTGTTTCTAGGCATCCTGGGAGTGAGGGACACGCTTCACCTACCTCCCGGTAGCCAGCTGTCTCCACTCCTCTGTGGTGTGCCATTGGCACAAGGCTCGTCGCTGCCTCTCCAGTCTTCCCGGGCCCCGCAGACGTGCCACATGGGTTGCGGCTTGTGGAGGAATGGACACAAACTCTGCCTATCCGGCAACATACCTCCCCTTTGGCGGGCAGAATAGGTGGCATGTATGCCATGTACTCCACACTGCCCCAGGATCCCCCAGGCTATCAGAACCCTGGGGAAGCCATACAAGTTTTCCTGGAAGCAGTGTGGGGAACAGTGGCTTTCAGTTAACAAACGGGCATAGATCCTGCCCACATAGAGAGGTGTGGACATATGGTTACCCAGCAGAGCCTTCCACTTATATAGGCCCTTAGATCCCTCCTCATGCTCAGTTGTTTTGTTGTTTCAACCTTGGTTAACCTCTGCACTGCTGTCCCAACTTTGATTTATCTCCTGCAATTCTACTACAACTTCAATCAAGCCTTTCTTCATTTGCCAAGTGCTGGAACTCTGGTAAAATACTTTATTTTTCCTTAAAGACTTTTATTTCTCATGAAGGAATTGCTTTATTTACCGTTTATGCTTACATTGGGACTTTCATTCAGTGACTGTGTTCATATAAAATCTCAGCAGTTACTGAGCCCATTCACCCCAAACCTGTGGCAATAAGATTACAGCTCCCCCTGGGGATATGCCAGACAATGTCCCCTTCCAAAACAACCAAAAACATAATATAGGGGATGCAGCTATGGATACACAAAAGAAATATCAATAAGGATCTGGTGTCTAAAAAGCCGATCATGAATATGGTACAGGAAAAGAACGCCCACTGGGCTACCAGTGAGACTGTAGGAATAGCCCTATGTAAACATGGAAGAATATATGTATACTTCGGGGGGAGGGGGGTTGAGCTGCTATTTCCTGTGGGGAATTGTTTTTACTACACATTGGGTCACTGAAAGAGTCATACTACTGGACGAAACGCGTAGGACCACACTATTTAACTTATATATTATATCTGTATTATCTGGAGTTTTTTGGGGAACCTGCCCTGCTACCTAGTCCTGCTTACTGCACCAGTGCAAAGACTACAGCCAGGAGGAATAGCCCCCAAAACATCTAAAGGAAGGCACACAGAGGCAATATACCCATAACACATTCTGTGAGTTAATTTGTACCAGTCTTTTATTATAGACTGTGTTAAATGATGTTCTTTTGTAGATGCACAGCTGCATCCTCTATATATAAGTGTTTCCAGATGTCTCCGATTAATCCAGTGGGCTGTCTAATGACATTGAAACTCTAAGATTGCCTATTTTGAGACTACAGATGTTAAAAACTACATGATGCTCAATAAAATCATCTAGCCCTTTTAAGGAATTCTCCAAGCACCATAACCACAACAATGTTATGTAGTGGTTATGGTGTCAGGAGTTCCCTGCAACATGAGCTAAGCCAGGTGTCCACCAAGTATTTATAGCCATACTGTTTCCTTAAAGTTTAAAGTCTTACCTCCAATCCACTAAGTATCTCTGCCTGCATGGGAAGCCAGAAGTTCCTGCTAAGAGTTAGCTTTCCTGCGCTAAGCCCTGCAGTCCAGAGGCAATTCATTGGCTGAGAGCATCAGCTGATTACTCTCTGCCAATGAGCTTACAATAAGTCTAACACCAGGCTTAGCTCACGCCTAGAGCTTCCGGCTGTCAAAGAGTCAGGGAGCGGTACTTGGAGGACTTCAGGTAAGAAGTCAAACCATTAGCAAGCCATTAGCATGTTGTAACATTTAAGAAACTTGGAAAAATTATCTGGAATAAACAAAAATGTATACGGAGGCGGTACACACAACTGAACCCAGAAAGGGATAAAGCAGAACACTGATAGCGACAGAGAATAAAGGATAAAATGGGGGCAGAAAGAGGTACAGTCAGGAGTTGAAGATTTATCACTTCACTTCTGCTCAATTCCATTTTTATAGATATAGTTACAAACTATTTTTCAAGGGTCTGTTACCTTGTTTTGTCTACTTAATTGAGTAATCCTTGCTTCTTGCTCAGCAATAGTATCATTTTGCTTCTCCAATGCCTTTTGTTGAGCTGTATTTACAATCTATAAAACAAATAATATAATCAGTATGTGTTCACAAGCATTTCTTAGACAATGTGTCAGATTCGTTTGCTGTTGACGCTTTTTTACACTGGCATACAAAAGCTGGATAAACATAGGGGCTGATGGAGCTGAAGGTCCAGGCCCATGCCCATGGAATAGGCCTATTGATTTATTTATTTTTACTATTCTTCACATGCTCTTACTTTGTGCAGAGGGAATTAAGTATGGAAACTTAAAAGGGATGTAGGGCAACAAAACTGTGTGGACTGGCTGACTATGAAATTAGTTAGGATAAATTTGACTTTGCACACTGTGTGCTCTTGTGGCTTCGGTCTCTCTTAACACTCTAGCAGGTCCTCTTTCTTCTGCATTCACTACATGCACCTTTTCTCTGTCCCATACTGCATACCAGGAGCTTCTACATATTAGTAAAAAGGTAAGGAGAGGAGTGGACAAGTCAGTGCTAGGGGACCATCCACTAGAAAGCATAGTGTGTGAGCATCATAAGATGCATTTGCGCCAAGCTCAGAGCGTTGTCTGCATAGTGTGCCCTTAGTTTGTTAGCCTACATGCATTCACTAAAGACTGACCCATCCCCTCTCTGGACATGTCTGTCCCCTTGTGTTGTTCTGGTTACGTAAAATGTGTCAGTAGCCAACCCTTTAACCCCGCTCACAGACGTCCTGCTTCACAGGACGCTGCTGTTATGGATTTGCTTGAGAGCTGAAAGTAAGAGATTAGCATTGGGTATATGTGTGGGTAACTGCATCCTGTGAGATTCCAATCATTAACATCTTCACCAAATACATAACTCTTGGGAGGTATGACTGTTTTAGTATACAATCGTAGAGAAATACAATACACAGAATGTGGGTGAGTGTGTTAGCAATAAATGCTATAAACCACCTGAGTGGGAACCCCTTATACCACTCTAAAAAACACTTAACAAATACATGCAGTAGGTGGGACACACATCTGATGGTTCTTTTAGAGAACTCCTTCCTGCCAAGCTCTTGACTTCCCTGTAGCAAGAATCTTTCAAAAGCATCTGTAACTATATGGGCAATATGCCACCCACATGGCACATTGTATCAAGTTTGTTTTCAAATGTTTCTAGCTCAGTTACAGACCGATATCCATAAAACATTTCAACCATACTATAATGTAATTATAACATAATAAAATTATAATTTTTTCCAAATCTTTCCTATCATAACAAGATATTTATAATGTGTTTTTTCCAATTTGTATATTATTACAGTGTTTGTCAAATTGTAAGTTTCACAAAGTTATAGAAATATTATTGCATAATAAGATTCAATAAACAATGTTTAGTATCATTGACAAACCAACAAACATCTCATCGGCTCGAAAGTAGAGATTGCTTAAGCTGACAGGAAGAAGCCAAGACCAACATACGAGCGAGAAAATGTAGTAATCTATGAGTATGGGCCTCTGCAGCCTGTTGGTTTTTCATCAAATCCAAAAGAAATAAGAAAATAAGTTTATGCTTAACTGGACACATGGAGAGACGTTTCACATATGTAATTTAGTGTTTATTTTTAGTTTTATAGCAGCTAGTTTGTGAAGGATTCAGCAACCCAAATGTGTACCACAGACATCAATATTGGAGTGCGGAGTAAGGAGAGTTTAAGATTTGTATACAAAAAAGTATCAAAAAAGCCAGAAGTCATACTCATTCAGGTCATTCACTCGAGCACACAATGAACTTGGGGGAAACTTTTTGTGTTCTGTGAGTTTTTGAGCCTGTCATCCAGTCATATGATGGGCCATACACTTGCCAACAAATGAGTCCCATCGAAGCATAGTCTATGACCATTTTTTTTGTATAACATACCTAAAGGACTAATATAAAGTAACTAACATGCATTAAGCTATAGATTTAAAAGTGGTACTGAAGTAGCTTCTTGTCACATGACAGTAAAAAGCACAAAACACAGGCTGACAAACCATGTACTTGACAAAAGCATACCTTCACAAGGTGTTTGCCATTAACAGTAGCTCATTGTTATGTGGGTATGATGGCAACCATAGCTGCTCTTCATAAGTTCTGTAGCCGTACAGATAAACAAGTATGCACAATGTTACCTTCTGTTGATGAAGGTCAATTTGTAGCTCTGACATTTTCTTTTCAGTTGACTTTAGCTGTTTGTTCAACTTTTCTGTTGCCTCTAAGGTTTTAGCTTTCTGCAGGAAGTAGATTGAAACAATGTCACATTGTGACAAGATATGGTTCTGTTACTGGTCTGTCATCATGTCAGGCCTGTGTTGTCCCTTGTTCTGCCAAAGATACCAGGGACCATAACCATGTCTTTGTACATTGCTTTAGTGTAGATTGGATTAGCCGCATTAGTCCAGTAGACCAGATGTCAAAATACCACAGTATTGCAGTGTGCAATGATACCTTTTTTATTGGACAAACATTTCAAAGACAAGCTTTCGAGACCCGAGGAAGAGAGGAAAACTCTCAAAATCTTGTCTTTGAAATATTATGCTAGTCCAATAAAAAAAAAGTATCATAGCATACTCCAATACTCTGGTATTTTGGTACATTGCTTTATATACAAAGAAGAGGTAACGCAGACTCTACAGGATTACATTGTGTCACAGTGAATGTGTCAGGGACAATGGTTGATGATTTACCCCCTGCAGTGCACAATTAGGGACACAGAGTGGGGTGTGTTAATTTGATTCATTGTTTTCCTCTCTGTCTAGAATTACTTTTATCTGATGTCTTCTGTTAAGCACATCAGTTGTCTGGTGTTGTCTGGTGTACCTGTGATTGAATTACCGATTTTGAATTAGGCTCTCTAGTGTTTGATATTTACCATGTTCTAATTGATTTAATTTCCCCTGGTCCTCTCATGTCCTTGATTGGTCACTGTTGTTTCTGTGTAATTCTGAGCACTGCTATATATTCTTGTCTATGAACTGGAATAAAGTGTGTTCATGTACCGACAAGGAGCTTGTGTGTCTCTTGAAGTATCCAGGTATATT
Source organism: Pelobates cultripes (assembly GCA_933207985.1). NCBI lineage: Eukaryota > Metazoa > Chordata > Amphibia > Anura > Pelobatidae > Pelobates > Pelobates cultripes. Next base: position 199,660,334 of record OW240917.1, on the reverse strand, counting down.
GCTGTTTGTCGACCACGACTCATAGAGAATAGCCAGTGGATCCGTCTAGATTGCACAACATGAACAATATGTATTCTGACCGGTGTTGGAGAGACTGTGGGGGTGTGGGCAAAATGGCCCATATCTGGTGGTTCTGCCCTAAATTAACTAAATATTGGAAAATGATTCATGATCTAATTATTAAAGTGGACAGAACCATTAGCATTTTAACTTCAGAACTAGCCTTATTTAAAAAACTCCCTGAGTCCGTTAATTGATCAGATAAAATAATCATAGCCCACATTCTGATCGCTGCTACATCCTGTTTACCTAGACATTGGAAGTCCCAAAATGTACCATCTCTCAGAGAAGTTTTCAATTTGATTCTAGAAAACAAGGCACACGAATTATCGCATAGAGCTAATATGCATGGTTTCCCAATATTAAAATATAATTGGGATAAATGGGAGGAAAAAATAAAAAAAAGTTTATGGTCTTTGATATATTTATTGTTAAAGTGCATTGATGTACACATTTTTTGCAATATACATTGTTATGCCTATTTCAATGATGGATAGATACCCCTTCCCATTTCCAAGTTCCCCTTCCTTTCCTACCCCTAATACAATGTTTGTATTATTATTACTTGTTATACAAAATTTTAAAACTCTAATAAAAATTATTTGAAAAGAATAGCCAGTGGACTAGACAGATAGAATACCCTATGGGGACCGGAAGCTATCAGTCATATATATGATGTATTGTCGGTGCATTCACGACTCAAAGTACTGGGTCTTAGAATAGCAGTTAGCTATACAGGTTAGCAAAAGAAACCCTGGACGATAATTTGCCTGAACTGTACATTCCATAGCAGAGACACCTGGGCCGTATCGTTACACACATAATAAATTGGAGTTCACGTGACAATAAAGAATTCCAAATTATTTCATAGTCCACGTATTGAGTTTTCTTACCTGTTCTTCCACGTCATTCTGCAGATTTTTATTTTCCTTCTGTAAGTGTTTCATATTTTGACTTTCCACCTTTTATACATAAATAACATCGGTCACAGTATTATATTTAATGTAGAATCACAAATACAATTTTGGTAATATACACTATATGAGACAAACCTTAAATATTGCAAAATACTGTGCTTTTTTGTATTTGTAAGAAACCGCAGGTATTTGTAACAGCATAGTAACGTGCAAGCAGAAGGCAAACATTAGGCCTAAATACAGTAAATAAAACTGAAACACCTGTCTATATCTAGGTATATATATTATTATTATTATTTATAAAGAGCCAAAAAATACTGCAGCGCTGTACAATGGGTAGACTAACAGACAAGTATTTGCAACAGGACAAGTTGGACGCTCAGAAACAACGAGTGTTGAGGGCCCTTCTCAAAGAAGCTTACCATCTACAGGGAGTTAGGTTAAGTTAGGATGTATTTCATGCATGGGAAAAGCAGTTTGCTAGAATAGTTTACAATGAAAGCTTTGTATTTAAGTTACAGGAGAGAAAAGAAGGAGGATTACCAAGGTGCGTGGAATGAAAGTTGTCAATAGTTTAACTGATATGCTTTCCTAAAGAAGGGAGTTTTCAATTAATTTTTGAAGGAATGGAAACTGGGTAAGAGTCCAAAGGAGAAGGGAAGGGAGTTCCGTATGAACAGTATAGTCCCAGAGAAGTCTTGAATGTGGGAGTCAGAGGTGTGAGTACAAACAGAGGATAGACTGGATAGGTAGGAGCAGTGTTGTGTAGAGATTAGTAAGCACCAGAATTTTAAATATATCTTATGGGTAGCCAGTAAGGTCTGACATAGGGGGAAAAAATAGGAGGTGCGGATGGATACAAAGATAAGCCTTACTGCAGCATTCATTATAGACTGTTATGGTTCAAGCTGAGAAAGCGTAAGACCTATCAGAAGTGGATTGCAGTAATAAAGGCTAGAGAGGATAGTGGAATGGACTAGCGCCTTGGCTGCATACGGCATTAGGTAGGACTAGATGCAAGCTATGTTTTTTTAAATGAAAGCAGCAGGATTTGGCCATTGACAAGGCATGAAGAGTGAATGAGAGGTTGCAGTCAAAAAGAATATCTAGGCAGCATGCCAGTGAGGTAGAGTTGATGGTAGTACCATTGGCTTGGATAGAGACAGACATGGGAGTAGCAACACGAGAGAGGAAAGATGATTCGTTCTCTTTTGGAGAGGTTAAGTTTAAGGAAGTAAGCAGTCATCCAGTTAGAAATAGCAGAGAGGCAGTCAGAGGCATAAGTCAAGAAGGACTGTAAGAGATCAGGAGAGGACAGATAGATTTGTGTATTAATAATGGAAGCCAATGAAGCTTAACCAAGGGAGGCAGTATAGATCGATAACAGTAGGGGACCAGAGACAGAACTTTAGGGAGGGGTTGCTGGATTTAGCAGCAATTAAATCATTGAATTCTTTGGTCAGGACCATTTCAACAGAGTGTGGAATCCAGACTGAAGTGTGTCAAGCATACAGTTGAATTCAATGAAGTTGGTTAATCTTGCATACATAACTCACTCAAGAATCTTGGAGGCAAATGGTAGTAGTGAAAAAGGGTGGTAGTTGCATGGGGAATTGAGGTTAAGGTTGGGCTTTTTTAAAAATAAGGGTTATGGTTTCCAACTTGAAGGGTAAAGGAAATATATCAAAGGAGAGGGAGAGATTGAATATCTTAGAGAGGGGCAGAGCAAGAGAAAGACAGACTGCGAATGAGATGTGAGGGAATGGGTGATGGAGCAGGAGGACTGAGAGCAGAGCAGAAACCTCTTATGGTATAGCGGGTGAGAGTGAGCATAAAACAGAGGAGGGAGTGGGGTTGGGGAAAGAATTAGTAGGGGTAGGAAAGTGATTAGAGATTGCAGAAATCTTCTCAGTGAAGAGAGTTGCGATGTTTGTAGCTGTCAAATTAAGTTAAAGGGACACTATAGTCACCCAGACCACTTCAGCTCAATGAAGTGATCTGGGTGCAATGTCCCTCAGGTTTTAACCCTTCAGATGTAAACATCTAGAGGCACTTCTGCGAGGCTGGATGCGAATTTCGCATCCACCGCGCAGAGCGTCCATAGGAAAGCATTGAGAAATGCTTTCCTATGGACACTTTGAATGCGCGCACAGCACTTGCCACGCATGCGCATTCGGATCCACTGATGTCGGACGGGGGAGCTGACGTCGGACGGGGAGGAGAGGTTACCAGCGAGGGAGCCCGGTTCTGGATTAAAGTAAGTAACTGAAGGAGTTTTAACCCCTTCAGCTCCACGGGAGAGGGACCCTGAGGGTGGGGGCACCCTCAGGGCACTATAGTGTCAGGAAAACCACTTTGTTTTCCTGACACTATAGTGATCCTTTAAGTAGTTTGTATGGACCAATACCATGGAAGCCCCTCTACTGTGCAGAAGAGGACAGGATGACATGATTTTATATCCCAGCATGAGGCAGAGGGGCTAATCTCGGCATCAGAGAAAAAAGCAGAGATGAAGTAAAATCATTTTTATTGTACTGTAAACACGGCAAACATCAAAGAGCAGTTAATTATTGATAGAACAATTAGGATTTAACCTGGTGTATTTCTTCGTGAATAGAAAGCTCCCAAATGGATAGAAGGAAACACTTAGGAAGAGGAGATTTATTTTGTAAAATACGAAAAAAGTTTTATGCCCAACATATTCTATTTTCCCATATAAAGAACATGTGCCAATATTGCTAATCTGAATTTCAAATACCAAAAAAAAAAAAATATATAAAAAATAAATGCAAAGAACAATTTATTTAAAAAATATATTCACAAATATAGGGAATTTAATCCCTATATATTCAAACAATGTATTTTTTTAATCACTCGTACTACATCTTACATCTTATCAATATATTATTTTGCATTATTAATATGTCACACACCTCAGATTTTTCCTTTAATTCAGAAATTGCCACTTCTTGCATAGCTAAATCAACACACAGCTTTGCTATTTTCTTTTCCTGAGCTGTAATTACTTCCTGTAAAAGAAACACATTTTTTTGGTATCATGTCTCTATAATGCTTTTGTTTTTGTTGATGCAGTATGTATTTTATCAAGGTTTATACAGTAGTCATTTAGCCCCTACCTAACCCAGAAAAGTTACTTCAGGCTCCTGCAAATTGTATTTCTAAGAAATCAACAAAAATTACTTTATGGGTCATAGAAAGTTGAATTGCCATTCAAGTCTGCAACCTCTCTCTGAACCTGGTGGTATAGTGGAGGCTTGAGTGGAGCAGAAAGTCTGTGTCCTTAGCAACACAGACCTCTATCCAGTACTCTAAAGCCACTGCGAGCTCTGCTGTATAACAAAGAAATGAAAAGTTCTCTGCAATTAGATGATATCAGATTTTTAAACCGACTTTTAAACAGGTGTCTAGTTAAAATAGTTGTAAACCGATAAATAATATTAAATAATATTAACATTAGCACTGTTTTATTTGTTTGTTTTGCTCTTTAAAAAAAAAAAGTCAAAATGGTATTGTGTATATTTGTATTGTGTATATAATATTTTACAGAAATATAGAAATACATACAACATTTTGCTGTCAATAAGTTACAGAAATAGTCATCCATAATTAACTTAACACAAAATATTAAATGTCAACATAAATCCATAATCATCATGACAGCTAAACATTAAAAACCATAATAAACAGTTTTCCAATCATATAGAGTGTTCTTCTTCATTTAGATTGTTACTTAACCTAGATTTCTCCTAGGTTACTGAGGTATTTTCCTCATTTGATTAGTATACAAGATTTATTTTTTTGAGAAATTTATCCATCATCTTACGGTGCTTTTCCAAATTTGAGTATAACCATTTCAGGCCTTTTTCCATTTTTAATTGGAATAATAATTGGTTCTTTAGTTCGGGCCAATTGTAAGTATTTCTTTCTTTCCAGCTTTTAGAAATTAGTAGTTAATTTGGTGCAAACAAATGTGAATAGCTAGCAAATATGCTTCTTTTGCTTAATTTGTAGCCTAGCTATTTCTGTTTTTTTCTGTAACTTTACTTTAATATTAAGTTATAAATAGTGATGTCCCAAACGGTTCGCCGAACGGTTCGTGAACGGTTCGCCACGGACTCATCATTGAGTAAACTTTGACCCTGTACCTCAGAGTCAGCAGACACATTCCAGCCAATCAGCAGCAGACCCTCCCTCCCAGACCCTCACCACCTCCTGGACAGCATCCATTTTGAAGCTGCATTCTTAGTGAGCTGTCCAGGAGGTGGAGGGTCTGGGAGGGAGGGTCTGCTGCTGATTGGCTGGAATGTGTCTGCTGACTGTGAGGTACAGGGTCAAAGTTTACTCAATGATGAGTCCTTGGCGAACCGTTCGTGGCGAATCATTCGCGAACCGTTCGGGACATCACTAGTTATAAATATTCAAAAGAAAATTTTCCAGAAATCTCTGATACCTTCACAGTACCACCAAATGTGTAAAATCTCTTACTACATCTCCAGTACATATTTGAACAACTGGGATATATTTCAGCTAATTTTGCAGGAACATAGTACCATTGATTCAACAATTTCTACTGTAGCTCTACACTGTGTATTAACCCCTTAAGGACATAGGCAATTGTACAAGTTCTGATCAAAACAAAATGTAAACAAAAACTGGATTTTCGCTATATGTCTTCAACCGTAATTCACCTCTTTCATGTTAAGTGCACCCACACTTATTATATATTATTATGTTCAGGAGAAACAGGGCTTTCATTTCACATAAACTATTCATATATATAACAATTTATTATGAGTACAATCTTAAAAAGTGTGAGAAATTATTTTTAAAAACATAAATTTTTTAAATTTTGCATGGCATTTTAAAGGGACACTATAGTCACCAGAACACTACAGCTTATTACATTTCTTCTGGTGAGTAGAATCATTCCCTTCAGGCTTTTTGCTGTAAACACTGTCTTTTCAGAGAAAATGCAGTGCTTACATTACAGCCTAGTGATAACTGTACTGGCCACATCTTAGATGGCTGCTAGAGGTGCTTCCTTGGGCAGTGCTGCAGAGTAAGCAACAATGCCGTTCAGTGTCTCCACCCTTTGCATGCATACACTGAACTTTCCTCATAGAGATGCATTGATTCAATTCATCTCTCTATGAGGAGATGCTGATTGGCAGGGCTGTGTTTGACTTGTGTGGCTCTGCCCCTGATCTGCCTCCTTGACAGTCTTAACCAATCCTATAGGAAAGCACTGTGATTGGCTCAGACAACTTCCGATGATGCCAGCAGACAGAGGCAGTTCACAGGCAAACAGGGGCACAGTCAGGAGCAGCAGACTTGAATACAAGTTAGATTTTACTATATTTAGAGAGGCAAGAGGGGCCAGGGGGGCTAGACTGTGGTTTTAATAGTATAGGATCAGAAATACATGTTTGTGTTCCTGATCCTATAGTGCTCCTTTAATTGTTAATGCCATAATACTGTTAGCTTTTACTGCTATAAAATATACATATTTGTACCCAGCAATGTCTCATGAGTACAACAGTTCTTGCCATGAGCAGGTTTTATGGTGTTTTGGAACGTTACAGGGTCAAATATAGCTTGTTCTATTTTTAAGATTATACACACTGAAATTTTCCAGACTAGTAATGTTGTCTTTGAGACTGCATCGTAGCCCAGGAATGACCCCCATGATGGCATACCATTTGCCAAAGCAGAGAACCGAGGGTAGTTTTCATATTTGTTTTTGTGTGAAAAATGCAAACAATAAATATGAACGCTAACTTTGGCCAGTGTTTTTGACTAAGTGGCTATTAAAAAAAAGACTGGACATACCCCACTTGCAATACCTTGAGTTGTCTACCTTTGCAAATGGTATGCCATCATGGGGGTAATTCTCATTCCTGGTCTACCGTACGGTCTCAAAGTCAACATTACCAATCTGGCAAATTTCAATGTGAAAAAACTGAAATGCAAACCTTATATTACTCTCTAACTTTCCAAAACTTTTCCCGAGAGGACAGGGTGCTGCTCTGGTATGGTTGATTCCTCAGCTGTTACTGGGCCTTGTCGAGAAATAGTCCCACTCTTAGCTTTTTTAGGATAGGAAGGCCGCACTGGACCCGAAGCTTCCGCAACAGTCCGACCCCATCAAGCGTAGTCTTATGCCTGCTCCTAATTACACAACTTTAGGTGAGAAGTGGATAGAATGCTTCTTCCGTGAGCTTGGACAAGAGGGAGCACTCTCTGAGCTCCTCCGCATAACAAGTGAACGATTCAGGAATTCATCAAAGATGGCATCCAGTCTGCTTTTGCTGGCTGCCAGCCACGAGGTAGGAGAAGGACAGGCCCAACCCGTCATTGCTGCTGCGACGTGGGATTCTCTGGACTCCTGGGACCAGGATGAACCCTCACCGGTCCGGGGGGTGAGAGGGGTGCAGGGGCTCTTGATTAAATATCAGGATGTTCTGGGCAGCAGAAGAGCAGCCGTCTCTCCCTCACACTGAGCAGGCAGACAGTGAATCTGAGCCGATCAGCGGTCCAGACTTGTAAATAAAAAGGATTTGTCAGTACCTATACATCTCCAGCAGGTAGGACTACAAAGTTTTCCATTATTAGAGGCGATTCTGTAAATTAGGTAAATTTGTAGAGATAACTTCTCAGGAGCCTTAGCACTGTGCGTCTGCTCTGCATTGCGTCCGAGCCCCGCCCCCTTTATTTATTTATTTTATTTATTATTGTACTTATATGTATATAGATATATAGCTTATATTATGTAACTTTAATCTAAGTGTATTTTAATATTAATATATGTAATTATATTAATATTAAAATACACGAAGTATAACGTTACATATATAAGATATATAAATAAATATATATAATAATTGTAATGTGTGTTATTATACTTTTTTTAATCTTTTATCACCAGCAGTCGGACTGCCTGACAGCCCAGGCAGACCCACTGCAGGCAGCTCTATGGGCAGCTATTGAGATCATATGATCGCTCAGTGAGAGTAATGACATGGCCCCCGGTGGCTTGATTTGCCGTTGGAGGACTGCCTGGGCTGTCAGCCAGTCCTTCCGAAGTGGCACGCCAGGAAGGTAAGTATTCCGGGCATCCTGGGCTGCAAACCGTTGTGGCGTTCTATGCCGCCACAACGGCTTTAAAGACCATTAAATGCATAGAATGCTGTAACAGCGTTAAGGGGTTAAACTCTTGAATTACCATATTTACCATTTTAGGCTAGCAAGAATTGGTGTCTGATCGTAATTTATTTTTACTAATCCATAACATTTAGTTACTGCCTTACTTACTTTCTTTTTTTAAACATAAAAAAGGAGAGAGACTCGAGGGACAGGACAGCCTGGCCCTAAAGTTAAAGGGAGGACTAAGTGGGTAAAATGGGCACTAGCATGTTTTTGTGTCACTTATTTAGTCTCACGTTTATGTATAGTGAGAATAAAGAATTGAACAAAGATATTGTTATTGATATTGAATGGAGTTTTGCCTCTGTCCTTGGAGATAATTTGATTATTTCCCAATTATCTCCAGGACAGAGAGGAGGGATTGTGATGTCATTGTGGGAGTGTTTGACTGTGTATGTATGTGATTGGCTACTGTATCCTTTTGGTCACAGTCTTCCATCTGGTCCCCTAGGGGAGTGTCCACCAGGTGGGAGACCTGCATAAATACTAGGCAGGTAGCCCTGAATAAAGGAGACCACTGCTTAACCCTCAACACGGAGCCTTGTCTCGTTCTTGGGGGGATTTACTGTATCCTGCTTCAGACTGATTGCCAGGAGTGTAAACTGTTCGTATGGTTTTTTCTGTTCACCTGTTTGCAGTATTCGTATGGTTCCAATTCGGGAGTTTGAAGCATTCGTGTGTTTCCAGTTCGGGAGAATGCTGTTCTGCAGTAGCTGCCTGTGTATCTGGAAGGGAATATCCTCTAAACGGCTTTTAACCCCTTTTATGCCTGGGGGTGCCGTTACAATTGATATGCGCATATCTGGGGTGGCGTCCTGTTGCCATGGCAACAGTACATTTTCCAACAGCCTAGGATTTAATTATATACATGGCACTGAGGAGCAGGTGTCTTCCATCCAGTCTGGGTAATGAAGGCGAGGACTTACCGGCTTTTTTTTCTGTTTGTTTCTGTTTGTATGCTTATAAAACCTAAGTAGGAAGTGACCTTAGATCACCCTTGACAAAGGCTCCCCACCCGAAATGTTGGGTGTGTATTCCTGTCCACTTATCAGGTAATATTGTACAGCAGTTCTCATATTTTTTCCATTATATTTTCTATTTCTATTACATCTTTGTATGTTTTGTTTACAGATTTATTTTTTCTACGGTTGTATGCATTCAGTATATTCTGTATGGTGTAACAGATATGTTTTGACATTGGTGTCGATATCATAGGCATACATATATTGATTTATATTTGATTGTATTTATTATTTTTATTGAAGTTGGAGTGCGGGTATTTCTTTAACTACGGATTACTTGTTTACCAGCCAGCAACGTTACTTTTGTTTTGCTGGTTCTGGCCTTACACTTTATGGTTTTTGTCTTTGGACTTTACAGTTTTTACTATTTGTTTTATCTTTAAGTCAAGAGACCGTGTTTCGTCCAAATTTATGCATACTGAGCTCATGCATCCCAAACCCATGACAGTAAGTCAAATTCCTGCATCAATTGGGTAAAAGGTTTCATCTTATCTCCTGAAATGACATCTTTACTTAGGTTTATGCCCACCGTTAACCTTTCTGATGGGTCTACATCTTTAATAGTGATAGTTAGGTATTCTACTTCAAGTCAAGAATCTTTCCATCGAGACCAAAAACATTTAATAGTACATCACTATCAGATATTGCTGTCCACGACCTCTTCATCTCTCGTTCCCTAAATTTACTAGCCTTAACAGAAACATGGCTCTCCACCTCTGACACTGCTACCCAGGGCCGACCTTAGGCCATTAGGCGCCCTGTGTGAAAGGTCTTCACAGCGCCCCCTGACCCCTACCAAGTTGCCTGTATAGAGTCACACAAACAGTTACAAGCAGACAGTCAGACATGCTCAGTTACAGGCAGACAGTCACACATGCTCAGTTACAGGCAGACAGTCACAGAGCCAAACACACAGTTAAAGGCAAACAGGCACACAGTCACACGCACAGTCACAAGCAGACAGTCACACATACTCCATTACAAGCAGACAGTCATACACACTCTTTTACAGGCATGCAGACACTCACGCATGATGATAGGCACACACACTCCATTAAAGGCAGACAGTCACACATACAGGCACACACACAATGGCACAGCTACAGCGACACACACAATTGGAGTCACACACAGGCAGAGAGTCACACACACTTCAATTTTCTTTTTATACTGCCTCTCTTGGCAAACTTATTACCATTAGAATTCCTACCACCTGTACGCTGATGACACCCAGATATATCTGTCCTCCCCGGACCTCTCCCCTGCCATCCTGCAACGTGTCACTGTTTGCCTTTATTCCATTTCTGACTAAATGTCCTTCCACTTTCTGAAACTCAATCTTTCTAAAACTGAGCTCCTTCTCTTTCCTCCTCTTAATACTGATCCTCCTCTTTCGCTCTCCCTTCAAGTTAGTGGTATCCACATCAGTCCATCCTTGCAAGCATACTGTTCTTTTGCAGACCACGCAGTCCGCAATGTGCAGAGCTGCAATCAAAGCGTTGTTTGAGGCTACCACAGCAACGCTCTGACTAGATCTCTCGAGATACATGGTCTGCAGTTCTGCGGAGTGGCAGACCGGATATTATGGCCACCGGACCACCAGGGAGCTAAAAAAGGTTATTTAATCCCTTACCATCACCCCCCTCCTTCCCTTACAACATTATCACCCCCCTCACTCAATCAATACCCCCCACTCAATCAATACCCCCCTCACACCATCAATACCCACTCACACATCAATACCCCCCTCACTGCATCAATAGCCCCCTCACTCATCAATACCCCTTCACTGCATCAATACCTCACCATATCAATACCTCTCACATCAGTAATACCCCCCTTCACTGCATCAATAGCTCCCCTCACACCATCAATAGCCCACCTCTACTCCATCAATAGCCCCTCACCTATCAATTCCCTACTCCATCAATTTCTGCCACCAGTAATACCTTCACTCAATCAATACCTCTCACTGCATCAATACCACCTCACTTCATCAATACCTCAATCAATACCCTCTACTCAATCAATACCTCTCACTCAATCAATAGCCCCTCACTCCATCAATTTCACACCAGTAATACAATTTCTTCAATACCCCCTCACTGCATCAATACCCCCCACACTGCATCAATACCCCCTCACTCAATCAATACCCCCTCACTCAATCAATACCCCCTTCCTTTAGCTCACTGACACACACACTACACAGTATATAAACCCTAACTGGCACTGGAGGCTGTGGGAGATGACATTTTCTCTGAGAGACAATTTCCATTTCTAGGCCTCTTCCTGCAGCAAGGTCCCCTGTTCATATGCGGGAGGTGGAGCTTCCAAACGGGGGGGGGGCTTCTGTGTGGGGGCGGAGCTAACATGTTGGGCCGCGGATTAAGTGCTGCTGGGAATCAGGAAGGGAGACTCAGTGTTCCCTCCGGCCGCCAGCAGCCTCCAGCACCTGCCTGCCTCATGAATTATGTGATAGCTTCTGTCACTAGGAGGGGGAAATGATTTAAATAGTACATTAGGGTTTCCTGCCGGCCCCAGGTGCCGCGGCCCACTGGGAAAATTCCCGGTATCACGGTGGGCCAGTCCGGCCCTGCTCACACTTCACCCCTCTGTCCTTACATTGGCTTCCTGTATCCTATAGGAATCAATTCAAAGTGCTAACCCATACCTATAAAGCACTGAACAATTCTAGCTCCTCTTCTATCTCTTCACAGATCCATAGGTATGCCCCTTCTCGGTCTCTCCGCTCTGCCCGTGACCTTCTCAACTCACGCTTGCAGGACTTCTCGCGGGCAGCTCCCTTCCTATGGAATAGCCTGCCGCCATCAAACTCTCCCCTAGTCTTCAATCATTTAAGAAGTGCCTTAAAACCCATCTCTTTAGGAACGCTTATGGCCTCCCAGAGTAACCTCTACCTTACATAACTGTATCTTGCTCTCTCCTAAAGGGCAGCACTTTACTCTCTCCTCCAGCTCTACTTCACTCCCACCTTATTTGATTGCTATTTCCTGTCTTAATGTGTTTTATAATCCACCTCCTATAGACTGTAAGCTCGTTTGAGCGGGGTCCTCTTCAACCTATCGTTCTTTGAGTCTCTTATTGTTAGTAGGATATCATCTGAATACAGGCATAACTTACACTTGACTTGATCACAAATGAACCCCTTTATCTTTTTATTAGATCTAATACTAATTGCTAATCTTTCAATGGTCGTCTTTCAGCTAAGCGATATCGGTCCATAATTGGACACTAATGTTGAGTTCTTCCCTTGTTTGGGTATAGGTAAAAAAAATTGCTATCATCATTTCATCAGGGCATCTACTGTTAGTTCAGAATTCATTAAAAGTGTCTGTTAAATAGAATGTAATATTATTTTTTAATGTTTTAAAAACAGTAGAGAAATAAAAGTTAAATACACCGCTAATATCAAACACATGAAGTTCTTTCAGATTTCTTCTGTTTACACGTTTATCTAGTTCTCACCTGCAAGTGTTCTTTCTCCAACCCGGATTTATTAAACAGCTGTTCCATCCCCTTCAATTCTGTCTGTAGTTTCTGCACTACATCATCACACCTGCAGAATTTGAGACACTTACTTATAGAGCATCAAGGTATGTTTTTTGTTTCGATATTTACAATATAAATACTTAATTAAAAAGCATTCAAATTATTTTAAATAAATATATCTAACATAATTTTAGGAGTCTTAGTCATACCTTGCTAAGCATTTTACCTATTCATTGTCTACTATTCTAGCTATTGTCAATGCCCATTTTGTGCAGTTACTTAGTAAGTTAACACCAAAATGCGCTTGGTGATTATTTTGTGTTTGTTCTTTGCACATGTGCTTGCATATCTGCATGCAGCTTAAATTGGAATATTATATAAATAGTTTGCACACAAGATGATAGAAGTCCACCTTGGATATCTGTATATGCAAGTATATTTTGCATTATGTCTTTTGGGTGACTGTTGACACTACCATTTAGTATCATTCATGTACCATCAGAGGCCTCCAAGAACCTGGTAGCCAAATGTTATTCACTGCTTATTTTCCAATTTCCCTAGGCTCATACCCATATAGCCTCTACCATGTATACTGGGACATTTCCATCAAGTGTAGTGCAATCCAGAATTTTGAGCATGCTCTGGATCAGTATTTCCCAAGCAGTGGTCCACAACTCAAATGTGATTTGGGGATGTGGTCCTCTGGTGTAAAAAGTTTGGGAATCACTGCTTTGGAGGACACTCTGCTGTTTTTCCGAATCCAATTGGAATTTCAGGTCGGCTCTGTGGTAATAGCCTCCTTAAGTCAATAAATCCTCTCTAGCTCTACATAAATGATTGTCCCTCCCTTCTGTTAATCTTGCTAGAAAGCATCAGCATTTTCAGTTGATCTAGGAGCATCCTACTGTTCAGTCTTATTAGCTTAGCCTTGCTTGGACCTTGTGGCAGATATGGATCATAACAGAATCTATGGAGCAAATTACTATTTTTACTATTCAAAGCTTTGAAAAGAAATTCCCCCCTAAACCGGACTTGTGTTCTGATCCCCCATCCCAAGATCTATCATCCAACAGAGATATTTGCAAATTCCCACATTTAATTTGCCAAGTTTGCACTCCGTTGTTTACTTAAGCACATTTCTGCAAGATGCAAATTGTAATTTTCCATTTGTGTCTGGCAAAACTCCTTATCTCTTGTAGCCATACCCTACACCTGTTCTCTCTGATACTGTTGCACCCCATGGAAGTGTTGATAGCCTTTTCAGATAAAGTTCTCTTCATGAGGTTTCATCTCAGATGGCTTTAATTGTCCTTATGAAATGGAAAATATATCATACAGTTTTGACATCCTAGTTTTCTCTGGCTGAGTGGTATAGTATGATCCATTAATGCTTATAGGAAACTTGGTCATCTTTAAAGGTGATGTTGCCAATCCATTTGATCAATGTGGTCTATTTGAAGTTGATTTTTCATACAGTGCAAATTTGGCCTGCTTTACAGAATGTAACCCTACTACGGTATTCACACAGTGATGTGTGTCACTGTAAAGGGATATGGAGTGTTTTCTCTATGGTGAAAGATGAAACGTTGGGCCTCTGGGCATGATCATATTATATTTTAATGATGCCCCGGTTACCCCTTGGATCTTTCCCCCAAAAATTTCTCTCTCAAAACCATGTTTAACTGAATCATCCGAGAATTTGACAGGAGTTGGCCCCTGAGATTCTGATAGCACTGAAATGGCCACCTACCACGTAGAATATAGACTTGATAGAGATATCCAGTTGTAAATAGTGTTTATAATATCTAAAGGTGGGTGGGCCTTTTAGTTCTAAAGCTTTTTCAGATTCTGGTTTTAAGTCCCTGTCCCTGAAAACATGATGTGTGAATCTCTTGTTTTACTGCATATGGGTTTCTCCTATAAAGTTATTTAAACACTTATACAGGCTAAGTATGGCAAGTTATTCCAAGTGTGTTTATCCCATGAAATTTTTTTCAGGTTTCTATTAACCCAGATTTTCTCTAGAACAGGGTGAACAATGGATTATCTGCTAGTACTGTAAATTGCCTCAATTCTGGATTACTTCACACTTGTCATGCACACACAGGCTTGTTCTCAATTTTGAAATGTGTTACTCCTAGGTACGACTCCTTGGAGCCTTAATATTATTTTTACAGTCTTACAATAAATATAATGCCATAGAATAGGGTTAGGCAGCCTTCGACACCCATATGTTATGAACTATATATCCCATAGTGCTATTAGAGCAATAATGCTGGCAAAGCACGAGGAGAAATAATGTCCACAGCATCTGGAGTGCTAAAGGTCGCCTACCCCTGTCTTAGAACCCACCCACAAACTTGATTTATAATTTCGATTTATAATTTCCTTCTGGCTATTTTTTGGGGGTGTTATGAAATGGAATGTTCTGCACTGTTGCATGTTTACCTGTCATTTCATTTACCTGTGTCAACAAGGATATTATGATTCCTAATATTTGTGTGAAATATTTAAATGTTATCGCACAACGTCTCTACGATCTTGTCTGTCCTGGACACAGACTTTCCATAAAACTAATTTCTTGTTTGTTCATTAGTCAGGTCAAAGGATAGGATGAAAAGCTTTGGGACTGACTTTGGCAAGTTAACTTTAGTCTACGATTCAACATGCACCATAAAACAGGGTTTAACTAACTCTACTAGCTGAAGCTATCAGTTGGTCCTTCTGTCAAATGGCTTCCAACAAGCAGATCTTCAAAGCAAGGCCTTCCAAAGTTTACTATTTTGTCATTTTTTTCTTTATCCATTTACTTTGCATTTAGCAAGAAAGTTCTGAAGGGCAATTATCAATACTTTGCCTGTCTACTGAAGCTCTGTGTCCTGTACTGTCTGGGTATTAGTCTCAACAGTGACTACTCTTACACCATTATACTACAATGTTATTTATGTGTACTTGATAAACATATTTTCTTCCAAATACCCCACAAAGCTCCCACCCTATTTTACGATTAATGAGTATTTGACAACTTTTTAACTATCCAGCTTTGTTTCTTTCTTCCTTTTTCAATTTCTACTTTCCCTCTACATTGCCACTCAAAGAACTATGGATTCTGAGAGGGAATCAAAGATAACAAGGAAAGTCTTTTGAAGGTTTTTCTTCTCCAGTAGGGGAGCAACCTTAAAGTCACTTTATCATATAAGTAGCTACTTTCTGAGACTGTGGCCACCCAGAAATCAATGGATTTATCGTAAACCTTTAATTATTTACATGACTTATTTTAAATGTATGTTTAGTTCAAATATATATATTGTTCAGTCACTCCTACTAAACATTATGTACTACTAGTAAAGAGAGACCGTGAGAGTAGGCCTTCAATAAGAATGTTTCTTTACGAAACACTGACTATTTTATGGTATACTTACTGTTTCTGTATTTTGTCTAATTCCAGTGGCTGCTTAGGAGTATTTGTTCTGTTCATTTCTGATTCCAACTGAATTAATAGTTCCTGAAAGGGTAGAAGGAGAATCTATAAGTACTTCAGTAATTATGTCTCACTAAGTTCAATTCTAGAGGTCATTAAAGAATTAAAAGACACCTTACAGTGTAAAGGGCCCAGACGTTTTCTCCCAGTTGAGAGTCTGATATTTGCAATATGTAGTCACTGCTGCAGTCACGCAGAATTTGGGGTGGGGGGGCGGGGCCGGGCCGCCGAACTGAGAGGCAGCAACACACTATGCCTCCTGGCCTGAGCCCGGAAAAACCCCGCAAAATAAGCGCCCACAACACCCTGAAAAGGATTTGGCGGATCCACATTTACCAAACAGCACCCAAGCTTCCTGGGGATCCCAAACAGAGGCAGATCACAAGCCAGGAACACTGCAAACAAACAAGCAGGCCTTTGCACCATGAAAGATGGCGACTCCCGCCGACACGAACTGGCAGGCAGGCGTAAACCGGCCATAACAGCTACCTGGAAGAATTCTCCAAGGCAAGAGACGGCCCGGCTCCGCTCCCCCCCCTGTTTTCCCCTATCCGGCTGGGGGTGGGGGGTAACCCAAGCCGCATGGCGGCGGCACCCTCCGAGGTGGAAGATACCGCACGGGGTCCAAGCTGCCCGCCTAAACGGGTAAAGGCAACAAATACAGCACACCCGAAGACTTACCCCAGGAGGAGAAGCACCAAAAGGGACCAACATGGGCGGCTCACACGGGCCCTGGCAGGGCCAGGTGCCGGACGGATCCACCAGGCCGTGACCTAGACCACGGGAGAGGTGTGTGCCCGGGCATTTGGGTCAGGGGTCCCCAGAAAGCCTAGTCCCTGGCGCTGTGAGCCCGGTGGGGCGGGACTGTGCCGCCCCCCTCGACGGACCGGTGGTCGTGGGGGGCGGACGCCGGCTCCAAGCATGCGGCCGGCGTCGGGTAAGACGCAGGAACACACTCCTCAAGGGACCCAAGCGGGGCCGGGGAGGTGCAGGGAGTGGACGGCCGGAGGACTTATGTGGTGGGGCCCAACGGACAGTTTCAGCTCCCGAGTGCCCACGGAACTGTGGGGGACCAGACCGGTGAGCGGAGATCGGCGTGAGGGTGAGGGAAGGAGGCCAGGCACCCCAGGGACAGTGTGGAAGCAGCACCATGAGAGACTCCCCCAGACAAGCATGGAGACTAACAGAGCCACCCTGCTGATGGATAGCTCACATTAGGGTCTTAACAGCTGCATTCATTTTTTCAGTTTTTATCTATTTTGATTATAAGATGCTGGTTTAAAATATCACAGGAATGTACAGTTAATGCCAGAATGCCCATAGGGGCCAAAGGTAGATATTGATGCATATTTAATTGCTGACTGCTGCATGATAGCCTGTACAGTCGCATATTACTGTAAACCTGGTATCCAAATAGCTTTGTTATATATTAAGGCAGCAGACTAAAAACAAATATGCTCCTTTGTGGTGGAATCTCGGTAAAAATAAATTTAGTAGGCCGAGATTACCACATGGCATGTGTACGTGCATATGCTGACGTATCGATCAGTTGGTTGCACGAGGCAAGATACGATCAGTAGTGTACGGAGCATGTGCAAGAATACAGGATGTAGTATTCCCCTCCTCCATTGTGCTGGACAAGCCATGCGGTCAAGCAGGAAGTTAATTCTTATTTGTAATGATTGGTCAAGAGAATGTGCGGGTGGAGCTTAATATGGGAGGAGTTATGTGCCTATATAGGGAGCCTGCACTATTGTTCAGGGCTCAGAACTTGCTGTATTTTTGGTGGCATTAGTCCCTCTGAGTCCCGATCGGTGATCCAATAAAGAATCTCTTCCTTCCTGAAGAAACCTGTGTCCATCTCTCTGTGCTTTGCTTCCGTCAGTTTCTCCGGTATCATTTGGTGCATTGGCCGGGAAGCTCATCGTTCAACGGTAGCTGAGAGGCAGAGGCGTGAGACGGTCTATCTTTGCCCACGTTCTCTACGGCTGCACCCCTGAACTTCTGCGTGGACCTCCCTTCGTCTCGGCGCCACTGGTCTGTTGTCCAGGAGATCATCGGCCTCTACGTAAGAAGTGCTGGGGTGTCCCCGTCGATGAGTGTGAACTCAGGTTCAGGAACGAGGAGGTAAGACAACTGCTGTTTTAGACGGCAGACCCACTAGGGGTATACCGATTGTGCGGTAGGCCCAAAAGGGGTTTAAATCTGTGTATGGAATCTGCCCCCTCTGTCGGAGGGAAGGAGCGAAGGCGCACCGCTCGATCGAACGCTCTTTAGTAAGACCGTTTGATCTGGTTAGTCAGGTGGGGTCCTGTGTAAATAGCCCTAGCCGGACACCGGTGTCTTGTCTAGACTAGCGTTCTAGGGTGTATATTACGTTCGCTAGGTCGGAGGGACCGGGAGACTAAGCGGCGCCTGTGTAAATTCGGTTCGCTAGCTCTCAACCTATCTTGGCTAAGTGGGAAGGCGTGTAAATTTGGAACCCACTAGACTTTTGATAGAGTAAATAGACTAGAAGGGCAATTTTGTAAATTTCGCCTTCTAGTTCGCTATATGTGGTGTTTGGGCAGTGTGGCTAACCAAAACGGGTGTATATAGTTTTAGGTAGTCCATTCAAGGTACTGGCCAATAGTTTAGTTGGGATTGTAAATGTGTTAAAGATTGTTAGTAAAGTGTATATCTTGTTAGATAGCGCGAGCTCAGTCGTCTAGCGAGAGTGTTAATAGTGTGTTGCTGTATCATAGTGCACGGTACCATAACCCTGTATATTTACTGACACTGTATATAAGTACTAATCATTGTCGCCTATTGCATGTTTAACACCGTAACCACTAATAATTGTATTGTGACCTTAAATTGTGCTTTGACCTATGCTAACCGTACTGTAACCGATACTAGTAAAAGACGATGTTACTGGGGTGTGTTATAGACGGGTAATTCATATATAGAGAATTATAGCGTGGGTGACTGTATAGTTTCGACAAAGGGCATAATATTGATTATTTAGTGACTGGTGTAACAGCTGTGTGTGTACGGGAATTCCCTGAGTGATTATTGTGTTATTGTGTACGTTTCACTCGGTAACTGTACCACGTGGTGCTGTTGCCAGAGGAAACGGGTGTGACTGCTGAATAAGAACGCGTGCATAGTATTCGTTGTCAACGACGTTCCATTGATAAGTATGGGCGCGTCAGAGTCAACGATTTCGGATCCCTTAGGTTGTATGGTAAAGAATTTTAAAAAGGGATTCAAAACATGTGATTTTGGGGTTAAAATGTCTCCTGTACGTTTGATCACTTTGTGCACTAGGGAGTGGCCTATTTTGGTTGCGGCATGGCCGCCGCGTGGCAGTTTGGATCCAACCCTGGTACAGCGTGTACACGTGGCTGTATCAGGTAGGCCTGAACTTTACGGACAGTTTCCATACATTGATTGTTGGAGGCAGGCTGTAAACGACTCGCCAAAATGGATCCGGATATGCCACGAGGAGCAATGTCGCCTCATGGTGGCCAGGACTTGTTTGTCCACTAGGACTGGTGTTAGGCCCATTTTGGACACGCCCCCGAGTCCGAGATCCCTTTGCCGCCCCCTTACTTTCTTTTAAGAGGAAGTGACGCGAATGCAGGAAGTTCTGCACCCCTTCCCCTATTGCCCCCATCCACTTCCGCTTCCTCCTCCAGTACAGAATCCACCCCCCCTTGTATTAAAACTCCCCTTCCGGAACCAGGACCAAACCCCATTAGATCTGAATATCCTGATTTGGCGCCACTTCAAACTTCCGGTCAAGCTTCTTCTAGCTCGGCTCGGAGTATACTATTCACTAACTTTTCCCAAAATCAAGTTCCCACATCCTCATGCCCTATTACCTCTCGACCGGAACCTTTAACTGACGCCCCTCCACGTAGCCCCATACCAACCCGACAACTGACCGGTACCCAACAATTAAAACATTATCAGATGCCTCTTCGTCTGAATCCTGGGTCAGCCTATATCGATGCCGCAGGTCAAATGGCACATGCTGACCCAGTTTTCGTATATGTCCCGTTCACGACTAACGATCTCTTGAATTGGAAGACCCACAATTCCTCGTACACTGAGAAACCACAAGCTATGACCGATCTGTTCACCTCGATAGTTCAGACACATAACCCGACATGGGCTGATTGCCAGCAGTTATTAATGACATTGTTCAACAATGAGGAAAGGACAAGGATTAACCAAGCGGCCATTAAGGCGCTAGAGGAGAGAGCCCGTGCTTTAAATCAAGCCAATCCGGCAGCATGGGCCGCAACACATTACCCTAACACCGACCCTGACTGGAATGTAAATGGCGCAGATATGGCTCAACTTAAAGCCTATAGAGATGCTATAATTGCTGGTATGAAAGCCGGAGGGAAGAAAGCTATTAACATGTCGAAGACAGTTGAGGTGATTCAGAAAAGTGATGAAGCGCCCAGTGTCTTTTATGACCGATTATTGGAGGCATACCGCTTGTATACCCCCTTTAATCCGGAAGACGCTGATAACTCCCGAATGGTAAACTCCGCCTTTGTCAGCCAAGCTTACGGAGATATT